>OY292316.1:20728188-21073518 GCA_958496155.1 Sisyra nigra | reverse complement strand
AATCAGAAGTTTATTTGTTACTCAAACTGACCCGTACAGAAACAGTAACTGATCATTTGGAACGCTATTCCGCCGTTCATGTACAGATTGTGTACAGAATGTCTTGTACAGGATAATGACTATGAGCTTTAATTTTTTTTGTCACTTCTAAGGATCTTGTTAAAAAGTAAGATGCAGTCAATTCGTTCCCCAAAATTATCATGTAAATAAAACCACAGAACCAAGGAGTACTGGTGTATTGTTTACACTTGCGTAGTCGAACTATGTAGCTTTGAGACTTATCTGTGTATATTCAAGAAAAACACCTACTCGTAGGTTTAAAAATGACTGTATATTAAAGTACCTGAATGATAAACGGTTAGTATATTTAGATCAACCTTTTGGTTCTGGTTTCATTTTCAAAGTTGTCTACGATTTACGATTTCTGTTAGTCAAATCAATGTATACAATTTTAAGAGGTTTTTTCCGACCAAAAATTTTCTTTATTCTTTCTAAAGAATGTAATTTTTCATTGATATTTACAAGCTATTTAACAAATTATGGTACCTTAGGGCAACGTTTTTCTTGTTTCTATAAGAGTTTAATTTATTTTGCCTATTTTACTCAGATAGTTCAAATCCATAATTTACTGACCGTGTCTGAATATTTTTATTTAAACTGATCGTATAATTTTCAAATCTAGTTTCTTTTTAAATTAAATT
Organism: Sisyra nigra; assembly: GCA_958496155.1. NCBI lineage: Eukaryota > Metazoa > Arthropoda > Insecta > Neuroptera > Sisyridae > Sisyra > Sisyra nigra. The sequence goes on along the minus strand of OY292316.1, from coordinate 21,072,817 downwards.
CGCTTTTAGATTGACAACTTCTGTCTGTGTTGATCATCAAAGTTTTTTTTATTTTTTTTATAATCTACTTTTTTGTAACTACTGCTGGAACGCAATCACTTTATGCTTTTAATTGCATTTTTAGAGGAATAATAGAAGGATTATAGGAAGTATTGATATGATCATTTTTGATGTACTTATGAGCGTTTGTAATTTACAATAGACAATATTCTTTTTATATTTTTTATCCATGGACCAAAATTTGGGGTATTTTTTTCCTGAATATTTCTGCTTTGTGGCATCTATGTTACTCCTTACAAATTAATCAGTGATTTAAAGTTTAAGCACATAAACAAGTGCATATTCACTTTTCATCAAAGTTAAAACAGAACCACCTAGAATAAGTGAATACCCACAACATGGAAATTACACAAAACAATCTGAAAAGTCAGTGATTTGATAAGTAGTTATGAAAACAATTACAAAACTAAAAAATTTACTTTTTTAATAAGTGAGTTTGAAGTTCATTTTCGCAATAGTAAAATTATTTGAGTAATTGTTCTTGAGTTATAATTATTTAATAAAAATATACCTATTTAATTTTATAATTTACTAAAACAATTACTGAAATTTTCACTAATTTATTAGTGAAAATAACGAATTGTTTAGGGAAAATCAAAAGTCTATAGAATAATTAGTGAAATGTCATGAATTTGTTTTGAAAAACATTAATTAAGAAGTGAATGTAGCTTCTCTTAGTGAAATTTCGATTTGAAAAATTCATATACATTTACATGGGATATGCCTCAATGTTTTGTTTTAAATATTTAATTAAATTAAACATTTAAATATCTTCTTCTTCTTATCCAACGCCCACGCTTGACATTTCTGTCATTCGGTGCCGCGCCGTCCAATAGAGGTTGGAGATTAGTTGGTTTTGGTTGTTTTCGTTGTTCTCTCTGACGTCTGAAAGTGCAGGACAGTTGCCAAGATGCATGGCATTCAGGGGTTCTTCATTGCAGAGGGAACAGATTGGAGTCGGTAGGATTCCAATACGGTGCAAGTGTTCGCATAGGTAGTCGTGCCCCGTGGTAGTTCGGAAAACTGCGACTGACACTTGACGGGGGAGAAGTCGTGAGATAAGAAATTCCAGTAAGGATTCCCATTTTTTTCCTTGCGCTTCATTTTTTTGAAAATTGTAGGAATGCCAGTTGACAGTGCTTGCGATATGGCTCTGAGCTTGTGTTAAAGACATAAGTGTTGGCGGTTGATTTAAAGCAGTGGCAGACTTTGCGAGCTCGTCTGCTTTTTCATTTTCTAAAATACCAACATGACTGGGAATCCATTGTAGTGACAGGTGCTAGCCTGTTTTAGCAAGACTGTCCAAGGCGGCTTGACATTTGTTGATACGAACGCAATCGGTGGAGTAGTTAGAGGATAATGCTATTATCGCGGCTTGAGAGTCAATAAAGAAAACAGCTTTATGATAGGTCTTAACTTCGTGAAGTTTAGATATAGCTAGTAAAACTGCCTCTACTTCCCCATCAAAACAGCTAAGAGGTTCTCCAACAGCGGCGCATCCTTCAAATATATCGCTGTAGTAACCAGCACCAGTTTTTCCGGATCCTGGAATGGATGAACCATCTGTATAGATGTGTAGAAATTCTGACCTTGAGTACATGGAATGGATCGTTTCTAGAGAGGCTTTCCGTAGTTTGATGTCCAAAAATGATGATTTTGATAAGTTTTGACCCATTAGTCTAAGGGTGGCGGGGGGGAGTTGGCTATATGTATCGTTCATTATATTGACATAATTGACCTAACTTTATATTATATTTATTAATTAGTTCTTCTGCTTTGGCAAGAGAGGCAAGGTGTGCGTTTGGAGTCTATTTGGAGCTTTGCGATAGTGTTGCCATTGTTCGGGGTTCATCCTCTTTATACGTTCCCAAGTTTTTAATGTGGCCACTTCTCGACGTGTTTGTAATGGTTCGACAGCAGCTTGTATTTGCATTGCTGTAATCGGCGTTGATTTTGCACCACCCGTGATGATTCTTAGTGCCACGTTCTGAACTTTATCAAGCTTCTGAAGTTGTGTCTGGCTTGCAGTAATCATAACTTCGTTTCCATATTCCATTGCAGGTCGCACATAGGACAAGTAGGTTGTGCGGAGTGTATCTTGGTTGGCTCCCCATTTGGTGGCTGTAAGTCGCTTCAGTATTCGGGATCGCTTTTTTCCTTTAGCGGCGGCTTCTTCAATCAGTGTTTTCCATGATAATTTTTTATCTAAGGAGATTTCAAGATACGTTGACACTGACTCTTCTTTAATGTATTACCTTTATAGTACAGGTTAACATGTTTTCTTTGGGTGAATAGTGAGAAGATTTGGAATATGTTTTTTTCCACACTGACAGTCATTTCCTTCTCATCGGCCCCGCTTGAAAGGCATTCTAGAGCTTGGTTTATGGCGGTTTCTAATCCTTCAATATGTTTGCTGGTTGCCCAGATTAATAAGTCATCAGCATAGAGAATAGCATTAACGCCGGGTACAATTCTTATAGCTGTTAGAATATCATTGATCATAATATTAAAGAGTATACAGCTTAAAACAGCTCCTTGAGGTAGGCCTTCACGCTGAATTTTGTACCTTGATTTGGTGTTGCCAAAGCGTACGTAAGTTTGCCTTTAAAAAAGAAAGGACTTAATCCAATTCATAAGGTTTCCAGCTACGCCATTTTGTGCTAATTTGTAGATAAGTTTCGCTCTCCACACTCTGTCGTATGCGGCTTTGATATCTATTAGAACAGCAAGTGTGCTCATTTCTCGGTGAAAACCATCTTTAACGTGTTGCGCGAAGGTGAGGGTCTGGTCCATTGTACTGCGTTTCTTTCGGAATCCGGCTTGTGTGTTATTTATAGCGTTCACAACCATACGCTCAGCTAGTTTACAGCAACTGCTGGTAAGGGCAATCGGCCGGTAGCTCTGTGGAAGTTCAGGAGGCTTTCCATTTTTGAGGATCGGTACAATCTTGCCTTTTCTCCATTGATCTGGAACATAAGAATTCCAAGTTAGATTTATTAAAAGTAAAAGAGTTTGCTTGGCCGCAGGGCCAAGCTGAATTAGAAATTCCGGAAAGATTTTGTCTGGGCCAGTTGCTTTCTTCGGCTTCATGTGGTCCAGTGCTGCTTTAAGTTCAAAGAGTGAGAATTCGTCGAACATAAGTTTTGACTGGGATTCTGTAGCACACGAGTGGTGACGGGTCTTCTTCAGTTTTGTATTGGCTTTTTTATTCAACTTTATATTTGAAACCTTGGCAAAATAGGTACATAGAGCATTAGCAATATTTCTTTTGCCGTGGAGGATTTGGTTGTTAACCACGAGTGGTGTAATTTTCTTTTTGGTCCCTTCATAATTAAGTGTTGAAATAAAACAATGCGCTTTTTGGTCGTCCTTTCTATAGTCCATTTTGGCTACGAAATTTTGGTATGCTCTTCTCTTGCTGGTTTTTATACCCTTAGTCAATTCACCTTATTTTTTTCGTAGTAATATGTGCATGCAATATATATCTTCTAATCGGTTTGATTTTTCAGCTTTCTTTTGGGCCGCGTTACGGTTTTTCTTGAGGGTATTAAGGGTTGCATTCTAGAAAGAACGGTGTTTTTTTACTTGACCTCTAGGAATACATTTTTGGACAGCTTTGAGGATAACTTTGCAGCATTTTGTGTACGCGGCCTCGGGACTTCCTCTAATTAAGTCAGGTGTTAGGAGTGCGTCCGTAATTTTTGAGTATTCGTACCACATTGCTTTTTTAAAGTTCTATCTAGGTACTTTTTTTGGTTCGCTGTTTTTTGTATTGATATGACATGTGACAAGTATCGCTCTGTGTCCACAACCTGCTGCGTCGTCCAGGAGCTTACACTTTGTTCGCGCCGACAGGTTTGGATGTGTAAAGATAAGATCAGGTCTTGATAGTGATCCTGTGTACAATAGAAAGGTAGGAGGCGTGCTCATTACCACCATCATTTCTTCATCGACAAAGTTTTCTATTATTTGGCCGACAGGTAGAGTAAGCGGGTAGTCCCATCGTTAGCTAGGAGCGTTGAAATCGCCGATGATTAAACAATTGGGGGAAATTCTGCTTGATATTGTCCTCATGTCAGGTTTATTTAAAGGTGCATTATAAACACCTATTACGTTAAACTTATTTTGAGCCTTCCAGCCTTCAAGTTCTACAGCTTCGTACTACAGTACTACAGCTTTGTTGTCGTCTTCCATTTGATGTATAATTTTAAATTTAGATATTATGCCTTCTTTGACACCAGCCAGGATTCCCGACGCTACTTGTCGTCCTCTTCTCAAAACATGGGTAGTATAATTGACAGGTTGGTAGGCTTCGGGGGTCCCTGCAGCAAGTCCAGCTTCTGCTTTGATAAAAACATCTGCTGCTGGTTTGTCAAGCATACGTTGAAATTCCTGAAATTTTGAAATATTCAACCCTCCAGCGTTCCAGAAGATCACTTTAAGAGTATCCTTCTGGCTTTTAGAAGGGTCGGTGTTGTCTCTCTTTCTTGGCATTTTCCTCTTTTGGTTTGGCACGGAATTGGCGGATTTGGGCGAAATTTCGCCAAGTTTGGTCGTTTCGTAGAAGCAGGGGCACCACGTGCAGGCGAGATATTTATAAATATTTATAAATATTTAATATTTAAATATTAAATATTCTTTGTGAAACTAAGATTTATCCTGTATGAACCATTTGTGTCTTTCTTGTCATTCTAAAATTGTTATTCTAGAATACTTGAAACCTATTTTTTTATTGTTAGATGGAAGTGCTAATGTTCATACTGAAATTGGCATATATCAGTTTCCATAGATCTCACTTTTGTAGACTAAAATTGTGTTAAGATTTTCTGTTCCTGATTGGATAAAGTTTAGTTACGTAACCTTACTTGTGATAGCAGAATCTTCTTTATGATAGGTTTGTGTCACCTCATTCCGGTGCCCAATTGTACTTCGAGATGCTTCACAGCAACTATAACTTTCGCTTCCATGATAGGTTTGGTTATGGTTTCAATAACTTTTGAGGATATACAGGGCACCCAAATGTGCAGAGATTTTTTATTTGAATTTACTCAGATATGGTATTAGTTGTTATTGTGTCTAGCTACACAAAAAATAAATTATGCCTTGCGTTCCATCTCTAGCAAAATTGAATTTGATATCTTTTGATATACTAAATCTGTTATCAGTATAGATAAAGTTTAATGTTTCTTCTGGTAGGCCACTTAAATAACGTAGATATGCATAGCATTGATTCCAGTCTTAACTCTTGTGAAACTCTTGTCAATGCTACAACTTTCCGTTGAGATCTATCAACAACTTGTAAGCTTATATTTTTCAGTGATAAGGTCAATTTGTTGCAAGATAAAAAATAATTGGACATTGTTCCAATTTGTGGATTAGCTTTTGATGTCAAACATGATATGATGGTTGCAAGGTATCATTGAATAATCAGAGGGTCACATCACAATAGACCTCCTTGGTCGCAGTGATAAAAGAAAGGAATTTCCTGCGACCCGTAAAACGGAAAAAAAATCATTGAATAATAACATAATTAGAAAGTTATAATTTAATGAAGTGTCTCCTTAATAAGAGTAAGAACTGTAATTTCTATAGTTAATTCTTTTCCCCATTTTTAAAATCTTTTCAATCATTAGACCATGCTTGGTATCAAGAGCTAATTTCCAAATTAGAGCAATCTGTAATCTCTAAATACTTGACAAAAATATAAACCTAATTTCGGGAAAATACAAGGTTACAGGTATTTATTAGTACATCTAAATTAGCGAGAAGGTGCATGAGCGATAAAGGTTCTAAAAGATTTAATAAAGTGATTAACTCTAAATGTATAGGCTTTATGAAAGCAATTTGCCAGAGAGATTAATTTCTTGTTGATTTAATTTTCAAAAAAGCCAATTTATCTAATTGATACAATTTTGATTAAGTTTAATAAATTGGTTTTTAAATTTCAAAAAATTCTTCTATTATTCAACTCTGTAAATTATACATCGTTTTCATATTTAAATCATTTTCAAAAACGCCGCGGTTCAATATAAATGAACAAAAAATCTGATATTTGCATCATGACTCTTGTAAAAAAAAAAACTTTAAGAAAAGAATGTCAATCGTCTCGCCATAATCTTTAAATATTTATTCGACTCAATCAAAGGAAACTTTTCGAGTTAATCGAATCTCATAAAATAACAATAATAATATGATAAGAACATGTTTGACATAAATATGAAATTGTGAATAAAATCGCAAATGTCAAGAATTTAGATACAGTCGTAAAACTATTTTTAAATTCTATCTCACATAAACACCTACATAATGGTCGTAATATGATTGCTAAAAATTCCACGAAATTCAAGCACTGCGATGTCTTGTTCTTTTCACATTTCTTCTAATTGTGTGAATCGAATTCATTAAACTACTTTAACTTCTTTAACTTTTTTTTAAATATGAAAATCATTTCAGGCCTTTTTTATTTTAAATGAAGTAATGTATACGCAAATGTTTTAATCAATTTGTCTATTTTTGGATTTAAATTGGAGCTTTGGATTCAATGAGATTCATTATCGTGCACATTTTCGATTAGCAAACTAACTCTAATTGTAATTCGATTCAAATATTTAATGAGATGAATTTAATATACGTATAAACAGGTGTCAAGAAAGTCGTTTGACAAAAACGACACGTAGGATATTTTTTCGATTTTTATCAAACAAATTCGTGTTGAATCTTAATAGTCTTAGTATTATTCAACGTTTCACAATAAGCAACGATAATTTGTTTTCTTCTTACCAATTTGAGGATATTTGAATTCTATATTTATATAAAATTAAGAACTATTTCAAAATTTTGTGTTATTTAAATAATGAAATAGATTAAATTGCTTAAATTAAGGAAACTTATCAAAAATTTCATCCACAAAGTTTCTTTCCTTAAATATTTAATAAATATTTTCTAGTAAAAAAAATGTTTATTATAAATTCAACATTTATAATAAATTATTATTTTCTAAATTAATATTGATTGATTTAGAAAAAGTTATTTCTATTGAATATCTTGATCGTATTCATTAACTTTTTTCTACGTCACTAGAAGCAACAGAATAATTTAAATTTCCAGTAAACTGTCCCAAATATACGTCGTTAAAGTTTGTTTTGCTAAATTAACTAAACGTTTCAGCCTGAACCACGATCTGCTATTATTTCATTAAACAACTAAATTTATTGACTGTAAAACAGGTCATTTGAGACACAAACAGTTATTTTATTTTGAGACTAATTAAAATTGGTTAATCAACCAAATTTTACTTCCTCGTTCGTGATTATAAAACAAACTGAAGTAACGCCATACTTAGCAAGGCAAAATTCAAAGTTTGACCTCTATTTTATCTATAAACATAATTAAACAGAAATTAAAACAAATCAATATTGTAAAAGAATTTCAATGTTTAATATTGATTATTGGGTATATTTAAGAAAAATTAATTTAATTTTGAAGAAACAACTAAAAACAAGTGAGAATAACAATTATTGCGTTTTATAACTTTTACTTTTACGTAATTATTGGTAACAATCATTGGTTGTTAAATAAGAAGAAGATAATGAAGCTATAAGATTAACTACTTTTAGTAAACTATCCATTTTGAGAAGTTTTTTTAGTTTTCTTGTTCTATGTGAGAAAGTTACAATTACGTATTTATATAGCGCATATCAATTAACTACATTCCTTACATTTTAAATTCTATATGTCCATAGAAATACTCATAATTGAATTTATTAAGTAAAGGTTAATAAAGTTAAAATATACACGTAACAGCTAACATACTTATAGTTTATGAAAAAAATTTTATTGGCTTTATATTCAAGTTAGGCACTAATTTATTTAAATTAAAACATATAGGAAAACAAACTGATAAATTGCATAGTAGAAGCAATAAAATTGTTAGAGGTGCCAAAATGACTTAATAAATGGAGTTCAAAAATATCATTGTGCTGGCATTAAATCATTAAAGATTATTTTGAACTTATGACTTTAGCTGTTTTCATGTGTGAGTCAATGTTCTATTTTAATAACGATAACCCAGGAAAATATATATGATAGCGTAGTGTAAGGATCGTACACCCATAATGTGAACATAAAGTGCATCTACAACGAACAAGTCTGTGTATAACGGATTACTGCTGGTCCGGATATAACAATAAATATAATTTTAACAAATTTAATAAAATTATTAACATACCTATTAAAAACCAAAGTCTTTTGATATATACTTAAATATTCAATAAAAGTTTTAATTACTACTCTTTTAGATAAGCCTAGTGATATTTAAAAATAATCATCTTGTTCCTTTCTTTTTTTTATATTTGAGAATTGAGGCTCTTTTATATTTCTTTCCTTAAAGACTACTATGATTCATAAGTTCTATAAACAAAGTCCAGTTGTTCCAGGGCTTTTAAAAAATTTTTAGTTTTCAGTGCATTCTATTCTATTTACACTGTGATATTGATTCCTGGTTTTCATTCGTCATTTTCCTACTCTCTCATGAGTTTCTTTTTTTTTTTGTTTAATTTTTGGTTATATAGACTAGAGCTAAAGTCTTTGAAAATGGTAAAAAGTGAAAAAAAATTATAGTAGGATGAAACCCATTATAAAAGGAAGAGAATATAACAAACATGAAAGGAAAAATAAATTACGGTCGATCTGAGGTCGGGAAGTGGAAAAGAGGGATGGGTTTAAGGGCAGAAACGCTTTATCTCGATTTCCGGTAAAACTACAAGCCCTATGGAAAAATCTAAAAATTAAATCTCAAAGTTGTAGGTAATAAGAAGATCTACAACTTTGGTACTAACACTTTTTTTCACATAACCTCAAAATTTATGTGAACAATTCCAATAACCAAGTTTTTTATTTTTTATTTTTATCTTTTACAAAAAAAAAATGAAATTTGGTAAACTCTTAATTTTTAATGCCCCAAACATACTGTAATTTTTTTGATTTAAAATATCTATTTTTCACCTTATTATGACTTATTATCGAAAAACAATTTAATTTTCAATAGAAAATTCTCACGTCAAAATATCTACTGTTTTTAAAAAGTTGAGTTTTTTTTTTGTTCGTTGAAATCTCTACTTTTTGATGGTGCAAAACAAATATACATTGCAATGTTAAATGTCCCAGAAAAAGCAATAATTAAAGGTTAAATTTTAATAATTTGCTTAAAGTTGTATTTGTACAATTGTACCTACTAAGTACTTATGTGCAATTTTGAGCAAATGATGTGTTTTATTAATGACTTATGTAAAATTGATACTATTGATAATACAAGGATACTTTTACCAACGAATCTTAGTTTCTCATAATAAGATATTAACATTTTATCTTTCATGTTGAAATCTCATTTTTTTAAATAAAAAATAAGGTGTGGTTTCTCTTAACCTCTACCAATTTTTTTTTCCATTAATTTTCAGTGAACTGATTTTAACTTGTTCGTATTATAATTGAAGCTTTTAAATCAATTAGTAATCACTTTTTTCTTCTAATTGAATAACCTTTATGAATCATTATTTTTAGATTACACTGGCAATTATAAAATAACAAGTGCATTAATTTAATTGCTTTATCCATATTAATCATTATATAAAAATGTAACGAGCACACATCAATTGCAAATAAATAGTATTTTACAACAAAAACTCTCAAATTAATTATTACAAAGTAATTTTTTAAGACAACTTTCAAACCTAACGTCAATACATTTTATGTTAAGAACAACATAAAAATTATAGCGGTGTCACTGTGAAATAATTTAAAAAATATTGAACATAAAAAAATAATAAAAATCTGAACATGTGCGACGAGAACAATATTTTTAATGCCTCTATGATTTTGAAAAAAATCGCATTATTTTATATATAAGTATCTTTTGATCTTCGTCAGGTTCTTTACTATCATCATCAACGTCATACACCCATAGCCACATTTAGAAAAATCATTATTTGTATTTACTTAATCACTTGATAGATCCATTTAGTTCTTGATTCTTGTTTATTTATTTATACAATATTCGTTTTCTCTCAATCAAAATTCTACTACTCTGGCATTTGTACGAGCGAGAAGAGCTAGAGAATTGATCCAAGATCTATATGAGTCTCCTCGTTCATTTATCGTCATATCAATTTATTATATCCTGAAGACGGTTTGATTCATATTGTCTTCTCGTTCGCTCTTTCTGCTGTGGTTCTCATCTAGTTTTATGCTGGTCAGCGAGCGCCTCTCATCTCAAGACAACAGTGCAGATCAATCCAACTTTTTCATCTAACGGAACGATCTAACTTCATGAGCAACAAGTTACTAGATGAATAACAAACATAACGACACAAAAATAAACACACCAGATTAAATTCTTTGTTAGAAAAGTCTAAAAAATTGAACGATAGGCGTAATTATGTCGTCATTTTCGTCAATCAATCATACTTCAATTGAAAATATAGTATATTTGGTGCATCTGCTTCATGTCGCTTCTGCTTGTTCTTCATGCCTATGAGGTTGACGGAAGTGCACAACGACAACCGGCCGACGATGCGATCGACGGACGCCTTTCTGAGGAAGTCTCACACATTTAACACTCGCACGTTCGAAATTTGAAATTCAAATCAGACAAAAAGGTTATTGGGGGAGGAAGAATGGTAAATTCGGATGGTAGGATGAAAGAAGCAAGGATTCAATGGATCAAAATGCACCAATAATAAACGTTAATAATATGTTGGCACAGCTGACACTTGGGTTTTTTATGAAGTACTCTACATATAATATGCATATATAGGCGGTATATGCTACTATATACAGGTGTCTTAAAAATACATACTTGTATATATATTACATACACAATCTCCTATACAAAGTGTAAAATCCTAAAATAATCTTGAGAACTAACCGTAGAAAAATTTGTATAAGTATTTTTTTTGAACAAAAATATATCAACAGTAAATAAATGACAAAAAAAAATTTTTCTAACGGTAAATTAAAATGCTTGTAATAAAATTATTGCCATTAACTTCTTTGAGTTTTCAAAAAATGCATTTTATAAATTCTTCATTAGCATATATTAACTAAGTTTTAATATTCTTATAAACGAGAGAAAAAGCAATGCTGAACACATCAAACAACGACACCGAATTCAAATATGTTCTGTCTGAAAACTCCACATTTACAACCCCGTTTTTTGGATATTTGGTTCCTTATCTGACACATGCATTTTCTAATAATATTTCATACATTGTGAAGCATTTTAGCCCAGACATTTTGACTTTAAGCTGAGCTTAAAGTGAAATTTATATTTTGTACAGTATTTAAGCTGTAACTCCATACGAACACTTTTAGACCTTTTTTTTTCAGCCATATAGACTTGAGTCAACTACTATGATAATTAGCGACCACTATTCGAAAAACAAAAAAAAAACATCTAAGACTACTAGCGTAAAAGACTACATTCTAGTCGTTACGCCATTAAGTGGCCCTTAAAATAATATTGTGTTAACATTATTTCAATAGATAAATCAAGGGGAAAAAATTGAAGAACAATTTCTCACTACATTATTTTACTATTTAACTTACAGGAATTTTTTTACACTCGATTAACCTTCAATTTTCTATACTCCATACTAGTAGCTTTTTTTTTAGGATTGCTTGGTTAGTAATAAGTAGGGCTTATATAGGTAAACATTTTTTTTTTATATTTGAAAAAAAAATTATATTTTAAATAGCATAAAACCTTTCTGTAGAGATGTTGGAAAACAGTTTTTGCTCTATGGTTACAAATTTTAGGATCTTTGGATTTAGCATTTGGGGTTACCGCGTTTAAAGTAATAATCTTTAAATATGATGGTGCAGTGGTTAGAGCAATTGCTCTCTCCGCTACATACGGCAGTGGTACTGGGTTCGATCCCCGTCGAATCCCTAGATATAAGATTAAAACATTAAGATTCAAGACCTACAGAATATTTCTGTGTGTGAGACAGTCGTGATGTGACCATAGATGTTAAAGCGACAATAAACACCCAAAACAAAAATATTGGTTGTAATTACAATTTTATGTGATATCTAGTTGAAAGTGTAGCCATAGAGGTTCATATAGATACAATTGATAACTTTTTTTATTTTTATCACATACTAGTGGTTCTTAACCTGAGTTCGATTGAACCCTAAGAGTTCAGTGAGTCAGTCTCAGAGGTTCGGTGGAGGTCAAGACACATACCCGACTCATACAAGGAATATAAAATAAATACCTATGTTTTGTATTTGAAAATATAATATTTTATTTTTCCAACTAAGAAGGCTTGAATGCTCATATGAAACTGGTGAGGTCACTACCTCCAACAAGGTTGAGAACCACTGCGCTATACTATTTGCTTCACAATTAATTGTAAATATACATTATAAGACTCAAGGTACAGACTAATATTTCGATAGCGGTACTATGAATCAATCACATAGTGTTTTAGTTAAAATTGTATTTCTAAGGGAGTAATTTCTACGTTATCTATTTTACTGTTCAAAAGATCGAAAGAGTCAACCAAAGTTTGGGTCATTTTTACTTTTTGGTAAATTTAGATTTGTTTTAAAATTCTCCAACTAATCCAATACTGAAGCAGTAATCCAGAATAGTGATAAACAAAAAGTGTTATATTATAATGACCTTATATTTGGATAAATTTTAAAAGCTTTTGTCAAACTTTTATTTTCTCTATATTGTTTTACCGAGTGCTTTCTTCTTTTGATCGGTAATATCGGTTCTTTTGAGCTGATATTCCTTGTCTGTTCTTTAATATCTCATGTAAGAACATGTTTCATATAATATGTATGTTCGATCATTTGGTCAGTAACTTTTGGGACATCTGTAACTGTGCTTATAAATAGGTGAGTATATATAGTTACATAAAGAGAAGGAGGGAAACGCTGTTGTCCGGTGTTATCGTATCGGCGGATCGCTACAATAGATGTGATGCCTTGGAGCGTGCAAGTTCTCTTCTTCAATTTTGCCTCAATGGTTTCAACCAGCAACGAAACGAATAGAAACGTCTCTTGATAAAATCCATTCGTTCATCTTTCCTCTTATGCGAAGCTAGAGGTTTATACACAATTTATAAATCTACATAGAAAGAGGTACCTACGTATAAAAATATCTGCGTATTTAAAAGGTATCTTTGCCTCTTACGGCGTTACCAGAGACGACAGTCTTCAATTACAAGTAATTTTTAACAGTTTTTGTTAACAGTTCTATCTAAGCCAAAGAAAATAAAGATTTCAGTATAGGTTACAAAATCTAATGTATCTTAAGTGTGTATCATTAGGTCTTTGATTAGAAGCTAACTTTAATTATAACTCTATAATCTTTTTAGTAAGCTTTAATTACGAGAGGCTCATGGGAGAAATGGTTTATTATTTAAACAGCATTTCTTGCAGAAAATCACGTTTTTTTTTTATAAAATTGAAAAAGCTTTATAATTTCTAGGAGCTACGGCTGTAATTGTTTAGTAGAAGCAGTCAAAAAGCTTAGTCAAAAATAAATTTTAAACAAATAGTTTAGAGCAGTGGTGGCCAACCTTTTGTTACTTTACGCCAATTTTTTCACAGACAAGTTCAAATACGCCATAGATCTCGAGCTTTTTTTTACCTTCACATTTAGGGTTGCAAAAAAATATAGAAATAAAAACTCCTTCATTGTTGGGAGGAAAATGAATAACTCATCAATCACGGAATTTAATTATTTAATTTACGTAATTTCAAAAGACACACGTTTATTAGAGTACTAATCTACAATAATCAGAAATAGTCACATGGACGAGAGGGTGATCACTGTTGTGGGCCCAACTGATGCTACAGTTGCCGGAGAGTTTCGTTTGGTAAAGCTAGCTTTAAACTACTGTTGTTGGGTGTGAACTCTCTTAAATCGAAATAGTTACTTTCGACTACAAATAGTGACTATTCACTATTTTGATTTAAGAGAGAAGTGATAAACATAATCAACATTTCTTTTTTTTTGTTGTAACAAATTTTTTTTGCACAATCTGCTTCTTGGCAATAATTGCAATGTGTCTACGGATACACTCTTGAATTGCTTGTGTCCACTGACACATCTCAATTTCATTTATTAACATCCTTGTGATGTCACTGAAACCTATTGATCAACTCCAGAATAGTGGGTCTTTTCAATCTCCTGTTTTCATTGCTATTATCAAGCAGATTAATAGCAAGTTGGTTAGGATTGTTCTCCAGTCTCACCTGGTAACGTTGTGACCGTTCCGTAATCACCTCCTTCACCTTTTCAATTCCAAGGTCCTCATGTACTCGATCGTTGTTAATGTACCACAGTACGCCTATTATTGTTCGGAGGGTTTTAGATTTAAATCTCTGTAGAATTTCTATATTGGAGTTAGATGCATCAACATTTTTAAACTATTTAATTATTGTATAAATATATGAATATGAATCCAGTTAACTAATGACGCCTATTTTAAAAGAATTGGCGCAACGATGCAATGCGTCATGTTTGGCGCATGCGCCACGGTTTGACCACCACTGGTTTAGTTTTAAAAGATGATAAATGCCTTACTTTACTCAAAATTTTATTGTAATTTTTGTAAAACTTTAAATCTATAGATAAAAATGGTTTATGATCATATTTTAAAGCCCTTTTTAAGGGGGTCGACCCATGTGATGGTTTCAAAAAATCGATTTTTTTTTAATAAATTGCTTTCTTAACATATCTAAAATACGGTAGTAAAGTGATTTTTGAAAATTTGAAGTCGTTTTAAAGATACAGCAGGTAGAAGAAATTGGCAGTTTGGGTCCGGGCCTATTGACTTGAAACGTTAAACGCGTTTTTCTCAAAACCATGTTTTTCAAACTTTCCTCCATCGTATCTCAAAAACGACTTCACCGAATGACTTGTATAGAGTACACTCAACACATGTAAACGCATAGAATGAATTATTATCAATCGAATATTTTTAAAATTTCTATTTTTTTATTGCAAAAAAACAAAAAAAAAAGGACAAAATTCGCAACTTTTATTTAAAATGTCTACCTAAAGTCCAAATTTTTGTATATTCATTTGATGATAGTTCATTCCTTGCATTTAGGCTTACAGATTAAAACGTCGTATTTTTTTTTTGTTTCAAATTCGGAATCGTGGAGGAAGTGCGAGCTCATTTTTTCGAGGTGAGGGTGTTCAGAACGCTGTAACTCATGTTCTACACAATATTTTTATCTTAAAACTTATATTTATACTGTCGAAATATATGTTAACAAATGATAATAAACTTAAAGCTCTATCTATTTACTGGTTGTAGAAAAAAAATCCTAAAAAATCCTTTAAAAACAGGCCGTCACATGGGCCGACCCTCTTAAAGCTTTGTGTAAATGTTTTTATATGTACTTAGTTATCGTTGGTAGTATAGTTAAATTCATTTTTATGTTTTATAAATTCTTCGTTTCAATCTAAAAAAGATAAACTGATTAATTACATTCGATATATAAATGACGTAACATGATCTCTACAAAGAGACGAGTCCGATAAAACCGGGAGTTCCAACATTTTCTTTCGTGTTTCAGATAATTTGTTATATTGATTGATACAAAAAACATGATTTCTTAAATGTTTTCTTAAAGCTGTCTAGTTAGGCACAGCTCTCCAAAAAAGCTAACCGCTAAGTCGAATTTAAGCCGACTTGGCCAATTTATCATGTGATTCCAACTTGAAATGAAAACGAAAAAATTTGTTTATGACAAATATTAATTTTTTACTTACCTACAATAAACATTTAAATCCAGATAAATTGTTCAGTGGAACGAATGCTTTTTTTAAATTACAAAAAAATAATGACGAAAAAATGGTTGCTGCAATAAAAATGGTTGATTCGAAACGAAACGTTGTCGTAGGTTTCAATAAATTAATTAGTCTCTGAATTTATTTGGTGCGGTCGCAAAATTATGTTCACTATGGAAATTCCAAAAAGACGTTTTGAATCTCTTTTGCGTTCATTTAAGATGTGGAAGTGAGCTCAACTTATCCGTATAAATATGTATGTGTGTATAAATGTTAAGTTACAAATACACTCACCTTACATTCTTAGATCTTTATTTTCACATATGTTACGTTTACATATGTAAGAACAAACACATAAATACAAAAAGGCGCAAAGGCGAGAAGGCAAACCTTCTGCTATTTATGTTTCTGCTGCACGGTCGGGATATTTTGTAAAACAGATATTTCCCTTGTTAACAATTTAATTCGTACCGTACTGTTCGCGAATAAAACGAAAAAGGTAAAAATTATAAATAAAACATCACACCGGAATGACAATAATTAACATGTGAATGTGACACGTTTATTTTCTATATTTTCAAAATATGTGCTGGTCATGCAAATGAATTTGGTCGTTTGGACTTTTAAATAAACGTTGAAAAAAAGGCTCGTATGAAATTAATAAGGCAAATTATAATTACGAAACACAGGAACGCAGATGATGATTTGAGCTTTTATACTTTAAATAACGTGCAGAGCGGGGTCTGTAAGTCTTGTAGTTCTTTCAAAATCTTAAAAAAAAAAAACAAAAAAGAAATATACCTTAACACTTTTTTGTTGCATGAAGTGATTTTTAAGCATGTATGACCCCGGCTGGGCTCATCCACATTGCCAGTCGGCAAGATCCTGCCCCCGAAGAGCTACTAAAATACCTCTCTTGTAAGTGCAAGAAGGGGTGCTGGGTGGTGGCTGCACTTGCCTAAAAGCAGGGCTTAGATGTTCTCCGATGTGTGCTATCTGCTCTGGGGAAATGTGCAAAACTGCAATAAAAAGGACAACGGTGACCAGCCTCAAATAAACCTTGACATTCCACCAATACTGAAGTACCCATCAAAAATCGATTTCCCCTTATATGGGTTCTCTAAAATTTTGAGAGAACTACGAGGCTCACAGGTCGTTATTTGCACTTAATTTAAAACTTATTTAATTGTCTACAAATAATATTCAATAAGTTCTTCTCGTAGGATCAATGGTTTTGATGCAACTTCGTTCCAAAAAAAAACCTAAAACTAAAATTTTCAATTTTTGAAAAAACTGGCCTATTTTCAAAGTGCCGTAACTCAGTAACCCATTAACGTGCAGAACTTCGATTGTGCTTAATTTGTCACAAATTTGATGCTCTTAAAAATCGTACAGAACAGCTTTTGAAGAAAAATGCATAGATTAGGAGATACCGAGCAAAATCTGAAACAAGTCCAAAATTTTCACGGTTTTTCCTCTATAAAAATTTTTCCACAAATTTTTGAGAGCTGCAAACTTGAAAATACTTGAAAATAGCCCTAATGGGTCCAAATACCACACTAAAAAATCAGAAATACATAATGTTTTGCAAATTTAGCTATTTTTTATGTCGATTTTGACTGACCTAAAACATTTTCAATAAAAACTAAAAAAAAATTGAAAAAAAACTTAGGTAAAAAATCATTTTTAAAGACACGCTTTTATTTAAATGCTCTAAAAAGAAAATAATTGGCTTTGAATCAAATCGAACACATCAATTTATTACTTTTTAAATTTAATTTGATATAAATGATATTAAATAATATCTATACAGAATAATTTATTTTTTCTCGTCGAATTGTATCTGATATAGTGGCATTATTAATTAATAATCTCTCTTCTGGTCATCAACGAGATGCCGCTTAGTGCGGACGTGAAATTGTCCAAAAGTGAAAGTGCATCAAATTGACAAACATCCAATACAACTACAATCAATCCAAAATACGAAAATAAGTGCACAACATCACCGGTGCAAGGCCACCTACACAAATAAGTAGGCAAATACATTTTATTACAATTAATAACACTAACTACTACAACAATCAAAAATGACACCACCAACCACAACTATTAACCATAATCAAAACCAAATATCATACGCTAATGCATTAACAAACAACAACAATAAAACAACAATTCAAAATTTCCCCAAAAAAAACCAAGCCATATTATTCGATAGTGTTGAGCAATCCAAAATCAATGACTACATTCAACAAGTAGGAACTCAAATCGGACCACATAACATATTATTTGCGTCTCGACTATCAAATAACCGCATATGTTTATATCTGTCAACCGAAAACGAAGTAAACAAATTCCTTGCTAACAATGATGGAAAAATAAAAATAAATAATCAATTAATCGCAGCTCGGAGATTAGTAACACCTTCAAAACGACTTATAATTTCCAATGTTTGCCCCTCCATCCCACATAACGCTATCATATCAGCAATTCAAAATGTTGGATTCCACCCATTATCCTCCATGATTTTTATAAAAGTCGGAATCCAGGACCCCGCGTACAATCACGTACTCAGTTTTAGACGGCAAATATTTGTAAGGGACTATGATCCAAAAAACTTCCCTGATTCGCTACTAATAACATACGAAAATGAACAATACCGAATATTCTTAGGCGAAAAAATACAAATATGTCATCATTGCAAATCCAAAGAGCATAAAACTGAGTTCTGCAATAAAACTGAAGAAATTAACCCAATCAACAAAGAAACCACATCACAAACAAAACCCCAATCAGGAAAAGCCATTCAGGAAAATTCAAAGACCTCAGCACCAACAACAACCAAGAAGACAGATGAACAATGGACGGACAACGAGACAATTAAACCATCCAAAATTGTTACAGAAACTCTAACATCAAAACCAATAGACGAACAAAAAAGTGACCATATTACCCATACACCCACATCCCAATACCCAAAACACATTAATGAATCAGAACACATCCAATCACAAAAAGAAACAACTAACACAATTCCTCTAAACATAGTACATGATACTTCAACTATGCCACCACCACTGGAAGCCTACCGGAAAGTGATCGAAACCAATAATCTTAAAGGATTAAAGCGTAACCGATCTCCAAACACATCCAATTCATCTATTGGAGAAACAGACGAAGGAAAAAATGTTGATGCATCACAATCGGAGGTTACAGAGGAGGATGAGTACAGCAGCATCGACTCTCATGAGGACAACCGAAAACCCCGGAGAAAACATCTTAAGAAAAAAGTTTTAATTAAAAGTGATAAAGAAATACAGCAACTAGAAAATAAAAGCTGGGAAGAATTGAAACTAGAATGGGACAACACACAAACTAGTTTCCCTCTCAGCCTGGACCAACTTCGCAACCTTATGGATAATGCTCGGAGTGGACAGGACTTAACGGAACTAACCTCAGAGCACACAAACGATATTGAAGGCCTCATCGATATGTGTCAATTCATACATAGTAAGATGTATAAAACACAAAAGAACAGATGCACTCGACTTATCAAACGACTCCAAAATCTCAAAACCGAAAACACAAACAAAACCAAAAATTGACCCATAACTAGACTGGTTTCCATATATAAAAAAAAAAATAAAAATAAAAAAATAAAAATCATTCATGGTTCTACTGCAATGGAATCTTAACGGTTTCTATGCAAAATACGAGCAATTAATATTACTAACCAATAAAATCGACCCAATATCTATTTGCCTCCAAGAGACTAACTTTATTAATAACCATTGTGCCAATTTTAAGGGTTATAAGTGCTACTTCAAAAATCGTGAAGATGGTAGAAGAGCTAGTGGAGGAGTAGCCACATTTGTAAAACCATACTCTAATCCTGAAGAAATCACAATAGACTCCCCGCTGGAGGTGGTGGCTGTAAGAATAAAACAACCTTACACAGTCACGATCTGTAATGTATATATTCCTAATGCATTTGACCTTACTTTGGAAATATGGATGGATCTAATAAACCAACTACCTGGCCCAGTTATTTTGGTAGGAGATATGAACTGCCACCACTTTTACTGGGGTTCGGACAGATGCGACCAAAGGGGTCGACTCATAGCTGAATGGTTGGAAGAGGCGTCAGATCTGGTACTACTGAACAATGATGAACCAACACATTTCAACGTAGCGAACGGGTCTACAACCAATATAGACCTGGCGATGGCTGACAAAAGTTTGGCACTGGAACTAAAATGGAAACCACTTAATACGCTATACGATAGTGATCATTTTCCCATAACCATCACCCTGACATCCCCTCCAAACCCCATCAACCAACAAGTAGAGCTGCAAAAATGGAAATACAAAGACGCAGATTGGGACGCTTTCCAAAATAAAATAGAGGATAAACTAACCACCCTACCCAATATATATTACGACCAGACCATGCGACAGCCGGAGTTTCCCATCAATGAAATAGTCCAAGAGTTCACAAACATCATTTTGTTGGCGGCTGAGGAAGCAATACCAAAGACAAAATGTGCAAGTAAAAGGAAAACAGTACCTTGGTGGAACCAAGAATGTCTAAAGGCCGTAAAAGAGGCCAAAAGAGCATTCATCAAATATAAAAGGGATCCACAATCAGAACAACGCAAAATTGAATATAAAAAAAAGCGAGCAGAATCCAGAAGAATTTTAAAACATAGCAGAAGAGACTCATGGGAAAAGTTTGTTTCCTCAATAAATAATCAGACCACAACAGCCGAAATGTGGAGCAAAATTAAAATAATAAAAGATGGCACAAACAGAAGCCAAACTATAACCTTAGAGGACGAAAATGGACAGGTGAATTCAAACCCAGCAATAACCAGCGACATATTAGCAAATAACTTCGCTCAAAACTCCTCATCAAAAAACTATGACAGTGAGTTTCTGAAATTTAAAGTAAAAACAGAACAAGGAAAAAACCAATTCAAAGTATCTGATAATTCTAATAAAATCAATAATGAAATAACAATGCATGAACTTATCTTCGCCCTATCAAGTTCAAAAACCTCTGCTCCAGGACCAGATAATCTGCCAAACATAATGCTTACAAATCTACCGACAAAAGGACTTGTATACCTGCTCGATATATACAATTACATATGGAAACTCCAAATTTTCCCAGATTACTGGAAGACAGCTATCGTGATTCCAATATTAAAGCCAGGAAAGAATGAATATTCAGCGACAAATTATCGACCAATATCTTTGACGTGCAATATATGTAAACTATTGGAAAAAATAATTTCTAGAAGAATTAGATGGCACCTTGAATCAAACAACTACTTCTCCCCTTACCAGTTTGGCTTCAGGAACTCCCGTTCTACAACTGACCAACTAGTATGCGTCGATAGCGAAGTATGTAAGGCTCTCAAAAACAAATGCCATGCGTTGATGGTTGCCCTGGATCTGGAAAAGGCCTACGAGATGGTATGGCAGCATAGGGTCTTAACACTGCTTGAAAACGCGGAAGTTAGAGGTAATTGTCTGGCCTTTGTATTAAATTTCCTTAAAAATAGGAGCATTCAAGTCAAAATTAAAAACCAACTTTCACAGCCACAGTTTTTGGAAAATGGACTACCTCAAGGTTCTGTAATAAGCGTGATATTATTTTTAGTAGCAATAAACGAGCTGATGAACCAAATAGAAAAACCATGCAAAGGTTTTCTTTTTGCAGACGATGTACTTCTATTGAAGCATGGAGTGAATTTAAATTCTTCAACTAAGATCATGCAGAACAGCATTAACAAGTTGCAAAACTGGACGCAAAAATCTGGTTTTAGATTCTCCGCCAGTAAATCAGAGAGTATCATTATAACAAAAAAACATACAAAATACCCCAAAATCAATATTATTCTGCAAAAAAATCCTATTAAAATATCAAAGTCGTTAAGAATATTAGGAATGATATTCGATTCCAAGGCATCCTGGAAACCACACATAAAACAGTTACGAACAGAACTATTCAGAAGACTTAACGTCATAAAAATTTTGTCTTCAACATCATGGGGAGCATCAACTCTAACACTTCTCAACACTTATAGAGCGATAATCCGCTCAAAATTGGACTATGGAATTATCATCTATGATTCAGCATCTAAATCAACGTTAGCACCACTAGATAAAATCCATAACGAAGCGCTTCGTAGATGTATAGGGGCGTACCGTACTAGCCCAATCTACAGTATCTTAGCAGAGGCTAAAGAACTCCCCCTCGAAAGTAGACGGAAAGAGCTAGTAATCAAATTCGGTTTGAGTGTCAAGGGCAAGGCTGGAAATCCAGTTCAGGATTATTTCAGAAATTACTCTCCGGATGAGGAGTTCTACCAAAATCATCCAAGGTTCCCACAACCAATACAGGCAAGGGTGGCTAAATACATCCAACAACTTGGCATGACGTTACCAGAGACAATCCATCCCAAACCTTCATCTCTCCCACCATGGGAATCATCCCCTTATAAGAAACAAATTGATCTTTCCTTGGGAGAATACCCAATTAATGAAACCCCTAACATAATCTTCAAAAAACTCTTCCTTGAATTACAAAACACAAAATATAACAACTACAAGGACTACTACACCGATGGATCAGTAACTGAGGGAGGATCTGGATGTGCAATAGTTGAAGGCAACGTTGTAAGCAGGTTTCGGCTCCCAAATTACGCCTCGGTGTTCTCTTGTGAGGCGTATGCCATCCTGGAGTGCTTGGAGATGGTCAAGCGAAACCCTCTTAAAACATCTGTGAGTATATTTACCGACTCACAATCGACTCTCAAGGGAATCCTCAATGACAAAAATTCCAATATCATTATCTTGAAAATCAAAGAACTACTCACTCTACTCAATAAAAAAGGACAGATAATAGTCATAGTTTGGATACCGGGACACCAGGGGATTCATGGTAATGAAATGGCCGATATGGCGGCCAAAGAGGCTATAATCAATGGAGCAACAAATGACTTAACCATCTTACTAGAAAAGGACTTCATGAAAGAGGTAAGGAAAGGGATCTGGAGACAGTGGGATGCGCTGTGGCGGGAAAGTCCACAGAAGTTGCTTAGTGTAAGGGATTCGGTGCTCGAAACAAGTGAATACATCGGTCAAAATAGGAGGGAGGAAGTGGTGATAGCGAGGATGAGGATTGGTCACACGGGACTCACACACAGCTACCTTTTAGAGGGAGGGCGACCGACACCCTGCCTTGGATGCGGGGGAGTT
Source organism: Sisyra nigra (assembly GCA_958496155.1). NCBI lineage: Eukaryota > Metazoa > Arthropoda > Insecta > Neuroptera > Sisyridae > Sisyra > Sisyra nigra. The sequence goes on along the minus strand of OY292316.1, from coordinate 21,049,677 downwards.
GGTTCAGTAGATCACCTTGTGAAGAGTTGCGGGGCCTACGTGGGACAACGTACTGCAGTCTTGCTACCAAACACACTTAAGGAATGCCTCGACTCAAAGGAGGGTATTGAAAAGACGTTAAAATACTTAAAGATAATTTCTATCATCAATAAAATTTAATAAATTATTTATTATTGTTACATTTATATTACCTTGTTATGTTGATATATTTTAAAGTTTTATAATATATTGAATTATATCATAATCTTATTTATAGTACTATTATAGCGTTTTCTAATTATAGTTATTATTTATGTATTATAATTATTATTTTGTATTTATAGTTAAATTTATGTTTATATAGTCTATAGGTTCATAGTGTTATTCTGAATGTTGTTATTATTATTGTTAATTATTGTTAAAACGTTAAATATGAAAGTCGCTAATGACCCTAGTAGTTGATGCGACTATAAATAAAGTTAATTTAAAAAAAAAAAAAAAAAATATCTATACATTTATTATTTCTCTGTAATTGATATAATTTTTCACATAAGCTGTATTTATTTGTAGTTCAACTTTTTCTTATTTTCCTGTAAACTTCAAAGATATTTTTGAAGCCACTTTTGCCTATCCTCATATGGAATAGCCTTAGTTACTAGGGTTTTGTTCTAATTGTAAGACTAGCTTAAATTTAATTTAAGCCGTTGGATAGGATTTTCCAAACGATTTTTTTTGTTGCACTTTGAAAGAAAAATATATAAAATATCTGGTGCGAGGCGTCACACTACTTTCTTTTACTTTCATTTATGAAAATACTCGCTGTTAGTTAAAACAAATATAAGCACTTTGTAACAATACATATAAACAGTACTATATGCATACAATCTATAGGGCTATATGTACATATATACACGAATTCCCAACCTTCATCCCAGAACCGCCCTTATTCGAATTTTCCCAGGAAAAAGTTTCAAATAAAAGTTGTAGCCACTAATGAGTTTAAGAACTATAGAAAGTTTAGAAAAAATCGTTGGAGCCGTTTTCGAAAAAAATTGAAAAAGCTCAAAAACGCAAAGAGTAAATTAGAGCTTTTGGTTAACCGATTTCAACCAAACGCTTCGCGGCACAACTAGGTATAATATGGAGGCCAGATTCCAAGTTTGGTGAAATTCGGATAAAGCTTTCGATATGATATGGCTGTCACACACAGACACACACACAGACATTTTTTTAAAAACCACTTTTTTGGACTCAGGGGACCTCAAAACATGTATTTCTGGTAAAAGCTCGAATTCGAAAATTCGACCCGATTACAATACTTCTTTTACTATCTATATAGTAGTAAAAGAAAGTAAAAATGTGTTAATTAGTAAGCTTACGTGGAAATAAAGGAAATTGGAAGCTTAAAATTAAATAAAATTATCATTATTGGTAGTATTATTATAAATATTATTATTATATATTTCATATTATAGGTAGATAAATATTGTATTATTATTTATTTAAATATAAATACTTAGTTACTAGAGTTTTGTTCTAATATTAACTCAAAACTTAATTTAAGTCGTTGGATCGGACTATCCAAACGAATTATCTTTATGTTTTCAAAAGTATCTACACTTCCCTTTGTTTAGCATTTTGATATCCAATGTGTCAATTTTTACAATGCTTCTATCAGCGTTTTCATTCAGATTACTTTTGAAATCATATCTTTGGACAGCTTCTTAGATCATTCTTGTCCTGAATATTAACTATCAAATAACCCATTGTTAGGATACTTGAAGGAACTTTTTGACAACATGGATCAATTGTATATATTTTTTTTAATTTTATGGTAATTTTTATATCAGTTCAATACATTTTAATACATTTTTCTTGCTTAAAGGGCTATCATTTTTTGTAAAAATAAAAAAGACGTCTTTTACTGTTTTGTTACGATTTTTGGCAAGGTTTGGATATTGATTTGATGTATTATGTAATTTAGTGTTAAAGAATAGACTATGTTTAAACGATTGCGTGTTTTTTAAAGTTTAATTTGTGTTTGTAACTTTTTATTCGTTGTTATACATTTTTCAGTAGGCAACAACTTTTAAATTCTAGTACTTTGGGCCAGACGGATATGGGCAAAACGGACTATCTAAAAACACAAAAATAGCTGAGTTAGCAGGCCTCAGTAAAGCTGCTCATATAAAAAAGACTAATATATCCAATTTGGCCGGCTCTAGTAAAGATAAAATAATAAAGAAGTCTAGCAATAAAAATCGGAACGATAAAACAAGTTGTTTATGTTTAGTGTGCTCAGAATTATATATTGAACCGCCTATCGAAGATAGGATAGAGTGCAACCAATGCAAGAGGTGGGCACACGAGAACTGTACTTCTTATCTAGGGGTAGGAAGCAACTACCTGAACCATCAATTGCCTTATCCGTTTTATCCGGGGGGGGGTCCGGTCAAAACGGATAATAGGAACTTTTTTTTTCTTATCAAAAATTTATTTAGAAATTGTTTAAGTTGCAAAGTTTTTCCTAATATTTTTCAATGATGATTAACCAAAATACAAATAAAAAATAAAAATGCGGTTGTTGATTAGAAATTTATATGTTTTTTTTACCATTTCCCTTAACAAATTCGTCTTGCCCGGGCTTCCCCTACATAAAGAAATATTAGAGTTATACAATATAATATGATTCTCTTGTATATTCTTATATGCTTAAAAGACATTTCTTATACGAGCCTATACTGTGCCAATCTTCGAATACAAAACATAGATTTCAAAAGTTGACGTAATTGTATAAACTATAAACTCGAACCTAAATATCCAAATAATTCCAAAGTTATGAAAAAATAATTTTTAGGTCATTTAACGATCACAAATAATAATTTTTAACATTTAAGGGTTTGTGGTGTCTTCTTATAAGTAAATATTTTTTCACTTGCTCATAATATTTTTTATGTACTTACGTATTTCTTCAGAAGAAGCTTAGAATTTTTTTCATTTCCACGAAAGCTTACTAATTAGCACATTTTTTTTATAATTTCTTTCAAAGTGCAGCAAAAAATCAATATTTCTTCCTGATCTTCACCTATTAGATTTAATTATATTTATGGCTGTGAGAAAAATAATTACATCCGGATTAATTACTACGCATTTACAAATGAAATACCACCAACATATCGTATTTACTATATTTAATTGTAATTAGCATTAATTAATCGTGATAATGCACGGTAATTAATTATTAAACTTGAATTACTTAAATATGCCTCACAAAGACCATACGTTGCAAACCTACAATTATTAATTTCAATACAAATTCTTCGACTTATTCATTTATATATGAAATGGCTTTAACAAGAAATTGATTAATTACTTTCGTTCTCGGTCCATTTTAATATCACTTATCACCATGATTTAGTTCTGAATGCAAACCAAAACTACCGTTTCGTTTCTGGAATATTAAAGAAATCGAATTACTTGAGGTGCAATTGAAATAATTAATCCTTGATTTAATAATAGCATACGAATGTACATAGGTATAGCACAATATTTCATTGTGTAAAGATCGTAACTTGAATTGTTATCGTGAGTTAATTAAATGATTTAATATTGTCGTAAAGTTTGTGATAAGAACACGATATTCTTTCATTGTTATAAATCACTGTTATAAAACTGATTGTAAAACTTCGATTTTCCATTAAAATACAGAGAAAAAATTTTAGCTGTGGCTCAAATGACGACCGCTGTAAATTGCTCTGATTTGTGAGTGTTACGTTTTGTGACAATTCGATAACGTTTTTTTTCATTCCTCTGAAACGATAATAAGTAATTGATTTTATTTTTATTGCATTTAAGATCCGTTACTAAAGTAACTTTAAAAATTCCGTTGATTTTAAGAGAAATTAATAATAGTAACAGCAATGTTTCATAATACAATTAGAAAATCGTTAAGCTGAAAATACATTATCTATATTTCATAAGGTATTTTGTAGATAAAAGAAAACATGAAGTCGCTCAATAAAGAATTGAGAAGTTTGATAAAAGGTTTAACACTGCGGAAGTATTGATTACTAATTATTTTGAGCTTAAATTCCACAGTCAAAGGCATTTTTTGTTATTGCATCAAGGACAATTTAACAATTTATCTGGATACTCAAAAAGTTGTATTTAAAATTATAAAATATATTTTAAATCCTTTATATTTAAGATCATTAATAAGCAATTTTCTCTTTCCTATACTGTCTAAGCAAATAAAATAACTGTAATTAAATAAAATGACCAAAACGGTGTGAATTGATGATTTAGCCGTTTAGCGTTTATAATTTTTGTCCATGTTCCTCAAAAAATAACTTTTATAATATTTAATAATATGGATTCCAATAATTATAATTAAAAATTAAAATATTAAGATTAAATATAATTCATCTACAATTGTCACCTCGTAAAACATAATTTTATTACAATCCGAAGGCGTTTCTGAATACTTAATAGTTACCTATGTATTGTGGCATAGAAAATTCAAGTTTTAGCCACAGTTGATTTGGTTTGGTTTGGTGTTGTATTTCTGTTTTGAATTAAAGTGAATTTTTGTAAAGTGTACCCAAAACGAAAGTTCCGGTCCAGCACGCGACGAAAAAGGGCGGATCCTTTCCCGTGCTGTGAACTTATTTATCTATACAATATAGGATTTAAATATTAATTATTTGCTGAGTTTATAAAATTTTTACATGATTCTATATTCTAGAATTCATTTCTGTGCAAAATGTATTTTATTTTTCTATTTGAATTTGACTGCGAAAGTATGCAAACCAATGCAGATATTTAAGTCTAATCAAAATACAACACCATAATATTTCTAATTGTTATTAACTTTCTTTGAATACTTTATTTGTTTTATATCTGAATACTACTTAGTTATAATTAATATAGAAATATAACAATATAGAGGAAGTGAGCCCAAAACGGGTAAGCTAAGCGCGAAGGTAAAAAAACTATAATAATCGTATTACATGGTAGGTTGAATTACTTTATAATATACTATAATAATTAAACTTTTAAATAAAACACGATTTGACCACATTATATGTCCAGTATTTGTTTATTTTGAAAAAATAGCAAAGTTATCAAAAAACCCGTTTTGCCCTATACATAAGCCTAAAACGGGTAACTTCCTTGGGCAATACGGGTTAACGTCTTTTTATTTACTATAATGAGTCATGAATCAATTTTTTTATTCGTTTTATATAAAAATAATATACTAATAAAATAATATTACTCATTTACGGAGTATTTAATTAAATATTTATTGGCTATTTAGTCGATGGAAATTAACACTAATTTATAATACTAATTTTATACTCATGTAATCAGACTATTAAAGTTACCAATTATTATAGAGATCAAATATGTTAATATTGTAATATAGAACAATAATTATTACAATTAGATATCAATCAAATAGAAAATACAAACTGATAGTAAATTGAAGCTGAAATGCTTCAGAACTTCATTCTTGCCATAAATCACAATAATATGTCCAATGCCAGAATAAGAAGTGCAGGTTTCATGAGCTTATTCTCTACAATCTTCACATTCGATCCAGTCTTCTTTAGGTAGATCTTCATACGGATCACCACAAACGAGGCATATATAGATTTTTGGTTATTTTTGCATATTTTTAATATTACATTGCTTACATCTATCTACCCGTTTTGCCCGAGACACTATTTTCTTTATAAAGTACAAATAAACTCTAAATGACAAACAAAGCAGAAAAAGTGTTCATGTAATTTCAAACTTGTATTAAACTAAAATAGAACAATGAGACGAACAACACGAATATTATAACGATTTTCGACTAATCGTGAAACACTTACCTTGAAATTTTTTAGTATAATTAGCAAAAAACGTTTTTTTTTAAATTCCTATGTTTGTAAACAATTCCGGCGCTCGAGCTTAATTGATCAAAGCTCGTTAGGGTTAGACATATCTCCGAGCACGCGCATAAAATACTAATGCTTCATACAGGAACGTAAGGCTGCTTACCCGTTTTGGGTGGGGTACCCGTTTTGGGCTCACTTCCCCTATAGGTATATTTTACTTAGATAACTTAATATTTTAAAGCTTTATTCTTTTCAACATAAGACGATCAAAATCGAATGTAAGATATACTTTTTATTTAAGATTCAATAATCTTAACTATCATATTCATTAAATGTATCAACTTAAATGCAAGAAAGTTAAGTACTTAACCATAAACGTTTATATACAATTAATAATTTTTAGATCGGGGGTTTTTCAACTGTAGTCCTCGAACCTCCAGGGATCCGTAAAATAATTCTGGTTAAACAAGTGTTTGTATTATATACTCAAAAAGCACGCTTGAAGGTTGGCATTAAATGCTTATAGTTAGAAAAGAGGCTGCAAGAAAACAAAAAGTTCAATAGGTGATCCGTGAACTACAGATGCTTAAGAACCCCTGTTTTAGATAGTTTAGGTATTTTCTCTTTTTTTTTTGCTATGCGAGTATAAGACCATAATGAAGAAATAACCAAAATAACTTGAACCGTTGTTTTTATTCAAATTGAGCATTATAGTCACCTAACGATGGAAACTATCTCTTATTATAATATGAGCTAGGATAGAATATATAAAAACTGATGATAATTACATATTTAAAATATTAATCTAAGCTTTCAAACAATAACTTTTTGCTAGCTCAATTTTTTTCTTTTATATTCATTTCTTTTTTCTATTTTGACTTATGAGAAAAACAGTTAGACACGCCTTTTCGTTAGCATTATACAATATAAAGTACTATTTGTTCTCTTATCAATGGTTACCTAATAAAACAAAACGCGGATGAAAGTAATGTTGCTTTTCATTAAGGTTTATAATTAAATCCATAATGGAACAATTGTATATGTTTTTTGTCGTTTCACATAAAACAATTGTGAGGAAAATTTTTTCAATGACTGTTCGTAGGTGTAAAGTTATTCAATCAATGTTCAAACATAACACGCGTTAAGATTTATTTATCCCGAGTGATTGTAATTTTATTATCCAATATTAAAATGACGCTCTACATACAAAATTTGCACTCGCTTATTGAAACTATTAGTTCAACATGGAATTTTTGTTATTTATAGTTTGCTTGCGTGTAATAAGTATTCAGTCAGATTAAGTTACAATTCATTTAAAATTAGACACAATTATTATGAAAGAATATTGTTCCGTTAAGTGCAAATTATGTCGGTAAAAATTGAAGGGTATTTGTTTATTGATTCCACCGAGAGTTCTAATTTGTCGTATAAGTCCAATTTGAAACAAATGAAGAAAAACGGCAATAAAAATCCTTGCCTTAAATTTACACAATACACAAAGTCAAATTGATTTCATACAGGAGATTTCAATGCGTGTATGTGAGAGACATTTGAATATATTTTCCCATCATAATTGTGTTTAATAAAACTACATACTCTCCGTGACAATTTCAATGAAAATATACAGTACTGCAAAAGGTAAGTATATCATCGCCTCGTATTTCATGTTAAACTAAATCATAATATGAATGATAAGGTAATTATTAGAATTGTTCTTAAACCAACCGTAAAGTTTTTTGTTAACCGTTCAAATGAACTAAAACGATACATACGGTAAACATCTATCCATTTGATAAATTCATTATTCTGTATTTTTTCTTTACAATAAATAACTTAAACTATATGGAATTAATACTTTATACTCTAACCACGTTAAGTTTCATTAGGACCTCATCCTTATATATTAGTGATGACCACACAAGTCGGAATATCGATCATAACTATTTGCATAAAGGCTTCTGATTTCATTCTTATTGTACTTTCAATTATATTACAAGGTAAGCGATACAATCAATTATGAATGTGTTAGATATTTTAATTGATTGAAATGTCTAAGTCTTTTTCTTCTTCTCAATCAGTAGAAAACGAGCGAGGTTCGAATGTATGGTCTTTATACATATTGTTGATAATATGCATAAGAGACTCGATGAAGACGATGAGACGTGGAGGAGTTACGAAGGCGTTTCATAACGGGCGTTCGTGTCAAGTAACGAGCGGGTTATATGATTAGTCGTTATAATATCGTTAATTAGCAATGCAATTAAAACCCGTATCGTTGCCGCCCGGACGCCTCTTTTCCAGATCTATGCGTAATTAATTAAAGAATAACTTTGTACATTTATCTTTCAATAATTGCGACAATCATTAAAAATATTATAATGATTATAGGTAATTTCACGGAATCAATGCAGACAATTTTTATTAATCATGTAGTTTCTTTAGTAGGTACCTATATTACAAAATTAAGTAAAACACAAATTCAAAGTGTTAGATAATACTTAAACAATCAATGTTATCATTTATGATTTCAACCATAATTAAACTTTCTTGTTGTTTGTTTCAAATAAAATCGTTAAAGTAAGGAATACTTTTAACATATCTTAAATACATTTATTTTCTTCTATTAAGAAGAAGTTTTTATAATAATAAACATATTCGTTTGAATTAAAATAATTTTAACTTCACTTGAAAATTAATATTTTTTATTTTTAATAGATATACAATCGATAAATTAGGCATTTAGGATCAAAAAACAAGTTCTGACAGCACATTAATGACGAAAAACCCCTTTTTAATATACACATGCGGGACCGTAACTAGACAAGGACAGCAGAACTTGCACAACGCCTAGATCGAAAGGGGATCTAAAAAGTCTTCCCAGAAAAATCTCGATTTAGTTATTTTTTTAGATTATTTTGATACATATGTATCTATACGGGACCATCCATAAACTATGTAACGTGTTTTCTGTACTTTTCGACCCCCCCCCCCTATATAACGCCACGTATTTCCTATTACTATATCTTTTAATCGTAAATACATAACAAAAAGGAATACCCCTCCCTCCTGTGTTACGTGGTTTATGGATGACTCCTAAGTTGTGTTTTTATATCAAGTGGGGCTCGGAGACAATTTTTTTTCCAATTTTATGCAATTCCTCTTTTACATTACTGCTATAACTTACCAGTGTTTTACCTTATTTTTATTTTAGCACAATTAAGCCGTGTTATTATTATATTTTTCTAATTGTTGTTGATTTATCTTTGGAATTTTATCAGTCTTATTTATGAATACTACCTTACTCTTATTTATGGTCAGTTAAAAAATTAAACTAAAAAGATATTAAATAGCTATAGTTAAACACGCTTGCAATTTTATTTTGTTTATGTAATATTATTTTAATTAAAAACAACTACAAAAGACATAAAAATCTCTTTAATAAAAAAAATTTAAAAATATGTTTACATTAATTTTCAAAAAATAAATACAACTCTAAACTGTTAACCGTTGTTCAACAACATTAATGTTAAACACACGCACCCAGTTAGAAAATAAAGAGAGAAACTAAACCACTACAAACTACTAAATGATTTTATTTTTAGTTTGTTCATAAAATTAAAAAGTTGATGTTAAAAAAGCGTCTTAGTTTTTTTTTACATTTTCTTCTTAAATCCCAAAAAAACGTAATGGATAGAAAAATAGAAGATTCTATGCCTCTAACTATAAAAATGAGAATGGGAAAGCATACTTCAGTGTTTCCCAAAGTGTGGTGCCCGTACCCCCAGGGGTAGAAAAAGAATTTGGTCAAGGTACGTGTTGCACCGGAGTCTGGTGAGAATATTTGTTGCACTGTGGTTGTTAATGAAAGCAATTGGTATTAAGTAGCGTTTACGAAATTTAAAGAAGGGGTATGTAAATGTCAAAAGCTAAGGAAACACTGGCATATTTTATTTGGAACTAGTATTATTGATCTTATATTCTTAAAATCATCTCTTCTCTAAAAAATAATTAATATAGGGAAACCAGTACAGTGGTACCTCGGTATACTCCCGCTTAGGAATAGTCCAACTTGGCACATGTTCTGTTTTGACAAAACCATATAACTTGGTATGGGATCTTTGTTTGGTAATGGCTCCCTTGGATAGCTTTTTAGACAGATTTTTAGTAAAACTCAAACATATGAATCTCAACCAGGTGTTAGGTACTATAGAAAAAGAAAAAAGAACTGAATGTGTTATTCCCGCAGTTTTGTTGGAAATGGACTCTTCTCTCAAACGATAGCATTTTCTTCTTCTTCACATTACTTATAATAATAAGCACTTGACTCTGCTCATCAAGATAAGGGAAGGTTAAATTATTATTTACTTCACTAAAGTTTTTTTAGAAGTAAGCAGTATTTAAATTATTTTATACAACCACGTCAGTGCATAAATATGGCAATAACAATATTATGATTTTTTTTTTGCTGGTAACGGATTAATTATTTTTTATTTATTTCTTATTGGATAAATTAGTTTCACAGACTTCCTATTTGGTGTAAGTCTAAGAATCTGAAACGGATTAATTATAGACTAAATATTATAGTTATGAAATTAAATGCATATAAATTATTGAATTATAAATAAAATAACACTTTTCAGTCAAACGTAAGTATATTTATATATAAACAATAACGTTTTCTAGAGCTTCAAATAAAAATTTTATAGATTTTTATTTTTAGATGGTTATAAAAATCAAAAAACCTAAACGTTATACCCAAGTGTTCATTGGCTTTTAAACAGATTGAGGAGCTCTCTATAACTGATTCTAATGTACAATAATTCTTTATTCAAACTTCTATTTTGGAAATGTGACTACGTGGCGACGATCTGACGTAAAAATGTAGTTTTTGTGACTGTTCCTCACAGTCTAACAACTTGAAAACTACAAACAGGTAGCTTACAGTAGCAGTTGTACAAAAAAATTGACAAGCATAATCTAGTGCTGAGTGACAAATTGATTTATAAACTTTTGCTTCATTATGAATATTTAATGCCTTTTTCATTTCAAAAAATCTTACTCGTGCATCTTACATATTAAGATATTAGAAAATAACAATCATGTCAACGAAAAAAATAACATTTATCTGTATTTTCGAAGTTTAGATTTAAACTACTTAACAATTCAGTTAGATATAAATTTAAAGATTTATATTCTTATGTTTTCTTGAGTTTCACAAATTTTTTACATTGACAAGCGTTTTTATTTGTCCTATTTATTATTCATAAAATTTGATTTTATGTATTTTAATATATCACGTTGGTTGCGAGACAAATGTGTGTACGAGCGAAATGGCTACATACTTAAAATGTAAATTAAAATTCATATTATTGAGAATGTGCATATTTTATAACGTTTTATCGAAGCTAAAACCATCATATTTTAAAAGTTTTTACGACTTGAAAATCCGGTCTCTCCTAAGCGTTTAAAAGTTAGCGCGCGGTCTCAATCGCCATAAAACAAATACAAATATTACCAATTCGCGTAGTGTGTGGATTTCTTCAGCGTAATACAAACATAGGGATAAACTTGATGAAAATCGAACAGTAAAGATTTATGATTTTACTGATTATTAATTATTTATGAATATTTTAGAAACGATTGGAGATCGTAGATCGTCCGCTCCTTTGTTAATTATTTACGGAATTTCAAAATGAAAAAAGCGAAATAAAATCACCGAATCTTTCTCGTTTAGAAGCCTGCATTCATAAGTGCAACATCCAAAGCTCCCTCTTCATCTCGAGGAATTCGTCATTCGACAATGATGTCGATGTGAAACAATCAGTATGCGAGCTCGAAACCATCCCAAAATAAGACAAATACGAAATGCTCAGCCTCGTCGTGCAACATTACAAGACACCAAAAAACTCAGTAATTATATATGCGAATTAAGATTCTGGCTGGTCGCAGTGTGTCTCGAAAAAAAGCCCATCATATGTACGTTTAACATCCTATACACATGTTATTATTATAGGAACGTTGAAAAATCTTAAAGGCTCATGAAGAATTCGTCGAGAGACGAATTCACACATACACACGACACACAATATATAAAAATACAATGATGGAAAATAATGTCTCCAACTCGTTTCCCTCTTCATATACTTTCTCCCCATTCAACAATGACAACACGACTTAAATCACTTCTTCCCAATCTCTTGCTCTCTTGCTTCTCCAGCAGGCCTTCGTCACAAATATCATTTGCCTCGCATCGCTGATAATTATGTATAATAATGCACTTTAATGAAAATGCCCCCGAAATTCTTAATAAGGGAATGAAATCTCTGCCTCTCTATATTGATCCCTGATGTTGTGTCTTGAGATTTTTGAGAGGTCCACTTTAAACCACACAGGTTTTAAGATGAACGTTTAATTGTAACGGTCTTACAAATGAAGTTATGTACAGAAATTTATTATATGAAATATTTTGGCATAGCTCACAAACAGGAAATGCTTTATTTTTTTCGCCTCAAATATAATAAATGGTTCGAAAATGTTCAACGTGTAAAATAAATTGGCATTTTTAATTAAGCTCGGTTCAAAATGGCCGTTTTTAACATTCTGATTAATAATGGGGAAATAAATAATTCTCAAACCAAAACTCATTTATAAAGCTTTTTGTATATGGTAATTATTAAAAATAAATAACAACAATTTCTTTTTTATTATTATTATCAAAGGTAGGCCGTTACAAAAATATATATATTTAAAATTATATGTTACATTTTTTTCATTTAATATCACAATAAATTTGAATATTAGTATACAAACAATAAAAGAAAAACATTCAGTACTACACAAACTCTCCCCCACAAGTCCTGACAATCACAATACCTAAAAGATGTGAAAAATAGTTAAATTCAACACAAACAGTAAAAGCGCTATATTTTATATTACATATATAATATGTGCCGTGGAAAGTATGATCCATAGAAGTTTCAAATAGAAATTTTCGCAAGTAATCATTCATCTATATAAGGCAACTACCACTAGAATAATAAATCTATAATTTAAAAATAAAAGCTTAAGAATGTCCCACAAGACCTCCAGATACTACCATTGATAACAATTCTAACTCAAAAATTTTATTTTGAGTAATATATTAAAGTTTGAAGAACATAAAAGCACACGAAACGAATAAATATTAATATTTATATTTAAATATCTTTATCGTGTGATAAACGTATACACTAGCAAAAGTTTTGTCGTATAGGTTCTCGTAAAAGTTTTCCATTTACGTTAGTGCAAACGGTAACTATTAATGAAAAAAAGTTTTCAAGCTAGCGTTTGAAATTACTAGGCATTCTCAAGTCAAGTTGTTGGACATTTTTTAAAATTAATTGTGCTTGACAGGTAAATTTGACTTGATGTCAAACCAAATTAAAGCAAGTAGATTGAAAATCAAGTCAAGCTTAAAAATTGAGTCAAATACTGACTTATTAGAAAAATACGTTTTATTGTGTACTTACCCATTTTGTAGACACACTACATTTATCACAATTTGCAGTCATTTTAAATTAAAATAACACATATCTGTTTAGTTGCACAGTAAAATTAATAATACTAATGTTGATGGGATATTTTTCCCAAAGTATTTCCAGTTAAATCAGCACTTATTGCAGTACATATTGATATCAAAAACGTTATAAATTTGTTTTTTCTCTAATAGATATACATACATAGATAAATCTTCTATACATATGTATTATTCATATAGAACGTTTGTAAAATTATTAAAAACTCTGGGAATATATTCGCTATTCAGTTTATTTTCATATCAAGCTTAAATATTTATAATTAATGATTTTTTCATTTATATTTCTATCTTTTGTTTTTCTTTAAATCTGTATGTATTTACATACAAAGAAGCTTAATAAATTCGTCATGTCTGTCCATATTCATATATAATGTAGTAATCAAAATTACAAATGACGAATTAATTAATCACGTTTCAGCTACCAAAAAGTTGTTTATTGCTTCTTATAAATAAGTTAAATTTAATAAAAGGACTCCTTTAAACGTTTTTAGTTCGGTTCGTTTCTTTATTAATATTGCTTGTTATTCTTCAATACTTACATTGTTTTCATGTTTGTATTTTGATTTATAAAAGGAAATGTTAAAAAAATTACAATATCTCATGTAGACTGACATGGAAAGCTTACAGTAGTTATACTTCATAGTTTTTGTAACATTTTATGTACAAAATATATTTCTATTTTCAATTTTTAAGATTACTACCTACTGAATGCAATCTATAGGTTTACCTACCTATGAAAAAATGTTTTTAAATTAAATTTTATCATTTTACTTTTTCCTTTTTTAAATATTAGGTATTTTATAGATATTATAATATAGAATATTTATTATTGAGAAGTCTAAGGAATAAATCCCGGAATAGTATTTTTCATTATAATTACCTATAGGTACCTATACATTCAGTATTTTAAAATTAAGAACACGAATATTTAATAGCAAGCTACTAGTATATAAAATTATTAAACTATAATACCTATGCTGAAATTAATAGGTTAGGGCAGAGATGAAAAACCCTACGCTCGCGAGTGGAAGTGCATAAAATATAAATAAAAACGACACTAAAAATAAACATACGCGCATGGTAACCTTTCATATTGTTATGAAAAGCTTTACTTAAAAAAGTCTGCCTTCAACATAAAAACTTAGATCATTCAATTTACAACCTCCTCTGAAGCATATAAAAAGGCTTTAAACTTGAAAAGTGTTTAATTTATTAAATTACTAAGTTACTAAATAAACTTAGCAATATAAGCGGTTATTTTAAAACCCAAATAATAATATGTTAAATTATTACATTATATTTTGTTTTGAGATTGAAGATGATTGCTAAAACAAAAAAGGAGCTTCATTAGTATCTAACAGTTTTGGATATTTTTGGGAATCAAACTAAATTCCACTTGTAGCACCAATCTTACCACTGCGCCATTTAAAAGACTTTTGCTAAATCTTTTAAAACGACTTATGTACGTTAAACTTTTTAACTCGTTAGTTGAACGACTTAGGAATATCTCAACTAAAACTTGAACGATTAGACTAAATACTAAATGTCTTAGAAACTTAATTTAAACATTTTATTTACATATCTTTTTACACGCGCAAAGTAAAGTATGTATCTATATAAACGCAAAATAAAGTATTTCAGGTGTCGGCGAAGAACCAGAAATAAATAGAATACTTTTAATATTTGAAAAACAAATAAGCAATAATTTAGAAGATAGTTAAGATTTCCTACTAATTATTTTATGAAATATTTGGTCGTTGGATTTATAATTAGGTGAATGGTTGTCGTCAGGGACGTTAAAGAGCTCCATAACCGTAACTGAAACCATCGGATATCCGAATTAAAAATCTATCCGTAACCGTAACCGAATCCCATATAAAAGGTTCGGATAGTTTGAGATAGAGGAAAAACTGTTATAATTTTATTACTAAGTAGATAACACTAAAAAATAAATATCTATGTATAGTAACTACTTTCAAGTAAATAACAGTTGATTGTAGTACCAAATAATAACTTTTAAATAAACTCGAAGTACTTACAATTTCTGTTTTACTTATTTTACGATTTCTTAAAAATGTACATAATATCCATAACTGAAACTTTCCGAAACTAACAGATAATCCAAAATAATTTCATATTAGCAATTGAAATCGGTATAATATTATTTCTATACCTATCCGTTCAAGATTTGAAATTTTATATCCATAACATTCCGGTAGATTGTCGGTTATCAATTAAAATACCAAATATATTAATTTTAAAATGTATAACAAGTAGATGCATTACAGTATAACTGACAGTATACAGTTACAGTTTAATAGACGCTATAACTTTTATAGTAGTATTCATTGATTTAGTTATTCTTTTAGGAATGTTATACCCTAATTAAACGACAAATTCATGATTAACTTTAAAAGTCTACATTAATTTTTAAAGTGTATAATATTTTTGTGAAATAAAAATGTAGTGTACATCATAAATGAATGTAGTTAAGATTGAAATAGAATTTCATGCAATATAGAAAAACGTTAAGGTCTGTTAAGAACAAAAGCTCATTAAGCTCACTTAGTGAACGTGATTGAAGTCGTGTGGCATCGTTCGCATTCGTTTTAAGTGTATATTTTGGGCAACAATTCCATTATGTATCGTAGCGACTTGCAAGTCGATTTTTTATGTCGTTACAATAATAATTAGTGTGTACGGCTCGTTGAATTTTTTTTCCTTCTTCCCCATTCGGAACATGTGTTTGTCTTCTTAAAACAATATAATTAAATGTTAAACTCCGCCTGTTTCATTACTTAAAAATCCACAAGCCGACCGCCTTCTTTTTGGACTGTTGATTTGGCCCGCCTCACAGCCGAATGTAATGAGTAATACCGGGCACATTTAACATTAAACAAGACAAATATTTGGCTGAATTCCAAAAGTACTTCTGCGTGTTCTTTTCTGATGTAAAAGTCACTGGAACCTCATATAAGCAAATATTTGGTAAGTTGCGGTAGTCTTCTTCTTCATCATTTACTTTTAATTTGTCTTCTCGATCATTTATCTTTTTTTTTCTTTTCGTATTTCTTTTGACGCTACGTCTGGTCCTCGTCTTTTGCGATGTGTCTTTTACTGGCGTTATCGTCGCCATCATATTTCGTTTTCTACCAACTAATAATCATATTAAACGGTGATGAGATAATATATTGGATTTTATGTCTTATTGGTTTCTACGAAGCGAAAATTAATTAAGGATTTATAGCTCAACATCTCGTCATAATCGCTTTGGAATATTTTAAATTGTTCCACCACATTAAATGTATAATAATATATCGTCGAAAGACAAAGATTTTGGAAATATTACAACGATTTTCCGGTGTAACGGTTCGGTTACTGTCTGATATTTAATATTCAAATATCATCATTGTGTCAAAAAAAGTAAGGAAATAATTATTTACCATTTTGGTCCAACCTAAAACATTTATATTAAGTGGTAAAGTAAAATAATGATAATATAAAAGGGTTTGTTTTTTTTTAATCTCATTAACATTTAATCACTTGTTGTTCTTATAAAATAATTTTAAATTCTCACGAAAAAGGAAGTCCGATTGAAATCAAACAGACACCAATCCATCCATCTAACTATCGTCGGCTGCAATAATCGTTTGTGTTAGTAAGTAGATAACGACATATGGCAAATTATTTCTCTTTTACAGCTCAAGCACAGTACATATATGCATTATCTTTACAAAGTAGTTTTAAATCAGAGTTTCTCAACCATTCTGTAAAAAACAGTATAATCTACACATACAATGATATTCTAATTGCACGGTATCTGTACATTGAATATTTTTTTTTAATTTTTATCTAATGGTCATAATTCTCAATACAGAAACTAAATCCACCATTTTTAAAATTTTTGTCTTTCTGTTATCGCATCACTCGAAAACCACTTAATAAATTTTGATGAAATTTGGTGTGATGACCACTGATTCGAGTCTTAATCATTTTTTTATTGCGAGTAAATGTCCCATTTTCACAAAAAAATAGAAAAACTTGCAAAAACCACGCTTCAATTATACACTATTGGATAATAATGATAATAATAGTTATAACTTACATCGTCGTCATGACCAAATATCTAATTTTTCCTAACAAAATCAATGTTCAGTGAATTAATTATTTTAAATATTTTATATTTCAACTGGGTTATTAAAACATATAAGATAAAAGTGCGCAGTTTTAATTTTCTTTGTCGCTTTTTATATTTTCATCATTAGCAGTGTTGTTCGTTGTTAATTTTTTTACCATTAAAAAGTTTTAGTATAAAAATTATTAAATTTTTAGTTGTAACAGCAGTGTCTGTTAATTTTTCAAATATTGTACAATTGTGTTAACAAGGACACGCGACCTTCTATCATCGACACATCTTGGAAAAGAAAACCCCAAAAAAGTGCTCCAAGTGCAAAAGTGAACTGACAGTGACACATACAGTCAGTGAGTGTCCCTTTTTAATTGCACCAATCAACCCCACTGACCTTAAAAAGATCCTTAACAAAAAGACAATGGATCTTGACGACATTGGGAGCTCATTGAGGCTCCTTGGTGTCCTGGAGGATGTATAAACCAACCCAGTCTCCACAACAATTGTCGCTAAGGACAGAAATGTTGACGCGACATTTAAAAAATCAGTGAAAAAAAAATATCACAGAAAAATTCTTCAATAAATTTATATTTGCAGAAAAAAATAGGTCTTGAGAATAATTATTTCGAATGTTTTGATTTTGTTGCAAAAATTAAATATTATATTTTCGGTGGAATGAAAAGTAGCCTAAATGTTTTCTTGTTACCTATTTGTTCAAATCTTGGGCGAGTTTTTACATCGTATATCGAGATGTTCTGCGAGCAATAATCTGAAGCTCACGTGAACGATGTCTCGGGTACGGCTAGTGATTTATAAAAGAATACAATTGCTAAAAATAAGCTAAGATAACGTGATTTAAAAAAATCCTTATACTATCTATGTTATTATTAAATCGCTAATGACCATGTTGTTAAAGCAACTGTAAATAAAAAAAAAATAAAAAAAAAATAAAAAAATCCAACACAAAAAAAAATATTTAAAAACTAAAATCTTCACTCGTTATCTTGATCTTGTTACCTTATTCAAAGGTGATTCTATTTATTTTTTTATAAAAGTTTCAGAACTTCTGCATTTTAATTCTCTTTCAAAGATATCAAATGTCATCAGTAAGAAAATACAAGCTTTTTTTCATCTCATTTAACATTCAACGCAATTAACACATTACAATGTAGGGATAATTCGCAAGTTTAATGAAAGTTTAAGATTTAATTTATAATAGCTTCGTTCGCGGGTGCGATTCTGAATCAATTAAGGACTATTCGCATGCGCGTTTTAAAAAGGAGCGATCGCGGGTCAGTGATTCCTGAATTTTTAGTAACAGTCATAAGTTCATGGTTCACACAAAATGCGTTCGTTGTCGATTCTGAATTGATTTTAGCAATTCTTGGATTTTTGTTAAGACTATGTTGAATATATGATGACTATGACGAAAAATTCGATTCCCTTATTCATGCGCAGTTTGATAAGTCGTGTCCAGTTTCGCTGTCAACGTTCAATTGATTCAATAATTTTCGTGAGTTCTCGTTAGCCTTCGTCTAATTCGAAGCAATTCTAAAGTCGTTTGCGAGAAAAAAAATTCCTGAACTTGTTCATAACTGAGCCTGTGCTCTACAATAATCCTGAATCTATCTTGAATTAATTTGTAATCGGTTCAGAGTGAGACCCAATTAAAAAAACGAAACTAATATACATTGTTTTTTTCTCAATTAATTAATCGACTTTTATACATTGCATATAATCTCCAAAATGTGTTGTAAATAGTTAGAAATGGAAGAATTTTGCCAATGTTTAAAACTTAAAAGTCACATAATAAAAGAAAGCATTTTTACTATTTTCAAATAAACATTTTGCCACTCAAAAATTTATAGCTTTTGATCGCTATCAACCGTTAGGTCGTTAGCCAAAACTGGTAAACTGGCGTTAGTGGCGTTTGTCTGACTAGGAATAGTGTTTTATTATATTTATATAAAAATATTTGAGAATATCAAAGATCTTTTGCTTGTTAACAACAAAAAACTTTTATCTCAGAATATTATACGTTGTTTCAAAAATTGAATCGATTGAAAAAAGCTTTTTAACCTTTGATTTAAGTAGAAGTTTAGACTAAATTGATCTTGTTTTTGAGAAAAAAACTTATTTAAATCAAGTTTGATTTGAAATATTTTCATCAAGCCATAAATAGTTTTAAGGACATACAAAAACGTATTGCACAGTTACTAATGAGCCAATCACTTTAAATTTTATCAATCTAAATAAGAAAATAAATAACGTTGAAATATCAACTGATAAACTTTCTACTACTTTTTCGAGTTAAACTCATTGAAAATGAACAATTTCTTTATAGGGCTACAAGTTTAAATATTCAAAATTATGTCCCTTCCGAATATAACGGTATAATTTTGCTGTTAAAAAATATTTTAAGTACTGCTTCTCAGTGTGAGGACTTTTTAAGTCCAGAATTCGTTTATACATATAAAAGATCTTACCAAGCCTTAAGAATATCCCAAGGGCTTCTACAGTCAAAACGATTTCACTGAATCCTTAAAATAAACTAGTAATGTACCTTTCTATATTAGGGTATTTGACGGCAGGGTATTTGAGTTTTCCATTATCAAAGTAAAGCTTAGGAATATTAAACATTAAACACTCTTTAATACAAAACAAATCTATAATCAAATTAATTCATAAAACTTTTTAATTTAATTTTTATAAATTGTCTGTCTTGTTAGATACCTGAAGTTAGAATAAGACTGACGAAACGTTGTGTGAAAAGAAAATAAATTGTTAAAATAAAAACTGGTCTTTAATAACCTGGTATTTACTTAAAATATAAAATTATTAAGACCTGAAAATTAATATTATAAATAAAATAAGCATAGGTACACTATTTCACATAATACTTTCAAAAATAAAAGCAATAAGCTGTAAGTTTTCAATGTCATGAAATTGATCTTTTAGAACCATTATTATTTATACGTAACGTTCTAATATAGAACGAGATCAGCCTCAAAGATAAAAGTCAACAATTTTATTATAAACTTGTCAGTGCAATTATGTTGTACTAGCTGGTCCCCGCCCGCTTTGCTGAGCGTATCTAAATTATTCTGATTAATTAATAGAAACCCTAGAACCTCAGAAGTGGGGACCAGCTAGTGTATTATATATTTAACTGAGTTTTTCGCCAAGTTCAAAGTTTTCAATAGTTTAAAAAATTGAGTAAGTGGAGTAATTGTTTACTGTTTAAATATAATTTAACACGATTATTTCTAAAAATTATAGACATTCAAAAATTAACAATGAAAGAAGTTTCAATGTTTCAAAAATTTACATTATTAATTTATCAATGTTATCGGATGCTAAATTAAAAATCATAATTTTCAGTAAAAATTGTCATTTTTATTTCAACTTTTTTGGAGTAATTGTGTTAAAACGCTATTTGACGAATCTTAAAGAAAGCTTTTTTAAAAACACGAGTTCTGCAGGATAAGTACAATTGTTATGCTATCTTTTAAAAACCATGCATTATTCTAACATAAGAAATAATCTATATTATTCTCTGACCTCTCAACTACTCTTTTGCAAAAAATCATGTCAATCTTTTACTCTGAGAAAAAAGATCAGACCTTCTTGAGGATAATGCGCTAGAACTCTATTTCATGAACTTTAACGAAACTTCTTTTAAATACACGGTTCCTGTAAGATACAATTGTCTTGTTATCCCACGGGAAGAGTACAATTATGTCGATTTTTTGCTTTATGGACAACAAAAACGGATCTATTCCACGGAGCCCGTACATTTTTCCTGGATAAAAGGTAGACCAATCCTTCTTGAGGAAAATCCGTTAAAACGCTTATTCATGCACTTTTACGAACCTCGTTTTAAATACTCAGTTCCTGAAAGATACAATTCTTATCCTATCCTACAAGAACTGTATTTATTGCTATATTTTGACATTAATGATAGCTTATATTTATTCTCTGACTCTTAATTAACCACCACATTGTAAGAAATTATAATAATCTTTTGCTCTGTGAAAAATAAAAACTCATCTATCCAACGGGAACTGTACATTTTTCTTGGATATTAATAAGACTGTTGGATAAGAAAATTATTTTTTGCCTTGAGAACCTTATGAGTTATTACTATTAATATATTATAATCAGCTAAAAGCGTTTAGTTTTAGCATTATTTTTCTTTGAACCAGTTTTGCTATTTTCCCGTTGAAATTCTCCGAAATAAAACGTATTCTAGATAATGATTTGCATAGGTCGCTATCATCATACTTAAATATCACCAAAATCCATTTTCAACTAAAAATGTATACCTAATTTATGCATTATTTTTTGCCTCAACCCGTTTTTCAATTTCCCGGGGAAATGAGACATTTTCCTGTAGTAAAAAGTATTCTATTTAATGAGTCAGATTGTCATTTATCATCATACCAAATTTAATTAAAAACCTTATTTATTTAGGTAAGAATTAATAATATGTTTCTAAAAATAATTTCGCAAATAATCAATTTTTTTTGAAACATTTTTAGTAACCATTAAAAAGGTTATAGCGGGCCAACCTTAAAAGATAGACATATGTCGTCACGGACTTTTTTTTGAACTTTTTAAGAGGAACAATTGCTACACATGATTTTTGTGTAACTTCAACCGTATACGCAGGGCAGGCCGCAAACGCTCTCAAAAGGAAAAAATTTTCCTAATTTTTGCAACATTTTCCATCGATGCTTTGCTGATTGGCCGTAAAGTTATGTTGTATAGCCTAAAGCCTTTGTCAATAATTAGGCTATCCAACACAAAAAGAATTTTTCAAATCGAACCAGTAGTTCCTGAGATTAGCGCGTTTAACCAAACAAACAAACAAACAAATTCTACAATTTTATATATTAGTATAGATATAGACTATAGATGAAAGTATCTATTACAGAAGTAAGTCTTGACAAACGCATATGGAAAACTAAATGCTTATAAATATATATCATAAGAAAACTAAAAAGAAAGCTCCCGTAGAAGTTTCTGCAAACTGAACTTAATCTTAAAGATATGGAAGCTCAGGAATTTTGTCTTAGGTTTTCATATTCTTTAATCGCTACGAGTAACAGCCATATAGCAATTAAAGCGGCCAAAGTTACCAATCATAATTTAAATTAGTTTGTTCAACAAACGTTCGAAGATTGATAAAGACTCATCGGAAAACAATAAAAATATTTTTATGAAACAAAATCGAAATGCAGTACCTACCTATTTAAATAATCATTTACAATATTTTGGCCGACAGCGATGGATAATAAAAAAATCAAACCTAAAATTTTCAATTGTGACTCTAAATTAAATATCGGTGCATTAAATTTATTAAGCTAATAATATTTATAATTTTTGAGTTCGTAAATCTTGGTCATAAGATGTGAAATCAAATAATAAATTAATTTCCTTAAGTTTAGGCACATGCAAGTAAGTGAACTATTGAAGTTATATTTCACTTAAAACTGAGTAGGTATTAAATTAAATAAAATTAAACGTAATGTATTGTAAAGTTAAAACTCTGTCTGGATATAGTGTAAATATAATACTCGAATAATGATAGTTTTTAACATTTTTTTAATTACAAAAACTCATGATTCAATAAAACAAGATTTTTAATTTTATATCCATAATATCTCTAATTCTTCATTTGATTAACGTAAAAGATTACTGGTAATCTCTCAAATGTAAGTTCACTTTAAAACACCCTATAATAGGTCATTAGGTGAGTTCGTAATAAATGTTCTTCTCTGTAAAAATGTATGTCGGTCTCAAATTGCATGAATAACCTTTGACATCAATTAGTACCTACTTTCTTCGTGAATTTCATGTATGAAAGCTTACATGCATAATGCATAAAGATTTTATGTCTTATCGAAAACTTCGGTATTGGAGAAAGCGAAGAACAACTTTTAACTGGTAATTTCAGAAATTGTAAACTTACTGCAAACTTCTGAAAGCCTAATAACGAGAAATTAACATTTTTCAGATTCTTTTAACCAAGGAAAAATATGACAGCATTTCAAACATATCGAAATGATTTTCTATTGTAAAACATTTAACATTTTATAAAGTTATGTAGAAATTATAGGTTTTGGTAACCATACTGTGGGTATTTATTTTATTTTGATTTGATAATTGCTAATTTAATTATATAATATTATAATATATAATATAAAAAGATTTACACATACGTTCATTATTTTGTGATTTTTTAATTATTATATAATTATAAATTATTACAAAGATTGCATTTTTACTTCAATTTACAAGGACAATGTTTATTTTTCAAGTAAATAACGTGTTTTATTGCATCTAAAAATATTCGATATTGTCTTTGTTATGTATTGATAAGGGGTGTGTTGCCGTAATCGTGCGGTAACTAGTTTTTCAGTCTATAAATTTCCTGCTATTCAAGCAAGCTACCATAGTATAGAAATGTCATTGCAAAAATAAATAGTATCATAGATATGATTTAATGTATCTCATCACTCTAAAAATTGAAGATTATTATTGGTATTTTTGTAGGAGTCAGCTTACTAAATTTGGAAAAATTTTAATGAACATTGGCTGAGAAAATGTGGTTATGACGTTAGGCGAGTCATCGGGTATCAAATATTAGACGGATTTTTTTGCAAATGGAATAAAACACCTCATGAAACGTAAAAATATAAATTTTTGGAGGGACAGAAGTTGAATGATTACGCAATAATTTGAAAAGTTTGGTTACTTTCATTTAACATTAATTAGCTTTAACACTTAGTTGATATAAAGACATATGGCATTTGTTTGATACAACGACACCCACGATATTTTTACTTAAATTGAAATATCTTGTTTGATTATTTTGCGTTGCAATTTTTTAAGTTAAGTGAAACCCAAGAGTTGACAAGGGAAATTTACACGTAGGTGGTTACGGATTTTTATCAGTAGTGCAATTTTCCATGTTATGAAGTTTACTTTTTAAAGCACAGCACATTGACTGTTTGCTTCAATTGTAATTATTTCTACTATTGGAAACGAAAACTTGCATTGGATTGAGTAATTTGGGAAAAGACGGAAATCGTGCGGAGGTTGAATAATTCTGCGACAGTTGTTTCAGAAGCCGGAGTAAATTACGAATAAATTAGCTGAAAATCATTGATGAATTGGCCACAATATCAATAGCAAACACTTGTTATTTGCTATCAGATCGTTGTAAACGACAAACTGAATTCTTGCTGGTCCTCGTTGTCGTCTTGGCCGTCGTCTTTGTCATCATCATCAGCAGCGTTGTGTCGTTTTGTAACATCTCGTTGTCGTTAATGTCGTCGTTGCTTTCGGGCTGCCAAATGATGTCTGCTATGAGAAAGCACAACGAATTCTCTAGTTTTTTGTGTGATCGACTGGAGAATCGAGTACACACACACATAGTGTTGTAGGTCCTCGACGGTCCAATGATCTGATCATCGCCGTCCACACGAGCGAGACAGATCAAGTGACAATGCCACGCAAATGACAGAGACCGCTTAGATATTTAATAATAAAACGACAAGCTCGACCAGCACAAAACGAACAAGCAAAATACGAAGAACGGACGAATAAAAGAAAAAGAGGCCCATCGTATATTTTGACCGTGGTAACAAAATTCATGTTAACAACAATTTAACACCCATTAAATAAAGACAATTATATCTACACCAAATGTTTTTATCTCTTTTGCTCAAGACAACATATTAATTAATAAACAATCCCATTCGTTCATGATTTAGAAGATTTGATCTTCGCTTATGAAAGAATACGATTATATTACATTTATTTAATTTCATTAAATAAATACAAAACCGTAACCCTTTAATTATCCTCTTACCGATTTGAACTTGAACCGAAGGGATGATTAATTACCATCCGAGTAAAAACCCTTTTACAATTTAGCAATACTCATTTTTCAAAACACAACCGCGATTGTTCTCTCCGTTGAGATTTTTCTCCTCGTCTCATTTGGGAAATTGAACAATGATAGCGGTTATGACATGGCTCAATAATGATAGAGATGAAGGGCAGAAGATTTTGGGCAGGTGGTGAAGGGCTCAAGTGAAGGCTCTTCTTAGCGCCGAAGAATCGAGGCTGAGAATCGAGAGAGCTGTATTGGTCACATCGTGCTGCTACTAAATGACGAAAAGACAAGAATACTAATAGCTCTTGCGACTTAAATGATTATGGCCACAAAAGGTGTACATTTGTAAAACAAGTTCATAAACTTTATTGTGTATTGAACGAAACGCCGCCGCTATAACCATCATCATAATCACACACACACACACATACATCGATATTAGTTTGATCAACCATTCAAAAAATTAGTCTAAATGTAGCGGCAATAACTTTTGTTTAAATAAATAAATCAATTGTAATCTTTAATTAACGTTCAATAAGAAATATTTAATTTAAAAAAAATGCAAAGAAACACTTGAATATTGAATAACAATATCTGGCTAAAAACCCTAAACAAAAAAAACTGTACGTGTGATTTTTAATTCTGATTTTATTATGTAACAATGAACTTCATTTTTTTTTTAATTTTAAGAATTTTAACAATAATATGCCAATAAATAATTATTGAGTACATACTTAACAATAAAGTTTTGATAACTTCATTTCCATTTCATGATTTTGCCATTTACAATAACAAACAAAGAATACATAAAAATAAAATTAAAATACGTCTAAGTATAAAAAAAAACATAGTTTAATATTTATTTTATATTATTTAATATATAATAAGTATAATATATAGTATATATATATTAATTAATATTATTATAAATGGAAAGTTAAGTTGCTCTTTTCAGTTGTTTTTCCGGAGATTTCTTTGCAAATGTAAAAGGCATTTGGCTGTCACACAGTTTCACCCTCTTTAGGCGAAATAAATCAACGGTAGCGGACCTAGATTAAGGATCCATTAACAACAACTTTTCTACTGTAGATTACTCACAGAAAACTTCAAGCGTAGCCAGCCATAAGATAACTTGCTCCGCCGTTAAAGAATAATTTAAAAAGGAGAATTTCATTTTACTTTATAAAAAGATCGTTACTATAATTGCCCCGAATATTCGGTTAATATTCTAGAAGAAGATCCGAACTTACCTCGACCTTCACCGAGTTGATAATAGAATGAAACATATGTTATGAATTTAGTATATTAGAAAATGTATTAAAAATGGGTTGGCTAAAAAAATCCGGGGCAGACTATTTTTAATTATTTTTTTAAAAAATGATTTTTAATAAAATATTGTAACATATAGAAAAAATTTTACACATCACAGGTGACTGCGATGTTGTGTCCTTTATTATTACTTACCTCGGATCTCTCTGTCACACATTTCCACGCGCATTAAAATAAAAATCTTTAAAATTCGCTAACCTCTAATAGGACCGAATTTTTTGCAGACAAACCTATATCAACGTGTTCGCAATAAAACAGCGTTTATGTTAATATACATTTTTTTCTATTATCTTGATGTTGCAATATTTTATTAAAAATATTATTTTTTTAAATAATTAAAAATTGTTGGCCCCGGATTTTTTTAGCCAACCCATTTTTAATACATTTTCTAATATACTAAATTCATGATAACATATGTTTCATTCTATTATCAACTCGGTGAAGGTCGAGGTAGGTTCGGATCTTAGACTATTCGACATTCGGTATATGTGGCCTTTTTTTACTACTCGGCTCTGCCGAATATATACTATAGTGATACCTCGCTTAGTTATCCTCGTTAACGATACCTCACTACATCGTCGTTGCTGGTTGTCCAGCGTATTTACGTAGGTAGTGTTAACTTTAAAAATATCGTCTTATTGCTTGCGTCAGACGTCTAATTCACGAGATATTATTTTGTCCGAAAATGATCCAGATTTAACGTGAAGTTTTGCTGGAAAAATAAATATATTAAATGCTTTAACAATGATGAGTCAAGTAATACAATCGTCCCTTTATAAAGTCTTATCAAAAAATTAAAATCTTCAAAACTTGTCATTTTATTTACGGATAAGTTCTAAATCTATACCAATAATAATATTCAAGTGTTCGGCTCTTTGAACACTTATATAATAAAAACGTTACGTGTTATCTGGGCGAGGGAACAAAAACGGAATTATTTTTCACAGCTTAGATTTTTATCTTATCTAAAAAATGTAAGATGTTTTGTTATATACTTTTTATTACCTACATTTTATACAAAAAAATAAATGCCATTTACATTGTACTTTTGCCCAAAAAAACATTGTTTGTCCAGTGTAAACTTGAAAATGACTATGCTGATTTCAATGAAATTTTCACAAAAAGTTACTAAATATGTTAACTTACATTATAAGCCACTTTAAATTTCTTGGTAAACTTAAAAACGGCTAGTCAGATTAGGACGAGATTTTCACATATAGATAGTAAACATTAAAAAAAGTGCTATAAAATACTTTTTATTTCGAAAAAGTTTTGATTTTCCGCACAAAAAAATAAAAACCATAAAAACTGCGCAATGAAAAACATACATCGGCAGGCAGCTGTGATACAATATATACCTATAATATATCATATCGCAGAGACAACAGAATTTGAAACGAATTTATTATTCTCATAAATTAATGTTCGCAAATTTGAAGATTATAACATATTTTAGTATGATAGTACAAAGTTGATTTATTCACGGGTGTACCTTTTAGGAAGTTTAATTGATGTCAAATGTAAATTACGGGTAAAAATCTATTGAAAGATGACTGAACTGCAAATAGTGAGATTTCTAGGCAAGTAAAAATACGAAGCTATTCATAACTCTGGTAAATTGACGATTCCTGGGGAACAATTTTAATTTTTTTATACCAACATAACTAAAATGACTCATCATTTACATTACTACTTACGGCTTCGAGAATAACGTAGTATCGAACTTTCCTTTTACAAATGATCGTAAAAGAAAAGCTTTTTATAGCGAAGATCATCAACGTTGGGCGTTGGTTTTTTTGCACATTTTGCATGTATACCATTTTGCTGAATTACTGAAGAAATGCGGGAATATTCCATGCATTCCGTTATTATAATTCGGTTATTTTGAGAACTGCAGATGGGGACACAACTTTGTGGGAAATTAAGCGAATATATTTTCCCCGAATATTTTGTCAAACCTGTCATCGAATATTTGGAATATTTTTCATAAAATTATTTCATGAACCATTTCTACTATATGAATATAAATACTCTCATTGCAACATATGACACACATTCATATTTTTATGGATTCGTTAATTGAATTCTATCGTCTACCTCAGTAATAAAAAAAAATATTTTTTGAAAACTATAAAACAATAATAACTGAGGTCATTTTGATAGATACTCATTCTAAAAGAAGCAATCAATTTTTGTTTGTCAAAACGTATTAATTATATGCAAAATAGTTACTTTTATAGAAGTTGATATATCGTTATTTAAAAAAAAACTGCTGATAGTTAGTTTTATTATAACGCTAATGTTACTCCAAAATTATGGGTAAGATAATTATTTTTAAAATAACACAAAGATGTACTTGGTAGTATGTAATGTAGGTACTGTGGTAGTATATGACGATCCAAAGAAAAGCAAAACTAATCGAGAGTTTTCATGGCATATAACCATTCGCGTTATTAATAAAATATCAATTATTAAATATTTATCAATCATTCTACCCGCATACGCAAAGAAATTATTAATTCTTCTCGAAAACTTTTGCACGCACACAATATGTTATGCCTTTTCGATTAAGATTGTAATAAGATATTAAAATAAATGAAAATGTATTAGAAGCTCTTACTTGTATTGCAATTATATTATCGTCATTCGTAACTAAAGCATCAAATTGCATTAAAACTTCAATTAAACTTTTGCAATTGTTAAAACTAAAATAACAGTTTCATTATGTTTTTATATTGAATTTCATGTAAGTATCCACCTTCATGCTTTGACAAATTATAAAGAAGCTTACAATTTATTTTTTTCAGTACTTTTTGTACTAAGAACAATAAAGAAATTATAAAAATAAATGTGGAAAAAGTATAATAATTGATTGAATATCCTTAGGTATCAATTAAATTTTAACGCCGCAAAATGGATTGATTTTTTTCCTCTCTTAGTTTTAAAAATAAAAGACATTAAATTAAACACTAGAATAATTTTAATTAATTATCTCGTTTATTTTAGTACGTAATTTAAAAAATTTTGATATTCTAGTAATGTTTTGGCAAGTAGTACGTGAATATTTTGTTAATTAAATTCATAGTAATAATATCAGTTATCTTCATAATAAAATTGTAATTGACGAGATTAATACTTGGAGACTGAAACGAGAAATAAGACATGTAACCCCCAACACATAAATCATTGATTTTAAGGTTAAAATTAGGATTTTAATGACTTTAATCATACAAGACTTTATATACATACATTATGTTAAGTTCGTAAATTGTTTTCCTGTTCGTTTTTCTTTTTTATCATTATCGTCATTCTCTTATTTTGAGATCATCGTCGCTATACTGTAACTCGTAATTTGTTGCAGTGGGATGGGAATTATCGTAAATTTTCGATGTCAAAGAAACCTGCTATCAAATATAAATTTATAACGTGACCCAACTGAAATGTGACAGAGTGTACAACGAGTTTTTTTAAGGATTTTTTCTTCTTTTTTTATTAGGTTATCTATTGATTTTGAATTGGTATGAATGAATTTGAACGAAAGGTTAGGCACATGTGAATCCGAGCGAGTTGACAGGGATATATTATTTTATTTAAAAGATAAATTGTTTCATAGTTGTAGACAAAAGGACGTAAAACGAGTGAGGTTGAAAATCGTAAATAATCGATTTGTGGAGAAAGAGCTTGTGGTGAATACGCCAAGGTAGTAGTAGTAGTTATAGTTGTATTAGTAATAATAGTAATAAGTATAAAATGTGACTGTTGATTTGTCAAACGTGACCAATATCGAAGACGTGGCGTTTATCGCGATCATTTTGATAGGATCTCTCGACTTGTGTTCGACTTGATCTCTCTGTCACTCCTCATTGGATTTATGGAAGATCCCGCGATCAAGATTCTCTCATATATGTGTGTTTGGTGTATGGGATTGAGGTTGTATGAATGTGGACCCACCTCGCCTTCTGGAGATTTCACTGAGCTGATAAGAAGCAGATATTGTTAGCGGTTCGCCATGGCTTATCGTTCGTGCTCACTGCACACTGATCCCTATTGTCTTCGTCATTCGCCTTAAAATCTCTCCATACATTAAAGCCTTTTCCTCATGTTCTTACTTACTCTTACTGAACGAAACGACCGAAAAAATCTATAAAATTCTCCTCACTCATCCAACACTGGATTGCTCTCGATAATGTTCGCTTCATTCTACTAACAAATACACGAGGCTTCATGATATATAAAGTAACGGAGAAATTTGGTACACATATTTTTACCACCTAGAGCGAAATGCACTGAAAATTATGGATGAGCCGATATTATTCTTCGCCCATCACTTGCTCTTGTTATACGTTTATTTCGACATACGTGAACGTCGAAATTTATGATGCAAATTATTCTTAAAACTGTCAAGTGTTAAAAACATATAGCGACAATTAAATTTGCCACTTTCTTAAGACCAACGGTCAACTTTTTCAACCTCAGCAAATAAAAAATCTATTCCTTGGAAAGAGCTGTAACTGTTATTTATTGTTCATTTTCAACATCTTTATTATTTTATTTTCTATTTAACCAGTTTTGTGGACTTTTAACAACAAACATTCATAAAATATCGCTTACCTACTGTTGGATGTTTGATTTCAATTAAAGCTCATCAAAATTTTGTAAGAACTCATTAGTAGTTTCTTAGTTCGACTCTCTTTTATAGATGCTTCTTTTGAACGACTTACTGAAGTAAACACTTTATAAATACTATCATTCGTATCATTCATCATTCGTATTATTTATTTTTACATTCGGCACAAAAACCTCAAAGGCGATTAAATTTAAATCAAAAATCTTTATCAATGATTATCAATGTAATATACAACGTAAGTGTATTTGTTCATATAAAGTTTTAAAAAATATTAAACACAGTAAAAACTAAAAAAAAATGAACGTATACTTGAGGAAGAGCTAAGGAAGAGTATAAAGTTACTTTACTGCAAGCAGTAGAAAGATTTTATTAGACAAAAGAAGTGCGTTAGTGAAAAGTGAATTATAATGAAGGATAGTAGAATAAGAATAGTTCTTAATAAAATATTTTTTTCATCACCTAAAAGTACGAACTAAGAATAGCATACAAAGAGGCTCTTTATTATTGTACTAATAGTTGCCCGTTGCATTCGCAACTAAAGATTTTATCTCAATAAAATGTTTAATATGAGAATAATCATGTAAATACCCGGTTTGAGCAAATAGGCATGTTTGAATGCCGTGCGCTTTGTCAACTTACCCCTAACAACGTTTTGAATGCGTAAGTAGGGAGAAAAGAGAGAGTTGTCATACTGAAACATGCAGGGAAAGCCTGTCAGCCATTAAGTTGACATAGAAACATCCCATTCTGCACGGACGCACGCCAAGAAAGGGAAGTTATATATATGATTTGAGAAAGTGGATAATTTAAGAGTGTAATTCAAAAAAGTAAAACTTTTAACCTCCTTTTTGGTCCACTTAAGAGTGAACTTTTGAAAATTAATTTCTTAAGGTTTTGGTTCTTTTAAGAATAACATTTTCAAATTTTATGATTTTATCAGTGGCTTATAGCTTCCAGTTTGTCTGGCAGTCAAGCACTATTACCTACTATATGTAGGTATACCTATATGATTACAATACTGCTTTACAATAGGCATTTTTACGATATGCAGGGATTATATCAATATGAAATACTCTTATTACTTCAACCGCAACATAAACGGATATTAAAGTGATTTTTGATTAAATATGAGATTTGGAATACTTTCGTCGTGAATTCTTTACAATTTTGTCTTCATAAAATTTGTAAAAAAAGTCAACCTTTTTAGTTATCCAGTACTTGATTATTTTATTATTTTTGCTAGGAAAACAATATGCTATATGTTATTTATAGAGCTTAGTTTATACACAGCAAAGCGGACAGTTAACACTTAGGCAAATAAAAGGAACAGAGTAATACTTTTAATTTAACAAAAAAAATAACTAAGTATTTGAGTTTTTGAGATTTTTAATTTTTGATTGTATGGTACGAGCAAAGACCTACACGAAAACTGAAGCAAGAGAGAGAAGGATATGACAAATAGACATTTTGGCAATCGTTTACCTTTCCGGTGTGGCCCCCTTCCACACTGAAGGGCAGTAAGAGGATTGTTTTTTTAGTGGGTAAAAATCCCACACTACCAACATCATCTTCAATTTCATCCCTGTTGATGTCTTTTGAAGATTTTTTCAACCTCTAGAAGTAAAAAAATCCTTTACCCTTGTTGCATAAAAATATAGTGAAAATTAGGTGAGAAGTTGTAGCGAAACTACAAATTATTAAGGTATGACATTACGTAAATAACGGGATTAAAAATATTCTTTAGCTGCACATTTTTTTTTTTAATTTTATTAATTAACCCACCTTTTTTACTCAGAGCAGACTTCTGAATCGATGATTTTACATGCTTTGATTAAACGATGAACGACCAATTAATTTTCGCTATTTATAGATATGATTCATGTGGCTAAGAGTTTTCTCTAGTTAAAAAAAGACATTACGAAAACAAAACTAACTTTGAATAACGCGAAGAACTTTATTTTTCAAAGGAAAATATAAAATATTCGGTTTATTTTAAAAAAGGAAAAAACTGCATGATACTGTTTATAAATTTAAAAAAGGGAAAACATGATCATTACGTACTTAAACAGAGATTTTTAAATTTGTTTCTTCTTGTTCACATCGCTTTTATTGCCTAATTAATTACTAGAGTTCAGGAAGTCTTGAAGAACTTTCAAGAAACCAGAACAATTCAGTTCCATCCTTTCATTTTTTTTTACCTTTGTCTCCATATAAAAGAAAAAAAACATTTATCTTAATTAAAAAGAAGTCGTCAGTAATACTTAACTAGGTAAAAAAAATCAACTTCTTTGGACCATTTCATTTGGACCATCTTATTTTCTATTTTTAAAAGAATTGTACATTAAACTGAAATTTAAGTAAGAGGAAAATTTATGAATTTCCAAGATTTGAGAATAAAAAAAAAAACATGTCAGCTTAAGAATTTTACTTGATTTTTTTATCTGTAATTTTAAAAAAATATTCTGTATATTATATATATATAATTAATTACATTTCCTGAGATTGTCTGAAATAGGTAAATATCAATTAAATCCATTTCAAGTGCCAAAAGTAATACATTCGTTTATCTTTTATTGGTGTCATTTATATATTCAAATTTAAAACTTTGAATTTCCGTCACTTAATGACGGATATCACCAATAAATTCACAAATTATTATGTAACTGCACTCAGTCAATTATACGATTTTAAACGCTTCTCATTTATTCAAAACGATATAGTATATTACTAAAAGTAAAAACACAACAAATTTTGCGATAATTTTTTCTGAATCATTTTTGTAAACACCTTACGAGTATTATTAATGGAAGTCGATAAATTTCAGTCGTGATTAATAGCGTCTCGTAAAAAAGTTTAAAAGATCATTTTGTAATAAATGCAAATCTTTCATTAAAAATTATTTCAATTAAAAGGTCAGTGAGATTTTTCCAAATTAGTAATTAAATCAAGATAATTTTAGAAGTAACTAATTTGACTAATGTCAATGCGAACTTTGATTGGATTAAAATCAAAAATAATTGATCGAGAAATTTCCAATTTTTGAAAATATGGAGATAATTTATTGCCTGGTTTTTTAAGCAATTAAGTCAAATGCGTTGGGGTCAAATGCACGAATTATGGCGATATTAAAATTAGATAGGTGTTAATTAAAATAATATTCGTTTCAAAAATGTTACCATATTTATTAAGTTTGTAGGTTTTTAAGTGTTGATTAATAGAAACATGGATTTCTTTTAATAATACGAACTATTTATGTTTTTATGAAAAACTAATGCAATTTAAATTTTTACCAATCTAAGAAATCATCAAATAAAAAATTGACTAAAACTATTATTGCTTCAATCAGAAATCAATTTTATTAATTCACTGCGTCATTATTTTTAGTTTTAGCAATCAATCGGTCACTCACCCACATTGGGCTCTAAATTTTTGTAACCTAGAAAATCTCATGAAAATCATCACTTAATAAAGATGCTCTCTAATTGAACAAAACAGTTTTTATAATAAAAATATATTTTTACTACACAAATCAGAAGTTCATTATTTGCATTTCTGAATATTCCATTGATATTAATTTCAAAAAAATTAAATTTCTTTTTATAAATTTATCAATCGAAACATTTCATATTTTCCTTATGAATGAATTATTAATGGTTTCTTTTTCATTGATTAAAAATATTTTGAGGTTTATATGAAACAACTTAGATTTTTTAAGCACCGCAGGAGCTTTTCATTCATAGGCCAAGTCGATATGACTTAACATTTCTAACCAAATTTCGTAGTTTCTATTCAAGAAACGGTTTTTAATATCTACCTATTTTAAAAGTTAAATTAAAAATATTGCTTGAAAAAAAAGAAACTGTTGTTAAAATCAATTGTTAAGACTATTCATTTCAAACAAACTATAAAAAATAAAACAATTTTACACAACATTATGGGCAATTCTCATTTTCTTAGGAACCTGGATTTGGAAATGAAAGTGATTTTTTACGATATTTTAAGTTCACATCATGAAGGTTTTATAAAAGCTTGGGACAATATATCGTAAATTAATTCATCATATCAAGATTATATAATAGTTATGGTTTGTATTAGCTATCTACTTTAGTCAAGCGTTCACGATCCGGTTTTTCTTTAGCCGACCTCAAGACAAAACTGTGAGTTGCGGCCTTCAGGACACTTTAGAATACTGAATACTAAATACTGAATGTAGCCACAAAACATTGTTGGTAAATGATGATAAGGGTGATAAATAAATCTAAGATACAACAATTTTCTTTCTACGCTAAATTAAACATTCTTAATTCGTCGCTACGTATATTGTTTGTATTTGTTTTTTCTATTCATTATTCCGTAGTCTATTACTGTTAATAATACTCCTCAATTATTTTTGTAAAAGAAAAATATTCCATTTATTTAAGTTGTTTATAGTTAAGTATTCAATATTAGGGGATTATAAAATTGAAAACCTAAAATAACAGGTATTATAGAGATAGATATCATGTTTACCTCGTACTATTGCCAAATATTCAGATTTGCACAACTGTATCGGTGGCTTAGTAGAATTAGTGAATAAAATAAAATAAAAAATGGAAAAAATAAAATAAAATAAAACCACTTAATTTTCTTTGCATTCTCTTTATATGCTAACTGCCAGACCCATCCCTGTTTTTTTGAGGTTGGTTAATGTAACTTGTGTTAAATACCGTTTCTTTCAGATTTATTAACTACTAAAAGTACGTCATGCCATTTTACAAATATTGCTACTCAAAGGAATCATGAACATT
The DNA here is from genome assembly GCA_958496155.1 of Sisyra nigra. NCBI lineage: Eukaryota > Metazoa > Arthropoda > Insecta > Neuroptera > Sisyridae > Sisyra > Sisyra nigra. The sequence goes on along the minus strand of OY292316.1, from coordinate 21,013,462 downwards.
TCTAAAATAAAAACTAGGTACGCTATGCTTCCTTGACCTGTAAACAGACTGTAGAAAAAATAGAAAACGTCGATTTGTAGTTCGTTTGATTATTACCATATCACACACATTATGGATATTTTAAGGATAAATTAAAATAAAATAAAATTCATTATTTTATTTTTGTCCATAATTTTTATGTACTTAAAGAAAAACATATTTAATACCATCTTACAAGAATCGTGCAGTTTAATTAAAAACGGTAGGAAATCAACCTTTACACTAATCTTTTACGAAAATGGGATTGATTCGTTTCTTTATTTTTGCCTTTTTTTCCAAGAAATTATTTTTTGGGTGTTTTTGAAATATAACCTACTATTGTACCAAAGACCACCAACCATCGTTTATTCGCTTTTCTAAAATAAAATATTCATTTATTAATTAGTGATAGTGTAAATGTTATTTGATAAAAACATTATAATTCGTTTTAGTAGTTCCAGAGTTTACTTCCTACGTCATATAAAAAGCATTTCTCCTATATATATATACAAGTATAGATTTACATCCATAGCTGTTGAAGTATTATATTTGATAATTTCTAATAACAAACGTAACATTTTTTCAACAAAATTTTCCTCAACATCAACTCCTACTTGTTTGACCAGCAGTTTCTCTCGACATTAATTTCATCTACACCCTGGTATTATCATAGAAGATAAATGTAGGCCACTGTCTATGTGATATGTCTATTTTTTATCAAATGTTATATATTTTTCAATAAGAAATGTGTGGGTTGTAAGACCTATAGGAAAATGTTTTATTTTAATTGAAATTTAAATTTAAGTTTCACTGCTTTATTTTTCAGATTTAAATATTTTAACACTAAACGAGGAGTATCATATATGCATAACATTTTATCCGTCAAAAAAAGTACTATTTTTTACAAAAACATTCGTAAAAATGTATTTTCTTTTCTGAGATAACATTTTAAAGTCGACTGTGTACAATTATTTTAAACCTTGAATATTTAGTATCGTAAAACTATCTTTAATGGAAATAAATAAATATTGCTGCCTTACTACAGAAGTTAAGTAGGGAACCAAATGAACTAATGTGGTTCACAGATGGATCGGTTATGGACGGGGGATCTGGCGCGAGAGTAGGGGGGGGGGAGAAACATGGGGGCGCATCTCAGTGCCGCTTGGAGACTCGGCCACTATTTTTCAAGTGGTGGTCACGGCCATTGATGAGAACCTGGATATGGGCTATTGGAATAGGAACATACATATTCTCTCTGACAGTCAGGCAGCGCTAAAAGCGATCGCCAATACAACGATCAGCTCAAAGCTGGTGCTGGAGTGTCGGCAACTCCTGGAGGACCTGGCAAGCACAACAGAGTCAAACTTGGTTCGGTGCCGGGGTATAAGGGAGTTGAGGTAAATGAAGAAGCTGATGCTTGCGCAAGGTCTGGTTGTATGACGCCACTCGTGGGCCCAGATCCTGGAGTGAGGATCACCAAATCTGCTGTCAAAAGGGCGATGAAAATTCAGCTGAGACGGCAGCAAAACAAATACTGGCAAGAAATTCCTGGTCAGAAACTCAGCAAGAGAATTATGGAGAGAATCTGCCCCTCGCTCACAGCTGAGGTTTTACGACTGGGAAGGAACAATAACGATACTGATAACCGGACACTGTGGGTTGAGAAAGCATCTGCTCAATTGGGGTGTCTCAACAAGACCTCAATTGCAGATTGTGTGGGGATGGGGAGGAAAACGCGCACCATGTCATTTTTGACTGCAAAGACCTCACAAAGTAGCGACACCTGTATGACATAAATGATGCCCAAACAGCCTCAAATCGCGCAAGCTTAGTACAGGGACTGCTTTTGCTAGGTAGAATGCTGAACATGGAATAAGAAAGGATCCTTACACAACAGGGAAACATGAGCAGTACAGGAGTACAATAATCCTAAGGCTGCAGTGCGGGGGACGAGCCTTTGCCTGACTCTTTGTTAACGGGAAGAAAAAAAACAGAAGATAATTATTGATCATAATAATTTTAATATGATATGAATCTAGTATGAATATCTTTTTCAGTCTCAAAATGTACAAAAAAATCTATTATATTTCTTCTAAAAAGCTATCGTAAATTTTTGATGTCCAGGCCAACTTATATATAATTTAAATTTTAAAAAAATTACGATTAAGTATAATATATCGTGTACATAAAGAGTAGTTTTAAGCTTTGGAACTATTTTAAAGTCACAATCTAATTGGAAAGTTTCTGAATACTACGATAATTACTTAAATCGAAATTTATATAATAATATACATTCGATGTTAAGTAATTTTTTTGTTGGTGTTTTAAGTCGCTTTAACATGTAAGGTCATATCACGACTGTCTAAACACAGAGAATTTCTGTTGGTCAATTATATCTTAGATCTATGATCTTAAGTCTAGGATTCAACGGGGATCGAACCTAGAACCACTTCACGCATGAAGCGGAGAGAGCAAGTGCTCTAACCACAGCACCAATATGTACACATAAAAATAATAAAAAAATAAGTTCTGATTATATATATATATATATATATATATATATATGTTCCATAATTTGAGATAGAGGGGGTTTAATTTTCCACATACTGGACAAATCATAAGTGAATTTCACTTCATATGGTACCTACCTCGCCTATTTTAGTTCATAATAGTTATAATTCTTGTCGAAAAAGGGAGTATTCTTAAAGAGAGTAGTGTAGTGCAGTGTTCTACAAAGCGTGTGCCGCGGCACACTGGTGTACTGTGGTCATCAATTTTGATAGCCTGTGCTGAGTTAAAAAGGCTTAGATTTCTTACTAAACATCTTTTCATAATAGCTATATTGATTTTAATAATAAATAAATATTAAATAAGCATTACTTTTTCTTTGGTGTACCTCTAAAATTTCTTGATTTGATAGGTCTACCTTGAACACATAAAGTTCGCTTTAACGGGGTCATTAGCGAAGTCAAATTCAGTTATTATTATTTTTGGTTATTTTAGTAGATTTTGAAATAAGAACTATAAAAACTTGCAAATGTCCTCTAACTAATAGCTGATAAATCTTATATTATATAAAACTATTTTTAAATTGTCCAAAAATATTAAAAATGAAAGTTAGATGTTAATAATCGAGTGGAACAGTTTGCTTATATATTAAGGATAAAAATAGTATAATGAATACACAAATGCAACCATACACAGCGGAACGTTTAATTTATTTGCATTACCTACTTAATTTTAACCTACAATTTTTTAAAAATTTTTTAAGAGCTTCAAACCGTAAATTGACTACAAACCTAAATTTTTGAATAACCTTACGTTTTTCTTCTATAAACTTAATTGTAAACTACATTTAAGGCCATTAAAATTGTTCTCAAAATTTTACAAAAAATTCTCTCAATAAGAAATATGTATAAGTAATTTCTATAAAAGGAAAATTTTATTTTTTGAGACTTTCAAAGAAACAAACGTTGTTGAACTTGAATTTCCTATGTTTGGCTACATTTGATTTTCGTTAAGGCAAGCGTCTTTTGTGTGACGCGATTTTAACGTCACATACGGTGGCAAACGATTTGTCGTTACGTGTTCGACGAACGCACAACATTCGTCACACAAAAGCTCATACAATTGCGCTAATGTTTTATGTATCATCTCCAGTAAAATCATATAAAATATATATCTACCAAGTTTCATTATAAAGTAAATAAAATCCCAAAGATAATAAAAGCCTAGCCGATATTTTACGACGCATGTAATGCAAGTGAATCTAACATTTTCAAAAGATTGCCTGTCCGTCTCTATAAGCGTGTATGTGGATGTGCTAGGTCTTCTTCTTCATCGTCACTGGAGGTCATTCAGACGCATTTAACAAAGCTATGTCTTGTATTTTATTGGAAATGTTTGCAATTTAATTGTCTATTATCGACATAAATAGAAAGAGTATAAGTTTTGTACCCAGCTACTGTTGTACTAATAATGTGAATAACGCCATTTGTGTAAAAAAAATTGCGTAAACAAAAAAGTTAACCACGATATAAAATTGTTTTGCAAAAACTTGCCGTTGAACATATTCTTATAAAGGCTGCTATATTCTTCAACTAGGATATCACATTTGTAAGCCTCCTGAATAATTTATCAGCTTAAGTTTTTAGTCAAAAAAAATCAAAGGTAAAAATTTGCCTGAAACCATTTGTTCGTGTTTTGTGATATTCAAGTTGTTTTTGAATTCACAATCAAAGACAATAATATCAACTATAAATCAAGCCAACACTATCGCATAAGTGTATAAAACATGATTTTTATCATAGAGAATTTTCCTCTTGTTCGCTCGTATTAATCATACCTTAATCGTTTCAAACTCGTTTTTAGCGGAGACAATATAAAATGTTTGCAATATAAATTGCATTCGCTCTCTGTCATAATTGCTTAAGTGCAAACAAAATCCAAAGATTTTTCCAACGTTAATTAAGGACTTGATTAAAATTGTTCTTTGCGTATTTATATTATCTAGACACTTTTTTGTGTTAATATGTTCGTTAAAACGTAACATGCACACTTAATTGAATCTACTTTTAAGCACAAACCTTCTATATGTATGAATACAAAACTTCAACTTATACAAGTATAAAATAAACGCATGAAACATATCATTCACGGATTCTTAAGAAATAATGAAAAAATTACGTGAATGCCATTGAATTTTTACACACACTTACACATATCTCACATCTTACTTATGTATATACCTACTATATATATTTTATAGAGAGAATGAGAAACGAATTCACGTAAATCATATTACTGCCAATTTCTTGTTTCACACGCATTCACACGAATTCCAGACAAAAACCGAGGCCAAGTGCAAGTAAATCTAATTACTTGCCTTGTTTGAATTAAGGGTGACATTTTTGTGTTTCCTCGGCTGTAAACTATTCATAGGTTGATGATAATTTTTTGTTTCAGTTTCACTTGTATTAAATGCAATAATTTTATAAATAAACCAAATAGGAGCCTTAACGTAATTAACAAGTCTCTAATCATTGCCACATCTGTACAATTTGACACTAATTTATGAGAAAAGATTATAAGATTGTTTGCATTCCATTTTCTATAACAAGAAAATCAAGTGGAAAGTTATTATAACTTGCTCTTCTCTAAAAGATGTATCCTATGTCATATTTTTAAATAAGATGAATTCAAAGCCTTGATATTTTGAAGAAAATATTCTTTTCTCAAATTCATATATATAAATATATATATATGAATTTGGATTTTAAGTTCAAAAAAATATTAAAATTATGTTAAACGAAACCATAGGTACATACATTTGCGCTAAACGAGTATTTTTATTTACCTATAAATCATTAATTCATTAAAATTAATCACGTAATTTCTGTTTTGCATTGTAATTGCCTGCGAAAATTGTAAATATCTCTTTCGTACAAAACAATAATAATAATTTAAATATAGTAGAATAATTAAATATAGTCGAGCTTTGCATTGTTTTAATGTACAATCAAAGATTTGAATAATAGACAAATAACACAATTTTGCCAAAACTATGTATTTACTTTGATATTTACAAAAAGCAGCGTGAACAGTATATAAATAAGTTCAAGGAAGTATTTCGAAGGAACGATAATGGTGTAACAGATATCAATCTCTCATCATTGAAAGGATACGTCACTAGAGTTGGTGTCACCTAGTGTAGCAATTCATTTCATGATGTTGCCTTTTTTCTAGCATAGAATTGACGGCAATTTTACTAGTTATACACCTATTACAGTTAAAAGTCATTTATGCAAATTAAATTTATAAGTTCAAATAATGTAGTTTCTACCATTAACAAGAGTGAGGAATAAATAAATCTAAAACGATCTAAATAAAAAAAACCTAAAATATCCTAAATTGAAGAAAAAAGTGCAATGTTTCAATGACCTTGAAAAAAATTAGACAACATAAGTATATACTAATCAAATTCCGTTTAATTGAAAGAACATTTCGAAAACTTAATTATGTTGAATATACCTGTTCATTTTTATAGAGAGTTCTACAAAAAATGTGTCTCACAGATAATTATACATAAAATATAATTACAAAGAGTAGTGCCAAGCATCGTCAAGTTTACGAGAAAGAAATGAAGTGGCGTATGCGTTGCTGAATATAACGATTGGTAGGACTAAAAGCAGTCACTACCTAAAAAATGTAAGTATCTTGTGCAAGAGCTACTACAAAACCTACGTACTATATGAGGGAAAATGAAAGTTTGATAATCAGTCAGGAAACAATTTTTTTTAATATTTGGAAGGCGTATCTAATGTTTGTAAATACCTAAATCAGTAGAGAATAGTTTCCAAAACAACTAATTAGGTACTTGATTTCAAAAGTTTTCTAGCACTGTTTAGAATGAACTTTCAAATTGGAAATAAGTATATATTGTTCTGAAAAATACATTATTCGACAAGATAGAGATATCTTTTAATAGTATGCAGTATCTATTATATAAAGTTAACAAGGATATTTTTTTCTTGGAAAAATACATAAATGGTTACTATTTAGGATAACTATAAAAGGAATAGAGTATATGTTTTGCTTCTCATATAGAAACAAAGTTACGAACCAAGGTGATTTTGCGTATCGGGTTAGTTTAAAAGTCAAACTTTGCTTTTGTTGATATTTTTCCTAGAAACTGTATATTTCCTACCTTATACCATAGATAAAAATAATTTTTGAATTTTTGTTTCTAAGAGGAATAAAATATTAAATCAACGACTTTTCGTATAGTTAGTTTCTTAGTCAAGATAGCACATGCTACTGTTTATTTGTGAAAAATAAATATATGTTTCCTGCAGAATACCTATAAACTATTCTGCTATATATATATATATATATATGTATATATATATAAGGTTTGTACTATTCGTTCGGTTTAACATATCTTGTACGTTAAGTGGCGATAAAAGAACTTGTATGATCTTACTTTGTGCCACTCTTGGATTATTTTTGGGCATTTTTAAATCAAAATGATTCCCATGGGTACCTGTTTGAGACCAAGTACTGGTATTATGGGTTCGAAGTCATACCTACATCATAAAATCACAGGTAACCTGGTACATAAGTTCACTCTTATGTGGAACGTTTTGCGATGCATACATTTTACCGTTTATGTACGAAAATGTACACTTTATTTGTTAAACGATATTCATCACATGAATTTTTGTAAAAATGTTTATTAGTTGAAGATTATTAATATTACTGTTTATCCCAGAAAAGTGACGGCTTTGCAGGTTGGTTACGCGTTATGTCTTATGTGTGTCGGGTTACGCACATAAAAACGAACCAACGAATTGACGTGATTTTTTTCAAAGTCAAGGAGTGGAGAGACTACTTTTGCTTCGGCAAAATGTTAACCTTAAGCAAAGCAGGGGTGAATTTTCTAGTTAGATATTAATAACTTAGTAACAATCAATATTGAAGTTATAGATGAGGCCTATATCCAAATGTGGACGTCCAAAAGTTGTTAAAGAACATTAAAAGTCCATCGGTACAAATCGGTATCCAAAATACCCAACTATGTAGAAAGAAACACAAATTTCCCAAAACAAATTAAAATCAACAGTTTCCAAAAAAATAAATTATTTCATTTTTATTTTCGTAATGCTTAAAATATTTTAGCGTATATTGTTAATTTTTAATGTTTGTCAAACAACTGGTTCTTTTTGCCCTTTAAAAAAACATTATTTTATTTTATTTATTTTTTTAAAATTAATGTTTTCAAAAATAAAAAGGCATTTTATATAGGATCTTTAAACAAATAAGAAATATTGATACTGTGGTTAAAAGAAACAACGTAAAATAGAGTAATATAGTATTTCATCTTCCATGCAGTTATTTTAAATGTTTTCATTTATAAAGCAAATCAAAGAATAAAACAACCGCCAGAAAAAATAAAGTCAATGATTAAAGAAGATGTCAAAGACAAATAAAACAAAAATTGTGAATGCACAAGTATGTTGTTCGTACACCGAATGGGGATGATTGTGTGAATAAATGTCTTTTTTATTTATATTTTATATTGAACACTTCGTGAATGCAATTTGCATTCAATTGCAGCCCATTTATACATACAGACATATCTGCACCAATCTTTCAATATACAAATACTTGTACATATATTTAGTCTCGTAGCTTATGTTGGTATGTATGTATGTATGTTAGCTCCTATATTGTGCATAAGACAATTTTCATTTCAAAGTCACACGGATGAGTCACTCGAATCACAGTAGAACTCTAAACTACTTGATATATTATGCATTTTATTTATATTGTAAAAAATGCATCTGATTACATAATCATTCTCGTAAATGGCGCCCATCATTGACTAAAATAAAATATATATCTTATTTAAATACAAACCACATGCATACATACATGTGAACGAACGACAAACGACACGACCACCAGAACAATATCTTCACAAAAGCACGCAGATGGAACAAATAATGTAAAGTATTTTTATTTTTGTCAATTAATCTTACAACTCCCAAATTCTCTAAATATTTTTTTTCTAAATTGTTAACCTTATAATATTATTAACAAATTGCCTTATAAAATGGAAGTATTCAAATCAAGGATAAAATTATTATTTATATAGCACTTAAATAGCTATTAAGTTCAGAAACCCTAAAAAACAGTTCAGTTAAGAAAATAGAAGGGGATTTCTATGAATCAACTTTTAAAAGTATCAATTCGATTTTTTAAAAACAAGGCTTTGTTTTAATTCTCACATTATGTTAACATTATTTTTGCCAGTTCCAATGGCGAAAACGATAAAACTTCTAAATTCATTGTAGCTGGGTGTGATATATGACAGTCTTACATAATAGAGAAAATTGACCAAACTTGGTAATTTCATGCTTATTCCTTTATAATCAGATACATAAAATGATTAATTGACACACGAGGACTTAATTTTTTTCGAATCCCACTCGCGCCCTCTCACTTTGCCCTCTTTAAATGAATCTACGTTTATGTTTTTTTTTAATTTATGTCTGCCGGAGAACAATAGAAAATTAGCAGGTACATAAATTGCTTGTCTTCGACGAACGAATTTATGACTGCACTTGGCAATTTTTTCAAATTATCATCAAGAATACAATTCTAATAATTAGACATTTGGCTCGATCGAAAACTAAAACCGAGTGAGTGAAGTAAAATGCGAGACTTTACTTTATAGGTACCTACTTTTCATGGATCTACTTTCTGTTACCTAAAGGCAAAAAATTAACTTTAAATCCAATCAATTTTATAATGAACAATAATTATTTTCTTTCTTCTCTCATTCCTCTCTCTATTGATATATTCTAAACTATTCAATTCTTAACGATTTGTATTGTATGGTAATTATTGGCCACGTCCATTTTATATAAATTTAGAGAGGTCAAGGGTAAAAACGCCTAAAAATATATATCGCTTCGAAATAAAAAAGAGGTTCTATAAAAAATATAATGAAAAAAGAGTTACATAGGTACATTGTTAACGTCAAATTGAAAACAACCTGTTCAATAGTAAACGATTGTATAAGATTGCAGATTCCGGGATCAAAATAAAACCGTATGACTAAACAAGTTTTTGAAAACCAATGATCTAATCAATGGTATAATAAATTTCTGAAACAATTCGATGTCTATCAACATCAGAGAGTTATCGACTACTAATACGAACGTATTGTGCATACACTAAGAATATTTCTATGTGAAATATCATAGATTTTATAAGCTCAATATATACAAATATATTTATATATACATATTTGTATTGTACAGGAATTTTCAAATGAGCACAACATGATGAAGAACAAACGGCCACGAAACATTTCACCCCCTACGGAGTTTAGTTTCATACTTACAATTCCTTAACTATTTCTATTTAATAAATATGCATAAAATTTATTCGTATAGCCGTATTTTATACGACCAATTGCCCACAATTTACAATTAGCTTATGAAAATTTAATGGCGAAAATAAAATTGTTAAATTTACGAACTTACTGTAAACATTTTAAAAATATTGATCAAATAAAGAAAATAAACCTTCTGTTGGTATTATACAATCTACAACATCCTTTCGTTGAAATCAACTTGCTATAGTAATATTTAGGTTGACAACTTTGATTATGTATGTAAATTTTTCTTAAACTCCATGGCATCTATAAAAACTTAAAATAAGAAAATAAGAACACTATAAAAAACGAATCAAATTAAAAAGTTAAAACTAAACGATATTCAAAGAATGTTAATTTAGTTACCAAAAAATTGTTTTATTCGTTTTTAATTTATTATACTTACCTAAATAATTGTAGTTATAAGATTATCTAATAATTTTGCATAATATTTTGTTCAAACTTGCTTTAGTGCTTAGTAGGTACTTTAAATTTCATGACGGAACAGTTTATTTCTAGCTAACTGACATGTTTCTAAAAGTTTATCTGTCTAAGATTTTTCCCTCATCAGCTATTTACATATACCCATATAAGTACAAATTTTATTGTGGATGTCGCTTTTGGTAGTTGTTATTAAATCTAAGTTCGCTCTTCCTTGTTCTTGCTCGTTTTCTCTTCTCTTCTCTTTCGTCATATGAAACTTTATAGTAGTTGAAGGATAATTTTATCTCATAAACGATATTCAATTTTTGTTATTAGTGATATCCTACGGTAGAAAAATTTTTTATTGCTATTTTTAATAGTTTTATTTTTTTCCTACACAATTTCGATGGTTTCTGAATTTTTTTTTTTCAAAGTGAATTTTTTTCTGTCGGGTATTTTCATTTTTTTACAAAGATCCATGGTAAAATTTAACTTCTGGGGTATCATTTTTTATAATAGTTATATCTTGGTTGAGAAGTAACCTCAACTTTCAAAAATTTAAGGTTGTGCTTTAAAAAAATATTATTGGTTTTTCTGTGTATTCTCTTATTTTTAATCAATGTTTTAATTATTTATTAGTTATTATTAATTTTTTTAAAAAAAGTTTTTTAATATTGTTAAAGTGAACTAGTTAATGGTTATTATCTTTAAAAATAATAATTATTGTTAGTTGCATAAGATAGGTCATGTTTTTCATTTACCACATGACTAACCTGAATTTTATAGTAATGCTTAGTATTTATTTGACTTTTATGCCAACATAAAAAATTTTCAAGATGCCTGAAGAAGCCATTATCCATGGCGAAACGTCGCTGAATTGAAAATAAGTTGACATAATAAATTTTTTGATCCGTATTAATCTGATTTTTTATGTCGTTTATAAACTGGTATCTGAATTACTTCGTATTATTGATTTTTCTGTTAATTTTCAGTAAAAACTGTAAAGAATTTTAGTTATTCTGGGGAAAGGGTAGTGCAAATTAGTTTAGTTAGAACTTGCCAGTTAATTTATTTGCTTAGTTTATACTCATATAGGTATGTACCTTAAAGCCATTTCAATACAAATTGATTAAATTGCTTTAGGTATTAATAGGGAATGATCAATTTTACCTGTTCTACACTCGCGAGCAACCAAATCGACTCAACCCCTAACTGAGCATACATACTTTGATTGTACTAAAAGCATACGTGATACATATAAAAACAAAATACTATTCGAAAGCTTGAAACTTAAGCTTTCAATAAACATCAACATCTTTAAAAATATGCAGTCCTAACTGATCCATTAACGCCTTTATAAGGCGTATAAGACTTCTTCTTCTTCTTCTTATCCAACACCCACGCTTGACATTTCTGTCATTCGGTGCCGCGCCGTCCAATAGAGATTGGAGATTAGTTGGTTTTGGTCGTTTTCGTTGTTCTCTCTGACGTCTGTAAGTGCAGGACAATTGCCAAGATGCATGGCATTCATGGGTTCCTCATTGCAGAGGGAACAGATTGGAGTCGGTAGGATTCCAATGCGATGCAAGTGTTCGCATAGGTAGTCGTGCCCCGTGGTAGTTCGGAAAACTGCGACTGACACTTGACGGGGGAGAAGTCGTGAGATAGGAGATTCCAGTAAGGATTCCCATTTTTTTCCTTGCGCTTCATTTTTTTGAATATTGTAGGTATGCCAGTTGACAGTGCTTGCGATGTGGCTCTGAGCTTGTGTTAAAGACATAAGTGTTGGCGGTTGATTTAGAGCAGTGGCAGACTTTGCGAGCTCGTCTGCTTTTTCATTTCCCAAGATACCAACATGACTGGGAATCCATTGTAGTGACAGGTGCCAACCTGTTTTAGCAAGACCCTCCAAGGCGGCTCGACATTTGTTGGTACGAACGCAATCGGTGGGGTAGTTAGAGGATAATGCTATTATTGCGGCTTGAGAATCAATGAAGAAAACAGCTTTATGATAGGTCTTAACTTCGTGAAGTTTAGATATAGCTAGTAAAACTGCCTCTACTTCCCCATCAAAACAGCTAAGAGGTTCTCCAACAGCGGCGCATCCTTCAAATATATCGCTGTAGTAACCAGCACCAGTTTTTCCGGATCCTGGAATGGATGAACCATCTGTATAGATGTGTAGAAATTCTGACCTTGGGTACATGGAATGGATCGTTTCTAGAGAGGCTTTCCGTAGTTCGATGTCCAAATATGATGATTTTGATAAGTTTTGACCCATTAGTCTAAGGGTGGCGGGGGGGAGTTGGCTATATGTATCGTTCATTATATTGACATAATTGACCTAACTTTATATTATATTTATTAATTAGTTCTTCTGCTTTGGCAAGAGAGGCAAGGTGTGCGTTTTGAGTCTATTTGGAGCTTTGCGATAGTGTTGCCATTGTTCGGGGTTCATCCTCTTTATACGTTCCCAAGTTTTTAATGTGGCCACTTCTCGACGTGTTTGTAATGGTTCGACAGCAGCTTGTATTTGCATTGCTGTAATCGGCGTTGATTTTGCACCACCCGTGATGATTCTTAGTGCCACGTTCTGAACTTTATCAAGCTTCTGAAGTTGTGTCTGGCTTGTAGTAATCATAACTTCGTTTCCATATTCCATTGCAGGTCGCACATAGGACAAGTAGGTTGTGCGGAGTGTATCTTGGTTGGCTCCCCATTTGGTGGCTGTAAGTCGCTTCAGTATTCGGGATCGCTTTTTTCCTTTAGCGGCGGCTTCTTCAATCAGTGTTTTCCATGATAATTTTTTATCTAAGGAGATTTCAAGATACGTTGACACTGACTCTTCTTTAATGTATTACCTTTATAGTACAGGTTAACATGTTTTCTTTGGGTGAATAGTGAGAAGATTTGGAATATGTTTTTTTCCACACTGACAGTCATTTCCTTCTCATCGGCCCCGCTTGAAAGGCATTCTAGAGCTTGGTTTATGGCGGTTTCTAATCCTTCGATATGCTTGCTGGTTGCCCAGATTAATAAGTCATCAGCATAGAGAATAGCATTAACGCCGGGTACGGTTCTTATAGCTGTTAGAATATCATTGATCATAATATTAAAGAGTATACAGCTTAAAACAGCTCCTTGAGGTAGGCCTTCACGCTGAATTTTGTACCTTGATTTGGTGTTGCCAAAGCGTACGTAAGTTTGCCTTTGAGAAAGAAAGGACTTAATCCAATTCATAAGGTTTCCAGCTACGCCATTTTGTGCTAATTTGTAGATAAGTTTCGCTCTCCACACTCTGTCGTATGCGGCTTTGATATCTATTAGAACAGCAAGTGTGGTCATTTCTCGGTGAAAACCATCTTTAACGTGTTGCGCGAAGGTGAGAATCTGGTCCATTGTACTGCGTTTCTTTCGGAATCCGGCTTGTGCGTTATCTATAGCGTTCATGGGTTCCAACACGTCGTGAAGTCTTGATACAACCATATGCTCAGCTAGTTTACAACAACTGCTGGTAAGGGCAATCGGCCGGTAGCTCTGTGGAAGTTCAGGAGGCTTTCCATTTTTGAGGATCGGTACAATCTCGCCTTTTCTCCATTGATCTGGAACATAAGAATTCCAAGTTAGATTTATTAAATGTAAAAGAGTTTGCTGAATTAGAAATTCCGGAAAGATTTTGTCTGGGCCAGTTGCTTTCTTCGGCTTCATGTGGTCCAGTGCTGCTTCAAGTTCAAAGAGTGAGAATTCGTCGAACATAAGTTTTGACTGGGATTCTATAGCACACGAGTGGTGACGGGTCTTCCTCAGGTTTGTGTTGGCTCTTTTATTTAACTTTATATTTGAAACCTTGGCAAAATAGGTACATAAAGCATTAGCAATATTTCTTTTGCCGTGGAGAATTTTGTTGTTAACCACGAGTGGTGTAGTTTCCTTTTTGGTCCCTTCATTATTAAGTGTTGAAATAAAACGATTCGCTTTTTGGCCGTCCTTTCTATAGTCCCTTTTGGCTACAAAATTTTGGTATGCTCCTCTCTTGCTGGTTATTATACCCTTAGTCAATTCACCTTGTTTTTTTTCGTAGCAATATGCAATCTTCTAATCGGTTTGATTTTTCAGCTTTCTTTCGGGCCGCGTTACGGTTTTTCTGGAGGGTATTAAGGGTTGCATTCCAGAAAGGACGGTGTTTTTTACTTGACCTCTAGGAATACATTTCTGAGCAGCTTTGAGGATAACTTCACAGCATTTTGTGTACGCGGCCTCGGGACTTCCTTTAATTAAGTCAGGTGTTAGGAGTGCGTCCGTAATTATTGAGTATTCGCACCACTTTGCTTTTTTAAAGTTCTATCTAGGTACTTTTTTCGGTTCACTGTTTTTTGTATTGATATGACATGTGACAAGTATCGCTCTGTGTCCACAGCCTGCTGCGTCGTCCAGGAGCTTACACTTTGTTCGCGCCGACAGGCTTGGATGTGTAATGATAAGATCAGGTCTTGATAGTGATCCTGTGTACGATAGAAAGGTAGGAGGCGTGCTCATTACCACCATCATTTCTTCATCGACGAAGTTTTCTATTATTTGGCCGACAGGTAGAGTAAGCGGGTAGTCCCATCGTTTGCTAGGAGCGTTGAAATCACCGATGATTAAACAATTGGGGGAAATTCTGCTTGATATTGTCCTCATGTCAGGTTTATTTAAAGGTGCATTATAAACACCTATTACGTTAAACTTGTTTTGAGCCTTCCAGACTTCAAGTTCTACAGCTTCGAGTTTGTTGTCGTCTTCCATTTGATGTATAACTTTAAATTTAGATATTATGCCTTCTTTGACACCAGCCAGGATTCCCGACGCTACTTGTCGTTCTCTTCTCAAAACATGGGTAGTATAATTGACAGGTTGATAGGCTTCGGGAGTCTCTGTAGCAAGTCCAGCTTCTGCTATGATAAAAACATCTGCTGCTGGTTTGTCAAGCATACGTTGAAATTCCTGAAATTTTGAAATATTCAACCCTCCAGCGTTCCAGAAGATCACTTTAAGAGTATCCTTCTGGCTCTTAGAAAGGTCGGTGTTGTCTCTCTTTCTTGGCATTTTCCTCTTTTGGGTTGGCGCGAAATTGGCGGATTTGGGCGAAATTTCGCCAAGTTTGGTCGTTTCGTAGAAGCAGGGGCACCACGTGCAGGCGACCGAGTCACCCCAATATAAAAACTAACTTAAATAATTAAAAAAATTATAAAATAAATTGGAGAAAACTTTTTGACATGTGAATTTTTTGACGTATAAGACAATTTTGCTCATTACGCTACTCGCGAATTGGGCTACCTTCACCCCTATAAAAGCCCTCGCAACCGGTTTATACTTATCGGTTGCTTATCAAAAGTTGACTAGTACCCATCACCATAAATTGCATTAATTATTTTCACAAAACCATGGACACAACACCTGAAGAAGACGCCTCAAGTGGTTGCCTTGTTGAAATAAGGACTCAGTCAGCAAACTGTCACTACCCAGGTTTACTTGAGCTAATCCGTTGTATCTTAAGTATACGGACGATTTCAAGAGAGTAGTATCTTCAATTGGAGATCAAAAACCAGCCGCCGCCGGTGTATATCAGAGAGAGAGACGATCGTTTTATTGTCTCAACCTCGCTGCACAATCGGCACCTAACGTATGTTTACGCACAGGAAGAACTGAAACGTGTCCGAGGAGTAGCTGTCAGTAAGTGGACAGTAAGATGCTTGAAGGAAGCCAACCTGACTCCAAAAAGACTTGTGACAGGTCCTAATTTGACTGCAAGCCACCGACAAGTGCGTCACCAGTTTGCTCAAGAGCACCTCAATTGGGACGTGGCGTAATAGCGGTCAGTTCTGTTCACTGATGAGTGTAGAATATGTCTACTTGGCAGTGACAGGAGACGTTCGGTCTACAGGCGTCCAGGCGAACGATTTGCTCAGTGCTGTTTTGCTGAAAAGGTTGCATACGGTGGCAGTTCCTGCATGATGTGGGCTTGTATCTCTTTGAAGGGAAAACCCAAGATCGTTGTCGTGCCTGGGAGAGGCCAAGGAGGTAGCCTAACAGCTGATCGGTACATCACCGATGTTCTCCTAGACCATGTTGTTTCCTACGCAAGGTTTGTTGGCGAAGGCTTCATGGTTATGGACGAAAATGCTCGTTGTCACACGACGCGCTTTACTCGGCACTTTCTTCATGAAGTCGAAATACGAACAATGGACTAGACTGTACTCCGTACAGCCATGAATCCCATTGAGCATTTATGGGACGAGCTCCAATGAAAAGCATGGGTCAGAAATCCAGTTCTTTTGAGCGTAAAAGAATTTAAGCCTGCTTTATTAGAGTAGTGAGACGATATTTCTTAAGACTTTGTCAAAAAATTTATAAGGCCGAAGAAGAGCCGAATGCAAGCTGTAATTAGGGCTAGGGGACAAAATGGGGTGGGGAAAATGACACATTGTTTTCATGAATATATTGTATACTTTTACGAAAAAAAAGTGTATATATGTGGAGTTAGGGGTTGAGTCGATTTGGTTGCTCGTGAGTGTAGATCTAGTAGAAAATAATTACTGTTAGACTCTATACTTCTTTTTTTGCAGTTTATAACATATATCTTTATCTTTACATAGTATAAAACAAAGTCACTCCCGCTGTCTGTTACCTTAGATCTTCTAAACACAATGGATTTTAATGCAATTTTCAGCAATTGATCGAGTAATACAAGAGGAAGGTTTGCAGGTATAATACATGCATATTATAATAGAGAAAAGTTGGAAAATTTAAAGATTTTTAATGTGAGGTCATAATCAACATATTTTTGTCCACTCCAAAATAACATACTTGATCACAGAAGCTGGGGGGCTTAGGTCTTTGTAACGTATGTAATCAATATCTTCTAAGGAAATTTCGAGCTTTTTCGAGCATAATTCAAATTATTTTATTTTATTTATGAATTACTACTTGAAAACTAGAAGGGGTCTTGGCATATACTGGTGGTCATCGAGAGAGGAAGGTGAGTAAAAAAACTATAAAAATGGGTCACCTAATATATGGGTACGTTCAATAAGGTTCTTAGGGACGTTAGAACTAGATTATTGTCCTTTTATAACACTGCTCCTTGAATTCAATTCCAACTAATTATAAATCCCAAACAATTTCCTAAATTCTTGAATTTAGCGGGCGTTAATAACTATGTAGTTGATAGAACTTTACATAAAAATAAAGACACTTGAAAAGTCCAAAGCTTTCCATAATTAGTTAGTTCAGTTTGTTTTAAGTACGCTCATGAAAGCGAGCAAATATTCGATGGAGTTGTATATAAACTCAGAAATTTTAGTCGTATTTTGTAGCCCAAAGACTAAACGTAAGAAAATAGAATAAAGTATAACATTTTGAGATAAAAAGCTTCTTAGATTATTTTTATTTAACTTTTTTATAGTTAATTAATTCCTAAAACAAGCATTTCAAATGAGACTATCAGTGGAAAAAAGTGTGGTACATCTATCTGATTACTAATTTAACCTCTCTTATTTGTTAATAAGAATGTGCCAGTTAGAAGTACATAAAAATACTTTTTTTAAAACGTATCCTAATTTTCTATTTCCAATTATTACTAATGAATATACAATCTGTAAATTGAATACTGGCTTACGTAGGTACCTACATGATTTTGATGGTAAATTTTTGGCCAAAAATAAAAAAAAATCTACATTTATTTTAAAATTTCATTTTCTTGAAAGTTGCAATAGATTCTATATCTAAGCTAGAGAACTAGCTTTATTTTAAATTGATCATTAATGTAACGTTGAAGAATGATTTTTCCAAATGCAAGTAAGATAGTTATTAATATCATGTGTGTAAATTAATTGAAGCTTTACCCAAAGACATAAACATTAATTCATTATTAATAGCTATTATTCATAACTCAACTTCATAACTTACAAAAATCTCAGTAAATATTTTTTCGTTAATCAATACTCAATCGAAGCATTTACTTTTAAATTCTCTTATAAACGAACGATAGGCCTTATTTCAAAGACAGAAGATTACATTTAAGACTTTATACCTTGTTTTGTAATTCAATATCTAGAGCAAAAGTCAATAAAATAATTTACCAAAATAAATTTGTTTATAAAATATAAAAAGCAGAAAACTGTTGTATAATAAAACGCTGTTAAACATATAAAAAATAAAAGAGCGTAAGAAAAGGTCCAAAATGCAAATAATAAATACTAAAATATAAATTACTTGTTCAAATGCCAATTCTTTATCGGAAAACAATAAAAAAATGTATTTACTACTCTTTGAAAATTGTAGGTACTCATTGGCAGTAAGTAATCATTTCACTTTAGGGCAAAAAAATCTATTTTTAACTTAAAAAAAAATGAAAAAAATGACTGGATATAATTAAGTCAAGTTTATGATAAATTGATGGGTCAAAAACTGTATTAAAATGAAAGGAATTAATACTTATGATGTGTCGAGGTTAATGACCTAATACGTGGTAGTATAAAAGAGATAATAATTAAAATAAACAAATATTTAACCCCTTAACGAGGATCAAACGGTTTTAGGCTTATAAAATATTAAGAGAAAAAAAGTTGAACAAATAAAACCATAAAGTTATAAAATGGGAAAAATTTCAATCTTTTCTATTTATTCACTTAATTTTACAACCGCTAGTTTATAATTTTTTTACAGAATTATTTAACGTACAATACATGACATTTAGTATATATAGATATATGTATATCTATATGTCATATGGACAGAAGAAGTAAATGTCCATATAATAAAATGCAGAAGCCGTACGACTGAAAAACCAGGGGTTTCTCTCAGGTGCTTTTATATGTTATGATAATACTTACCATAGTATAAGAAAACGTGTTCTTGACGATTTTTTTCAGTCAAGGAAGAGAGTTTTATGGCGTTGTTATATTTATGTGGGATGATTAATTTGATTAAATGATCTTATTAAAGGATTACCTAACAATTTTTTTCTTGTACTAAATTGAGGTTGAACGAGTTCAACCATAAAACAGATGTTAATTTTTTCGTCTTCCTCTTCTTGTTTTTGTTTTGGTTCGAATAGAGAAATGATGGCACTGAGGAAATTATACGGATGAAGAAGGAAAGGGCGTGACTCTGTAAAAGGTGTAGAAATGGTTTTTGCTATATTTTTTCTCTTTGAATTTAAAGACTCATTTTGTGAGATGGTCTTCATTTTGACACAGAAATGATAACATATAAATTAAAAACGTTTTTGAAATTGTATTTTTATTGATTTTGAAAAAAAACACTCGATAAAAGGTCAGTTTGGTTGGTTTAATGCTTATTGAGTTAACCGGAAATCAATTATCTCAGAATTTTATATTACCATAAATGTAATTATTTAATCCGGTAATTTGAATCAATTGTTCATTGATTTTATCCTTTAAAATGTCATTTAAATTATTATTTATGTTAATATTAATCATTATTATATTCGTAATTAAATGACGTTTTATTAATTGGACTTACTACCAATTATTCTTATTCATACTTTTCAATAAATTCTCGAAAGTTTTGAGTTTCTGATAAGGTTAAATCCCGTTTTTTGTTAACCAATAATAAGACATAAGGTTCGCGGATGTGATAATGAATCGATAACAAATTATTCAAGACCGATTTAAGATCATCGCCAAACGCATGCAAGTTTATGAGTCGAGTTACGGTCCGATATTTGCGGTTCACACGAAATGCGTTCGTTATCGATTCATAATTGGTTCTAGCGATCCTCAGATTTTTGTTAGAACGAAAAATTAGATTCTCTTACTCATGCGCAGTTTGCTAAATTGTGGCTAATTCATAATACAGTTTCGCTGTCATGCTGCGTTCACACGAGTCAATTTTAGTAGGCCGTTTTTAGTTGATCAAAAAATTTGAATGAAAAACCTCGAGTGAGAACCGTAATCAACTTTTTAGTGGATCAAAAAAAAATTAAATCAGTCATCACACTAGGTTTTTCATTCCACTTTTGATCAATTAACTAAAATCGGTTAACTAAAGTTGACTCGTGTGAACGAAGCATCAACTTCAATTCATATTACAATTTTCGTGGATTCTCGTTAATCCTCGTCTTACTTCCGAACATTTTCAAACTTGTTCACGGGAAAATAACCGTTAATCAATCATAAGCGTGTATGCGTTTGGCGATTATCCTATCTAATCACTTTGATTGATTCTTTCTGTTCTTTACCAGTTCCGGATCAGTACCATCAGTACCGCGAACGAACCTATAGATTTGTTTTTTCAATTTTCGTTCTTATAAAAATGATTTTGGTTTTAAATTCTTGGTATCTATTTATTACCAGTTTAGAAAACTAATTTGTAGTAAAAACGTGTGTAGGTATTCCCACTTTAAGGTTGTACCCGCAATGTAACTAAATCAATTTACAGATTTAATGAACAGAAAACCCAATTATAAAATCAAAAGAATAATCCTGAAAAAGTGAAAGTTAATAATTCTAAACTAAGATAAAAATAAAAGAAATAATTTCTTAGAAGTTAAATTTTACTATGCGTTCTTATGGAAAAACGAAAATATCCAAAAGAAAAAAAAATATTATCTAGATAAGAAAAACTAGTTTACAGAAATCGACAAGGCTGTGTAACAAAATGACAAATTATAAAAGACTGTAATTTTTTATCCTGCCAACAAGTCAACAGATCTGTTCTTTCAAATCAGCCTTAATTTCATTTGTTTGCAAAACATATGTAATTCTGGTATTGGGCTTGCACAGTCGTAGCTATTAAAAATGGTTGTATAATGAGAGCAAAGCTTTAAAGAGTTGTTTGAATCTAAATGTATTTTATTAGTTTTATTTTTAAACCGTATAATTTTAATTTACTCTTAGAAATATTTCAAATTCAGTCATGTTATATCAAAAATAGTTTCAAAGATATTGGGTGCCTCTAGCAAATTCTTCTTGCTGAAGTTCGATAAAGACAAGATTGAGTAAGAATTATGTAGCAAACCTGAGTTCTTTATTATTTTCAATTGTTCAAAAGCTATTTTTTATAATTTTTTTCTGAAATATTATTCAAATTATAATCTCAGAAGAATCACATTTCGTTTATAAATAGAAAACCGAGTTATGTCATTTAGATTTTGAATTTTTGATTGGTCCTAATTTAGATTTTGATACAATCTTTGATTTTAAAATCAATTTTCACAAATGGATTTGCGATTAAAATCTATGTCTACAATTTTTTCGGTGTAGCTGATGTTTTTGTTGTTGTTGTTGTTAATTTTAAAGATGATGTAAATGGAAGGTAGAAAAAACAGTTTGTAGTTGCAATGTGGGCGAATTAAAACAAGCTCATTCATAAAATTAATCATAGTTATAGAGAAAATGATTATAAGTCAAATAGAAATAATGAAGATTCTGTCTAGTTATCGATCGCAACTCAACAATATAAGAAAAAAATCGCGATTCTCTCGTCTTTGTGGCATTAAGAACAACGGTACGAACAACAACAGCACACTCACTCTCCCATGCAAAATATATTTATGATAAATTTATG
Organism: Sisyra nigra; assembly: GCA_958496155.1. NCBI lineage: Eukaryota > Metazoa > Arthropoda > Insecta > Neuroptera > Sisyridae > Sisyra > Sisyra nigra. Next base: position 20,991,507 of record OY292316.1, on the reverse strand, counting down.
ATTGTAATGAAAAAAATTATGCAAAATTATAGGTAGAGACACCTTGGGCGAATGAATCAAAAAAACGGACAAGAGAAAAGGTGGAAAGATGAAAAGACAGGACAACGATAGGAGACGGACGACGTACGGTGGTGCGGCGTACGGCAACACGACGTACAACGCGACGTTGTGTTGTTTGAATCAAACAAGTATTTTTTCGATAGCAAACTTTTATATACTTATTGAAGAGATACTATAAAATCATCTTATGCTCAGCCACGACGATCTATGACTGTCTAGTTTCATAATTCTAGATCAATTAATCATCGATCACTTCTGCGTAATTGTCGCTGTCTTCTGACTAACTATGGAGATCTAATAAGATTGAGTGCTATGAGAAACTGAGAAATTCTTCCCATCAAGGTAAAGGCAATTTAAAAAAGACGAGCAAGAATTCTGAATTGCTTGGCGAAAATAATGCTCCGTTAATAAGCTAACAATAAGCTATGAAGTAAAAATTTAATATTAAAACAAAAAGTTTTAACTTTTTAATTTGTTAACTAATCGATAATTGGATGGAATTACGCAATAACTTCATAACCAACCAAAATAAAAATTCGATATTTTAGCGACCATTTTTTTTATGTTAATTTCGTCTGTCACAATAGTATAGGTATATATACTTCAAAATTTTCAAATTTACTTTTGTTATCCTTGTTTTACTGGGGTCTTAGTTGTCTTTCACTTACTATTAGTTCACTTATACTTTTTTTAAACCACCATGGTTCTTTGATCAATTTTTACTATTCATCGTCAGGTCAGTAGTTATCCTGATTATAAACGATTTTAATACCATTTCTCATAATCCCACTTGTTTCAAGAACACTATTAGCCTCCTAATTCCGTCCTAATCATCTGCCAGCATTTTTTTTGGGTTATCGGCCGCTGTCCATAGACTCTTCGTTAATTATCGTATTGGGTACATTGGACCAGGTTGTGTTTACTGTTTTTTCGGACACTACATGTCTCACACATTGGAGGTTCTTTCTTCTTCAAAATGTGTTCATGTGAAAACATGCAATGCCTTACTTTCAGTCAGAACATTTTTATTTCTTCTGATCTATCAGTTCTTAGAGAGGTTTTCCAAGTATTTATTGTATCCTTGATCAGTCAAAGTTTCTTGTTAATTTCTTCCTGCAATTCTCTCAGCTATCTTTGATTTATAGCCTTTTAGGTCATCTCCAGTAGGTCATCTAATGGTGATTCAACCACGGTACCGTTAGTCTTCCCAGGACTTTTGGCAGCTTGGTTAGCCTTTTCATTACCAACGATTCCGCAATCGCCAGGAATCCATATGAAATCAACTGTTGCGTTCTTACTTATAGCTCTCTCGATTCCATCGTAAATTCTAGTCGTATACGGATGTGTACAAGCCTAGAAATCTTCTATGCTCGCTAAAGCACTAAGTGAGTCGATGCAAATTAATATTTTTTACTATCTTTCCTGAAAAGGTATGCGTACTATGGCTTTCATTATAGCATATAGTTCCACCGATTAGATGGACATTTCTGGTGGAAGTTCGTAAGAGTTGTCGTTTTTTTCCGAGACGTATGCAGCTCCTGTGCGATTTGCATTCTTTGATCTACACTCCCTTAAATCGAAATAGTGACTTTTGACTATCAAATAGTGACTATTTACTATTTTGTCGTGAAAAGTATACCACTATTTGAATTTAGTGGTATACTCTGCACTGCAAAAATAGTGAATAGTCACTAAAGTCACTATTTCGATTTAAGAGAGTAGGTAAATATCAATTGATGTAGAGGAGATAAAGGGTCCCACGCCAAAATGTGTGAAAATATGAATATATAGATGCTATATATAAGAATATAATATATTTAAAGTAAAATATGTGAAATATATATTATAAGGATGAATTCAGATTGCACAGCATTATCTAAAACGTATTTTAAGCGTATGCTTATTACAATATCTAACTCCAGAAAAAAAAACTACTTGTAAATACATACGAATCCGAGCCATAGATAGATATTATTATAATAATAAAACTTAGTAAAGGACTGCTTGTTCCTACTCACCGACTCGATATAGTGGAAGCTTTTGGACACCCCTTGAATCGAGAGATACACAAACTTTTGAATAAGGCGATATGTGTATAACTTCTCTTTGACAGTAGAATATAGACTCTGATAATAAATCCAGCTAAAATGAAAACTTGATTGATATGAGGCTTAAATGTTTGAAGCAATTTATTGTAGATTATAAAATAATGCAGTTGTTTCAAAATAAAAACTAAATAAATGTGAACTCTTACTTTATTAACTTGCCACTCCCTAGCTATATAAAGCTATTTCAAAATTATGTTTTTTTTTTGGTGTTTAAAATCGCTTTAACATCTAAAGTCATATCACGACTGTTCAACACAGATAATTTTTGTTGGTCAATTATATCTTAGGTCTAGGGATCTTAGGGATCGGACCGAGTACCAGTAGTAGTGATGCATGAAGCGGAGAGAGCAATTGCTCTAGCCACTGCGCCAATAGGTGGTTAATATTATGTTTTGTTTTGCAGCTGCTATAGTAACTTATTAAACTGAAAGATTATTATTACAGTAGGTAGTTAGTAGTTAGTTGGTAATACCTAGTTCAATTTTTCATATATATTTATAGTTAAAATAGGTTGTAGGAAAATTAAATATATAAGGACATACTGAACCCGGAGGGCCCTGGCTTTGGTGACTATTGGAGGGCTATCAAGGAAAGCACTTGATACAACTAGCTGTAAAGAAGTTGTCATGATGTCGCGAAATAACTAAATAATAACTAATAAATAATAATATTATTTTCAGTTTTTTCTTTTCAATGGATTTGTTTAAAATATATATTTATATATAGACATAAAAATTTTAATTGAATGTTTTCATAATTATTTGATTTTATTAAACGTCTTATATCGAAGGCTGCAAAGCAAAAGGTTATTGCTTTTTTTATTCGATTCATCTAACTTGAAGGTCCCTTCAGCTGGAATTTTTGAAAGATGGAAGTAAAAGACAAAGATCCGAAACGCTTGTGAACCCTCACAACTAGTGTTGACTCTATTGTCTGTCTAAGAGTATGATAAATGAATTTGTGGGGTATTTGTGGGGCAAAAGCGGTTGTTGCCGCGCGGCGGTGGCGATCGTTATTGTGTTCGTTCCGTAATTGTGATTGACGTATTGGAACGGCCAAGTTTATTCAGTAGAAAAGCTCAGCCGTGCAAAATATTAAAAGACCCGAGAGTGAGGTCGGCTATAAAACAACAGTGGATCTCAACAAATGACATAAACCAAACTATAAAAATCAATCCAAACATTTTCAAAATTTACATCCTTGGAACTACTGAAAAATTGTAAAAAATTAATTTGGTAATTAGCAAAAGTTAAATTTTATCTAAAATCTTGTTTGTCTGGTAGAACATGAAAACATTTTTGGAAATTCTGATAAAGGTACTATCACGAGTGTAAGGGTTTAGGCTTGGCATTATTCTATTGAATCAAAAACTTAATTAAGAAAAAAGGGGGACGATTCCTTAATAAAAGATAATAAATTTTAATGATGAATGATTGAAAAAGTTCTCTCGCGACATGAAGAGGACTCGAAAAAAAGATCGAAGCAAAAAAATTTGAATATTTATAAATTGGTTTACATTGCAAATTTTTACATTTATTAATCGTACAATCGAAATGAGTGTGTTTTTTAAGACGAGTCAGATGCAACTATTGGTTTACTCTCTAATTAATAAAGCAATTAATTAAATAACTCTAGACTAGACTCGATGTAATCATTTTTTTCGTTTTCAAAACTTTGCAAGAGAGAATTTTTCATCGAGTTCTTTCTTGTCAGTCGTTTTGTATTGTCATCGTCAAACATCCGGCGTATTACAGTAAAGACCCTTTGACCCATCAACCGCCGACATTGTAAGACGAATCGATCAATGGCATTTTAAACTGGCTCTCTTTCTCAGCTTGTTGGAAATCTTGTCTCTTGTCAGTTGATCTATTTTTCATTTGACTTTGTTGGAAATACTTTCTTTTTTTTTGATCGACATTAATATTTTTTCGATCAACACAAGAATACAAAATTGTTTTCTTATCTACCAACATTAAATAAAATATTTTACTTTCAAAATATGTAATTATTTTATTTAAAAACTAATTAAAAAATATTCATTTGCATTTTATTCCAAATAAATGGTTTATAACTTTAAAAAATTTGCAAAATTAAAAAAAAATGTTTGCCTAAAATTATTTTAATCCCAAAAGCTTTTTGAACGATATTTAAGTAGGAACGAATATTTGTTATGGAAAAATATTCAATATTTTTTGATGAGTTTTCAACTCGATTAATGCAATAGTTTTGAATATGGGCAACTTCAATGGTAACAGCAAAAGAGCCACATAACCACAACAGTCTTCCATAATAAAATATTTTATGTTTTTGAAAACGTTTTTCGCCGGTGTAGTTGTGAAACGTTCACTCGAAACGATTGTGTTCCTCACGCTCTTTGAGCTAAAATTTTTAACGCTGGTTTTGTTTGCATTTCGTTGCAGTTGACTTCCACTTTTGTGAAATAGGATCATAACGAAAAATATAACAAACATTTTCTTTAGCGCTATGTAAAATTTAATTTATATAAAGCTTTCAGTTTTGTACATTCCACCATTCGTTTTTTATTTTTTTATTTTTTTATTTTCGGAACAGAAGAAATTCTGCGATTCAAAAATTTTAGTTTTTACGGCGTTAAAATGTATTTGTACTTTATTCAATTGGTCTTTGCGTCAATTTCACATTTTGACATGAATAAAATCGTTATTGTTTTGTCGTAACTTCTTTCCATGTAGGTACCGCAACTTTACATGCATTTTAATTTTCTGTTAATTTTGTTATTTTTATAAGCAACAATATTGCCGTATAATAATATTCTCCTAATTGTAATTTTTTAACCTTAAGTTCAGCAATTACATCTCCGAATAAATATCACAATACTCTTAATGTTGCAATATAGGTACTTAATTGCTGTAATAATGTAAATAATTTCAAAGAAACTTTCTGAGTATAAAATTTAACGACAACCGAAGCTCTTATATTTCCTTCTAAAAATTTCATGGAAATAGCTTTAATCTTGGTTTCAGTACATTACATTGATTTCCACATTATAGTCACGTTCAATACTTTTGCGTTTATGAAATTATAAGTTTTATGAATTTTATTTCAAAACTGAGCAAGAATCATTTTATAAAATATTTAAACAAAACTATGTACCGAAAAATACATTCATCGCCTTTATACTTATTTTTGTGTTTCTCGTTTCTTTCATTACGAATTAAAAACGCTTAGTTGAAACTATCCAAATGAGTGAAACTTTTATTTCGCTTTTAACTACTTAGAATTTAGATGTATAATCAATGCACGTATTTATTTCAAAAGGTAACATTCAACTCTCAAGGAAGATATTTTCCTTCACTTCGATAAAAAATATAAACAAAAGCGTCGCTAAAGAATTTCGAAAATAAAAAACTATTATAAATATACATGGAGTTTTTTTTAAAACTTTTTAATGAAATGTCCTTACAAGAATTTTTTAGATGTTCTGCAACAACTCGTATGCTCATAAAGCTTATAAAAGTGTCAAGCAAATACAAATGAAGTTCATCTACTCTAGGAAAGCTTACAGTAAAAATCTTGGCATAAGAAAGTATTAATCAAAATCTAAAATATCCATCCAACTAACAACTACAAATGCATCTTTGCGTGTAAATTATCTTTGCACACGTGAATTATTTAATATTATCTTATCTTATTGCACGTGTGAAAGCAAAAGTAAGCAAACTTTGTAAAGCAAACTTTCGAAAGATGACCAATAAAACTAAGATCTTCCAGAATCATCCTGCTAGTTATGCTACATTTCCAAAACTCCAATCCAATCCGACCTTTCCACAATACATATCGTTAATGACGCTGCTTTTACAACAAAAGCGATTGTATCCTTATTGCAACTTTACTTCAACTCATATCCTTTCCACACTTCCAAACCCCCAATGTTCTACCAAACAATCTAGGTTAACTTTTAACAGAAAATGTAATTCTTTATATAGGTATTCAAAAAATTTGGATTTGTGGCAATTGCAGTTATCGACTGCAATTATTTTTTAACACTTCTTTTCTTTCAAACTATCCCATTGCATAGAAGGTATATATTAATCCCTCCTTTGGTCTCTACGATTTTAGTTTCATTTATTTAAACATTCATTTCATTTGATAAAGCGTCTCTTTGACTCAAATAATTAACCAAGTTTTTTTCAAATCGAGTGCTACGTCTAATTAATAAAGCACCGTGGTTTATTTGCCAGCTAGTCTTTTATCGTAATTAGAAGGTAGGTACCCATGATGAACAAATTCATCACTTAAAGATGTAAAAAACAAGCATCTAGTACCAGAATTGGTATTAATATTGGTATACATAAAAACCTAATCATCTTCACCATCCCTCAGTAAAGACCCTTTGTACCTCATCAACGTAGGCTCAAAAATCATGGCACATACATAAGCTGCTGAATCTTTTAGATGGTAAGATTGTCTACTGGTAGATTCCTTCATAACATGCCACAATAAACTTTATACCTCCTACTTTTCTTTATATGTTTGATAAGAATGTTCCAATGTAAAGCCAATAATATTCTTACTCGGGTTACCCAACGTGACAAAAACTACAAAACCAAACCTAACAATTAAAAAAAAATTAGATGAATTGACTCACTTTACTACATTTACGATACTTGATTTTAATTAAGATATAATATCAACCATTTATCCGATTTTCCTGTGTATAGCCATGGGTTATTGATTATAAAGTTATACACCTATAATCATTAATTCCACGCGTTTGCATCTCCCGAGAAAATATCACCGAAAAACAACGCGTTCTTCCCCAATTTGATAATTTTTCTTGAAAAATAAGTTTAGATGGATTTCTTTTTATTTTGGGAGCTCCGCCAAACTAGCTCTCCCCAAACCTACCGGGCCACTTTTTAGTTGGGCGATATTTTGTCGGGGATATTTTATAGGGGGATGAAGACGCGCATTACCTTTTGGGTACCTAATAAGAGTAGTCTTAAAAGATATTATTTAAAAGATATAAAACCAGTACAGTATTGCATAATACCCATTAAGCTTTTGGTGGTATTCTCATTATTACCAAACTTCATTGTAACTTCGTTCTTATTACTTAACTTTAGTGAACAGAGAATACTAGAGATCTTGGTCAGTAAATATTGCAGATAAGTATGATATATATTAATTTTTCCAATGTTTCGTAGTGTTTTTCAACTATTTTGCTTTTAGATTTTATAAAATAATTTAAACAAACAAATAATATATAAAAATATAAAATAAGTTTACAAAATCTGAAAATTTTGGGAATTGAGTGTGGAAACACTAACAAATGTTTCAATGCTCATATTTTTATTACCTATTAACCAAATTACTATTATACATTAGCTACAATCGACATTGAAAATTCTTTAAAACTTTTGTAAAATTGCATTTCTTTACCCATAAGTATAGCCTAAATGAAAATCGACGCAATCTTTAATTTTAATTATGTTGATCACTTTTAACGCTAAACGATAAATAATTAAACCATTAAGCTTTGTGAATATCAATCTTAATAATAATAATAAGATATTTAATATTCCTACATTATGCATGTATATATATATATATACTATATTTGAGAAAGAGAACAACTTTTTTTCCTATCGATTAACTGAAATCAGTAAGCACATGTCTTGGGTGCAATAAAATAAGTATCAACTTAAAGTCGCATCATCTTGTTACTTAACAGTTAACTGCAAATACTTTCTACGTAATTTCTCGGCATTTGTTACTTTTCATAACCTTTTCTTAGTGTGCTCGTCAATTAAACTGATCTAGAAAAACTAGAAATGTAATTTTATTTGAAATGGAAGTATTATGTTACATGTTGTTAACTACAGCCATTTGTGTTAAGCGTTTAATATTTGCTGCAATAAAAATAATATGAAAGAATCCTGTTGAGCATTTCGTAGAACGTATACAGCTGAATCGCATCAAAAAACTAGCTTCAGTCATGGATATTAACTAAATGTATACGACTAAACATTTTAAATGTTGAATTTTGAAAGAACAAAAAAGTTGAAAGTTTTTTTTCTTATTAAAAAAATATTTTTATTAGTTAAAAACTGTTAATTAGAGATGGTATTTTATTTGAAATTAAAAATGTTTTTAAGCTGATCGTCAGATTGTCTGTTTTAAATCGTATGATCTTAGCAGATCTTTCAGTAAATGCGAGGCAATCACAAAAAGTGATTGAGGGGCAAGTTTTTCAAATAATCAAAAAGGGAAACGAAACTTATATGAGTGTGTGTATGGTTTGTGTGTAGTTGTGGACTTATATCCTTCTTAAATTTATATCTGATGAAACAACAATCTATTAAATATATTTAACATCATATAAAGCTATCTCTAAATCAACGTAAAAATATCAAGAAAAAACCTATTTAAGATTTAATTTTAAATGAAACTTTTTTCGTAATCCTTTGATTTATTCCTTCAGAACCGAATCCTTTGGAAATTCTTATATGAAAACGCGGAGAAAACCACCAAAGATGACGATGCCAGTTCAAAAGTGGAGAGAGGATCTGAAGCGCCCCAAATGGCGACCAAAAATACCACAAATGCCTCTAGCAGGTTTACAGATTTTAAATTTTATATTTTCGTTTCTTCATATAGAGAGTTTCGTTTAAGTTTAATGTCAGACACGATGGCTTGTTGGTTCATCTTTCTTTCTTTCTATTGTCATTTTATTTCAATAGGCGCGCTTTATACTTTCGGTATTTATAAATGGACATCATGGATTTCGTGCGACAACAACACGAACAAAAAAGCAAAAAGAAATAAGAAATAAGAAAAAATTCGAAACAGAAAAAATTTTAGTTTCACAAAGTAACTAATGATTGATTTTATTTGTAGAATATCAAGTAGATATGGTTTCATATGGACAACGAATTGACTGTTTATAAGCATCATTTTTATATAATCAATTATCTTAAAGTAACTATATAAAAGTACTTAATAAAAATTAATTAAAAAATCAGCATAATAAAATATAATAGGAGTTTTAAAATAGTTGATATTTCCAAATCAAAATCTCTAATTTAAATAACAGAAAAGATTCAAAGTTGTTCGATTTCTCACTAATCTATATTCCTTTCAAATAATTTTAATGTTTTTCACAAACTTTGAAGTTCGTATATATAATTGATATTTTATAAGATAGGTAGGTACTACTAACCACCGAGGTCTTACACTTCACTAATATGCTGATATTCTAAAACTATCTTAAATTCATTTTCTAGAAATACAAAGAATGATTCAAGAAAAAGAAATATTTTCAAATCAAGAAGCAATTTATACAACGAACGTACCCCTTCATAAATTTATTCAGTATTAAAGTCAAGATTACCTATTATTAAAATCATCATTATGATTATACCTAATATTTTTGAAAATCAACGACATAAACGTCTAAAATAAACGAGTTTATTATCATTGTAGATTGTAAAATGAAAAGGATTCATATTTTTCAATAGGAAACCTCCATGAACATTTTTTTGAAATGATCGAGTTTTAATGTTATAGAGAAGCGATAAAAATTCTCCATTTGAATAGAGGAGCGTATTGTTGCGTTTGAATACTTAATTTTTATGGTAGAAAATATAAGGACAGGATAGTTTATTTTTTGTTTGCCCATAAAAACATGACGGATGGAAGTCAACAAAAGGTTTTAAATTTAAGTTCATAAGAGGCGGGTTTATTTAAAGGATTAGTAAAGATTTGAAAGGTGCTACGAAACGAGAATGACCAAAAATTGATAAATTATATACCAAAATATAAAAGTTTAAAACTAAAACATCTTATAAAAAAGTTTTTTAGACGCTCAATTACTTCGATTGTTTGCGTTCGACAGTTTAATTCAATGTTAGTCACTCTTTGCACTTAATCACCTTCATTAATTGTTTAATGGTATTCAAATATTTTTATAAGTCGAGTATTCCATTGGTTGACCAGAGGCCTTTTACAGAAAATTAAGTTTGTTTTTCATTTTTACGAATCTAACCTAGTTAAGACATATAGTAGCCAAAAGAGATTAGTGGAGAACGAAGTGCAGGCCACTTCAATGGCTGATCGATCCGAGATCGCAACTGTCCTTGGACAGTAAGCTACTGGTCTGCAAAGCAATACTAAAACTAATATGGACCTACGACATCCAGCTGTGGGAAAGAACCAAAAATTGCCCAGCGGTTTCAGTCTACAACGCTAAGGTTCATTGCGAGTGCCCCTTAGTATGCCACAAATAACGATATCTATAGACCTGCAAACGGCCTCAGTCAAGGAGGAGATTGCGAGGTTTAGACAAAAAAGATTGAGTAAGTAATCACACCAATCACTTACTTCATAACAGCAAGGAGACACTTAGACTGAAGCGTGACATGTTTCTGGAACTTCCAGACAGAAAATAGGTTATCACAAAATAGCTTACTGCTCAAACAGTAAAGCTTAAACGACTTTGCAGACATCTGGTTTGCTTATTGTCTAAGGAAATATTACAGACAAAAAAGTATAAAAGTTTTGTTAAAAATATGGGTTCTACTCTAGGAGTTCCTCAAGAGAACATTTAGAAACCTATCTTGCACTCTAGTAACCTTCTACAAACAGCAGGTTTCTTAAATTTGGAAAACTCCATAATTGCCATGCTAACATACTATATTACTAACTTAACTTACGACTACAGTTCTAGTGTAGTTTTTGAGAAACTTCAAGGCATACTCATCACTATCTTCACAATTGAAAGAGGTACCTAAACTCAGGAAAAGTACCTAACTGCAGGTTATGGTCAAAAAATATTGTTAGCTCTTGTTCAGTGGCTTACAACTGCCCCTGGATCACAAGCTAACTATAGCTATGTTTAAGTCTGTTTGGACATATGAAATTCAACTTTGAGAACCCGCTAGCAATTCAACGTCGAAATATATTAGGAAATATAATCTTAAATATATTGAATGCTTGTTCCGTAACGAAAGCATCATAGCATAATTATTAATTTCATTTTTTTAAAAGGACTACAATCAAAGAGTAAATAGCTAAATTCAGTCAAAATTACTAAATATTATAAATTATGGAAGATGGGACAAAGAAAGAAATAAGAGACTAAACGGGGTCTCTTCCATTGAATCAATGATTTAATGTGCAATTATTCATTTATTATAATTTTTGGATTTGAAAATATCTCGAAAAGATCATTGTATTATCTTTAAGTAAGTTGTGCTTTTCTGAAATCATACAGACACTGTTTGCCCTAAATTACTAAATAATAACAAATTTTAGTTCAAAAGTTTTGTACGATGTCATGTACAAACGTTAAGATAAAACTTAAAGCTTCTTGTACTATTCACCACTGGGTGTATTTTTCCCCCATATTTCATGTGTGTTTTTATACCGCTTTTTAAGCACAACTGTAATGTACAATAGGTACATTACAGAGTTGTACATTAGTACAACATGAATGTGTACATTGTAATGTACAAACTGTAATGTACAGTTAGTACATTACAGTTTGAGTTTTATTTTAAAAAAATGTACTAAGTAGGTATAAATTCCTTCCAAGAAATGGATCCTTAGCAAATATTTATATAAACAACTGTTTTTGGGATACAGTGGAAAGAGTGCAAGGAATTGAATCGCATGTACCATAACCATTAATCAGAACTATATCTCATTTAAAAATTAATTATTCGTTACTTACGAAAAATATAAAAAAACATTTTTTCTAAATTTCTAAGTAATTTTATAACAAACGTACATAAATAGATATATCTTTTGCAAGTTCTTGAGTTCATCTTTACCTTCATCCTATGGACGATTAAAAATTTGGATTTGTTCTTTCGAATTAAATTTTTTTTTGTTTTGTAGTTAAAAAATGAGCTTCCTGGCTTGTATAATCTATAATTCTCTACATTACTTACTAGGGAGGCACAACATTTTTGCACCTTCTTTTTTCTTCCAGGTTAATATTCGCACTCTTGCCCATGCCGTGTAGAATGTAATATTTTTTGTAATTAGATTTTTTTTCACATAAAGCTTTAATTATTACACATTTATTTGAAGGAGCATCGTCGCGCCCCTCACTAAAACTGACGCGTCATCAAGTGTGCACATCTCTGGCCTAACGTAGACATACACGTGTATCAGCTGTAAACTATTTAAAACAATTATTTAAGCATTATTTAAAATAATGCATAAAATATATAATAAAGAATTTAAAGTTAAATTAATCACTATGGGTTTGGCGTTTGATCGATCATTAAAATCTTTTAAATTTTGAGTGAGTTTAGTTTTAAAAATCAATACTATACTATTACGTCTTTTAGTAGAACTAAAAGACGAATATAAAAGATTTTTAAAACTATGATAACTATAACTAAAGATATTAGCTCAAAACATTTTAATCACAGTTATTTTAATTTTATTTTAATTTACCTATATTTTCAAATTTTATAATTAGTGAAACATATTTTTCTTATCCTTCTTTAGCTTTATTTTAAATGATATTAAACTATGTGATTAGAAAAAATAAATAAAAAAACATAAAAACTAAAAAGAAATTCTTTAAAGGTCAAATTTAAATTAAGAAATTGATTTCTCTAAATCATATTTTTACCAGCTAAAGATAAGACACGGAAACAAATAAAAATTGATCTTTCGGAGCATTAAAGGCTAAAAATTCTGACAGAAACACGGTTGTTGCATTATTTATGGCGTACACTAATGCGATTATTTCTGTTTGTTACGCAACATTTTAAGATTAATGTCGTAAAATTATCAAATTTTTTATGGTTTTAGCTCTTTGTCAAGCATGATGTCACAATCGAGTTTAAAATCATATATAATATAAGTATTTTTTTTTTTAATTATTAGCTAGTAATTTAATAAAAGAGTTATAAAAAATATTAAGGCGTTTTTATACAACAGGTAAGTAGAGACAGGAAAATCAAAAATGTTGAATTGTTATCTTTTTCGGGTCAGCCGCTTTGAAGAGGAAAAAAATTGAACACTATTATATTTTGTTTAAATGTGATTAGTGAACGAGGAATTTTTTTCTACAAATGATAAATGAAATTTGATTTGAAATCATTGAATTTGATGTCAACGAATAGATTAATGATTTAATCTAAACGACAATGTTCCCAATTGGCCCTCCGCAACGCCTGTTTGGAAAAAAGGCTATCGATTGGAACGAGAGGAAAAAAACAACACATTGAGGTATCGTGTCGTACAGCATCTAAGTACCAGATATCAATCGATAAATTAAGATAGCTCAGTATTTAAAAGAGATAATGTGATGATGTTGAGGAGGATCTCCGAAAAGAAGAGCGCAGCGGTCTTAAGCGGGCCACAACGAGGATAGAAGAGATTTTCAAAACGATGATGATGGCCAAAGCCAAAGATGACTGAGAATGCAGCAGATCGTATATTCCCAAAATCAAGCCCAAATGAAATATTAACAACAACAAAAAATCAAAGAACAAACTTATAATCGTCTTTTATCGAGTCTCTTTATGTACGAGTAAGTATCTACTTGAAGTGTAAATTTTTTCCTCATTCTCTCCTTTTTTCTTTCGTCGCTTTATGGCAAACGGGCCGAGTTTTTGAATAGCTCTAGCACGATTTTCGTGGTTATCATATTTGGAAAATGGAATTCAGATAATAAATACACTATGGTACACATAAACATAATGTAAAAATTTGTTGCTGAATCACCAATTATTTCGTGTTTAGTTTTTTTTTTCTTTTTCGTTAATGTTTGTTTTTAAGTTCATCAAATATTTGATCTTAACAAAAAAATAAGAATGGAGATTGAAAGATTATATTTTTAAGTAGGTGAAATTTAAATAATTTTCCAATTGATTTACCAACTTGCTTAATTGAATTGTTTTCAACTAAATAAGAACTATATATATATTGTTTTAGAGAAAAATAAAACGTTATATTGAAACGAAAATCAAAAAAATATATACTTACCATTAAAGCATTTAATATCGAAAATTGATTTGTCTTGAACGGCATACATAAGTAGTGCATTGTATAGAGTACACATTCAAGTCAATATTATGTAAATATATGTTTGAATGATTTCAGAGGTAGGCATAGTTTATAATATGAGTTAGATAAAAATTAATTCTTAAGTGAACATTACTTATAAGGACAGGCCTGGATATTAGAATATGCTAATAACTTCACCCGAAAGATGCTGAATTCCAAAATGAAAAATCTTGGGCGTCCATTGGGATTCAACCCTAGAACCACTGGCATATAGGACGATAATCTAGTCACTACTTTGAAAATTTTCGCTACTACAGATAATTAAACTTATAAGTTTAGGTAAGATAACTTACTGGCGTGGTTGACTAGATCTCTCTATATGCCAGTGATCCCAGGGTAAAATCCCAATAAAAGCCTAATATTTTTCCCGGATTTTCAGATTCGTCTATCGCTAATAACCATAGTAGTTGGTGTAAAACCTTAGTAAAATTTAGGTTCATATATTAGCACAGTTTTTAAGATTTTCAGAGTTCAAATTAAAATCAAAAAAATACATTGAAATTAAAATTAAGTATACTTATAACAAGCTACAACTTAATAAAATTATTGTGTGGTTTTACGAAACCACGATGCAAGTGAAACTTTTTTTCGGATTTTAGGCACTTAAGTAATTGAAAATTTTCGGAAAATTATTCGTTTTAGGTCATGAAAATAGAATAGAAAGAAAGGGATGTGGCACGAATTCACTGACTGACGTGACGCGCACCGTTGCAACTATTTTGAATTTCCATTATTGATGTTAATACTCGAATGTTATTTTCATTATTGAATTTGTTGATTATTGTTAAAACGATCATCTGCCTGTTGTTATCTACGAGTATTGTAATATCACCGTCGGATATTTTTGCGCTATTCTTATTTTTATGCAGGAAAAATGTGCGGTTCCCGTAGAATAGGTATGTTTTTATTTTTCACAGAGCAAATGATTACCATAATTTCTTACAATGAGGTGGTTAATTGAGAGTCACAGAATAAATATAGGCTACCTTTTATGTCAGAATATAACACGGTTTCCGTAGGATAGGATAAGAATGGTATCCTTCAGGAACTGAGTATTTAAAAGGAGTTTCGTAAAAGTTCATGGATAAGCGTTTCAAGGAATTTTCCTCAAGAAAGATTGGTCTAGCTTTTATCCAGGAAAAATGTGGCTCCAGGCCCGTGGGCTAGATACGTTTTTATTTTTCATAGAGCAAAAAATTGACATAATTGTATTTTCCCGTGGCATAACAAGATAATTGTATCTTACAGGAACCGTGTATTTAATAGAAGTTTCGTTAAAGTACGTGAAATAGAGTTCTAGCGCATTATCCTCAAGAAGGTCTGATCTCTTTTTTATCCAGGAAAAATGTACTACTCCCATGGGATAGATATGTTTTTGTTTGTCATAGATCAAAAGATTAACATGATTTTTTGCAATAGGGTAGTTGAAAGGTCAGAGAAAAATATTGATTATTAATTCGTATGTTAGAATAATGCACGATTCTCAAAAGATGGCATAACAATTGTACTTATCCTACAGGAATCGTGTTTTTAAAAAAAACTATCCCTAAAGTTCGTGAAATAGCGTTTTAACACAATCATTTCAAAAAAGTTTAAATAAAAACTACAATTTCTACAGCAAAATATGATTTTTAATTTAGCATACGATAACATCGGTAAATTAATAATGAAAATTTTTAAAACATTGAAACTTCTTTCATTGTTAATTTTTGAATGTCCATAATGTTTAGAAATAAACGTGTTAAATTACTATTGAAAATTTGAACTTGGTGAAAAACTCAGTGAAATATATAATACATTCAACATTTTCGAATTGTATTGCTACTTAAGTAACACAAGTATAGGTATTTTATAATATTCATAAAAACGTATTGAACCAATAAGATAGCTCTTCTAGATAGCTATATAGAATATCTTCCTGGCAAAGTAGTTTATCTGATTTTCATAAACTTTCTATGAATCAAAGATCTAGAAATATCTATCTGTCTTTTTTTTTGTTGATGGGATGAAAGTTTCCATTATTCAATCAGCATAATTTAGATACGCTCAGCGAAGTGGGCGGGGACCAGCTAGTAATATAATAAAACGTTGTCATGGAGAGGAAAATAGCTCATTACATTCCGTAATAACCCCTGCAACAGTCCTGGTAAAACGACATGGCGTATAGTTAATAATGTATATACGAGCTCTGTCGAACACTTGCCGATTCCCTGCCGAGAATGTGTTACATTTAGCGACATGCTAAAGACTGGCCAAAAAATTGAGACGATGTATAAAAAGTTTCACTTTAATAAACCAAAATCTATGTTATGGCAGTCTATTATAAAAATGTAATAGGAAATTAAATATTAAATAGAGCCCTTTGTTTAATTAACTGAAAAAGTAGAAAGAGTGTGTCTTCAACAAGCTAGTATAAGCGGTATCAATGTGTCCTTTAAGAGTGAAATGTTTTTTTTCTTTCTCAAACGAAAAAAAAAATAAAAAAAAATTGAGTTATTGGAATCTTTCAAGGTAGCCGCCTAACATTGTAACGGGTTTGACAGTAAGTAAAAAAAATATTACGAAACACAAGTTTAAAGGTTATTTATCTGAAGGTCGTTTGATTAAGCAATATTTAATAGTGATCTGGACAATCGGCATTTTTTTTTTATTTTTGTGTTTTAAGTCTGATGGTATTCTTTTTTTTAAAAACCTTACGTTGCCCATTCTTTTTTTAAAAAATTTATCATTTTAGATCAAATTTAAAAAAATGCCAATGTTCTAATTACATATAATACTAATATTTTTTTCTGCCCTTTTTTAAGTGTAGCGCAGCTTTTTATTTATTTATATTATATCATATTATATTAACTATTATAAATTTTAATGTTTATTGGTTAAATCCATCACATATTGATATTACATATTTTTAATTACAATCAAGTTCGATTACATTATATATTTTTAACCTTCGGTATTCGTCCATTCCTTTGTTTTTAACAGTACTTAACATGACGCTAAATCAACTACTACAATATATAAACTAATAACAAATAATAAGCAATCTGTATATATATATCTATAAATGATTTAACTTTAAACAACACCAACAAATAAGTAAATAATTTAACATATAAAATAGAGCGATTATAAAACAACAAAGGACGAGCTGGACCGTTCGATTTTCGTGCTGGGCCCAAACTACCTTGTTTTTCAAAAATCCACTTTTACTTAAAAACAAAAACTATTTACAAAAATCAAATAAGTTCTCTCCACTTCATGCGTCAAGTGGTACGGGTTCGATTCCCGTTGAATCCTAGACTTAAGATCCTAGAACTTAGATTAAAATTGCCCAACAGAAATTTTCTGTGTTTAGACAGTCGTGATATGACCTGTTAAAACGACTTAAAACACAAAAAAAAAATCATACTAAACCAAACTAAACAAATTGTGGTTGAAAATTGTATTTTCTACACCACAATAGTAAGACTATAAACACTTAAGCTTATCATTAAATTATGCTTTTTAAAGAGAGATTGAATACAGGACTTGAAAATAATATTGTTTAGCTTTCCATAGCTACTTATAAAGCATGAACTGCTATGTACCAAAAGGATGGCTTCATTTTTCATCAATAGATCGAGACCGGTGATATATTTTTAGAATATTATTTCATAGGCATGATTCACACACTAAACTTTACACAATTAAGAACAATAAAAAGCTATCTTGGCAAATTTTTACTTCATATGATTTACCTAGAATTTTTTTCTAACCCATTAAAACTTTGAAATTTTTAGCTACTAAGATTTTTTTTAGTAGTTTAAAGCTCTCAGATATTTTTTTTTGGACGATTAAGAAAACGAATTTAATAAGAGTAAATTATGAATGTATACTTTTTTAGCTAATGGCAAACTTTAAATTGTTATAGTATGTAGAAATAAGTTTTTTGTTGAATCTCGAATAAACGAGGCATTTTAATTAAAAAAAAATAAACCTTTCATTACCAACTATACATTTGAAAAAAAAAAATGTTTTTTTGGTATAACCCAATAACAAGAGATGTTTCTAACAACCACCTTTTTTGAATTCTGCGGACTTCATAACGTGTATTTCGGGTAAAAACTGGAATTCGAAATTCGACCCAATTACAATATGTACCTACTTCTTTTACTATACCTATAGTAGTAAAAGTAAGTAATACGTACACAGCTTATATATGTAGATATTTACGAATTCCCACCCTTAACCCCATAACCGTCCTTTTTCGAATTTTTCCAGGAAAAATTTTCAAATAAAAGTTATAGCCATTAATGAGTCTAAGAGCTTTACAGTACGTTTAAAGTAAATCGTTGGAGCTGTTTTTGAAAAAAATTGAAAAAGCTCAAAAACTCCTAGAATAAAGTAGAGCTTTTGGTTAACCGATTTCAACCAAAAGCTTTGCGACACAACTAGGTACAATATGGAGGCCTACTTCCAAATTTGGTGAAATTCGGATAAAGCTTTCGATACGATATGGCTGCCACACACACAAACAGACATGTTTCTAAAAACCACTTTTTGGACTCAGGGGATCTCAAAACATGTATTTCCGGTGAAAGCTCGAATTCGAAAATTCGACCCGATCACAATACTTCCTTTAGTATATAGTAGTAAAAGAAAGTAAAATATTATGTATCTGTTGAATCAAAAAATTTCTCTCAATTTTATTTTGGTTTAATAAGTTTGTCCTTTTTAAGGGTTAGGTACTTACAAAATTTAATAGTTAGTCATAACTGATAGAGTTTGTATTTAATTTTTCTTTCTGACAGAAGCGGGTTTCTTAGTTTATTAATATTTATATTTAAATTATATTTGAAAAGTTAAACAGGCGAATATAAGAAACAATTCCTTGTTTTACTAATTTTACCTCAAAAAAATAAAAATAAAAAGACAAAGTTCATTTACTTTTCAAGGCTCAATAAACTTGACTTTGACTTAGATTCAGCATTCAAGTTTATCTTTGTTTTACAATCATTTCCTTATACACTACGTATGAAAAATGATCAATTTTTCTTTGATTATTCAGTCAAGTCTCTCTAATTTTTCTATAACTTTTTAAATATATATGACATTTACTGTAACGTTGAACATTAGTTTGTATAAATTTTACATAATATAAACCGGTCGTTGCTATACCTATCATGTGACTTCAAATATATAGAAATAATAATTTTTATTTCTCTCCGTCTCCTTTTCTCATCGTTTGTAGTTTCAATATAAACGACATATAAGAGACATGGAAATATGAGCTGAGTGTGATTTTCAGTAGTAAATTATCTATTTAGTGGACAGAAGATATTTTTAGATGTTACTTAAATTTTGGCTACGAAAAAACATATTAAAAAAAAATAAAAGTACGTTTTGGCAAGTGGATTCAATGAGAATTTTGAGCAATCATGAAATTTGCATTTTTGTCACTTTTTTAAAATATGTTTGAATCGTTTAATTTAATAGATATATAAATTTTTTATTTATAAGTTTGTAATTTTAATTGCAAATCACTGTTTGATTGATATGGGAATCGGCGCGTAATTACTTTTTAAATGATTAATAAGAGGCGAGAAATTTAATTAATTATCTGGTTTTTAAAGCTAATATATTTCCGGGAAATAAATGAAATATTACCTCAGTTTGATTCTTAATTCGATATTTATGAGTTATTTTTTACATATGCATTTGAAGAGGTACAAAATTTGAGGAAAATATTTAAATTCGAAACTCTTCCATCTGGCTTCTTTATAAATATGAGCAAGAGGAAAAAAGCCATTCTGGTTGCGAGTATAGAACTTACACTGAAAACTATAAATGGCCAAAAATAACATGCTGGTCATTTATGGATGCCGGTTCTTCATATGTCCATACTGACCCTATGAGTGTAAGAGTGTGGCAACATCATTAATATAACGATATGAAACGAAACGAAGCGACATAGTAAAGAAAAAACATGATAAAATAAATAAATAAGAAAAACATAAATATGTATTTTTATAGCCACGATGGGTCCTGAATGCTCGGCGCCACGCCATATGAACTCATATAAAGCCCATTTGCTCAAGTCCTCGTTTGTAGTTCTCACTATGAGAAATGCCATCATACGAATTTAACTAAAACCCGTATTATAACATAAAGCCCCTCTAACTACCATATTAAAAAAATAAAAATATCTATTGCTGTCTTAGTCACACTCAATCTAATCCGAGTTGAAAATATTCAACCTCAATTCGAACTCAAACAAGCCGGAAATCATTTAATTTCTTAAAAAGGGTCAAAATTGTCACCAATTTCTCCAAAAAAAAAGTAGAATTTAAAAAAATAAACAAACCCATTTATTCACTCGGTTACACAATATGAATTTTTTATTAAATTTTTTCTGTAATACTTTAATACTCTTGACTTTTCGACGCTACGTTACGGTTCTAATCTAAAACATTAATCTTATGGGTACTTACAATTAGACATAAAATCGTGAGAACTTACATAGTTTAGAATTAAATAAATATAATACTAAATACATACATACATAACTAGGCCTTATATTTTTGGTTCGTAAAGATGAGCAAGTTCATGCATGGTATGGTGTGTTTTCAAAACTTTTATGTGCGTAGATTAAAATTTTGATGGCTTCATTTACAACGATTCTCACACACGATGAAAAAATATCATCTCGTATGTAAACGAGGCGAACCATTAAAAATTTTGTCTCAATAAAATCTTCGAGGGAATAAAAATTATATAATTTGTACTACAGTGAAGAGGTACTCATAGACACAAACGGTTTTGTTTTTCGTTTTTAACATATTACAATGAATTAATAAAGATTATATTAAAATATCTATTATCAACTGAATTCCTTCGTAACATTAATTCTATAAAATTTTATGAATACTTAAACTGTACTTAAACTTTCGGTTTGCTAGAAAAAAAATTATATTTTGATTGATGAAGTCTACTAACTTTTGATCAACCAAAGAAGCTAATGAAGATTTCAAAATGATTTCTAAAGTACTTTCCATACAAAACAACTAATAAAAATATCTGCTGCGACGCGTGACAGTACTTTTTTTACATGTATGAAACTCGCTGTTGGCTAAAATAACATACATAAAACCCTCGAGTGGTTAAAAAAATTGTAAATAGAATAATAAATAAATATACTAAACATAACTCTATAAATATATAGGTAACTATAAAATATAACTCCCACTTGCCACAGAACCCCTTTATTTGAATTTTTCTAGAAAAAAGTTTAATATAAATGTTGCGAGCTTTAATGAGTCTAAGATTTACAGCAAGTGTTTAAAAAAATTGAAAAAAATCCATAGAATAAATTAAAACGTCCTGTCAGCCGGTTTCAACCAAAAGCTTCGTGGTACAACTAAATGAAATATGAAGGCAAAATTTTAAGTTTGGTGAATTTCAGATAAAGCTTTCCATAAAACTATATCGCGGTCACAGGCCGACATTTTTTTATTTACAAAATTTTTAATTTAAATTTAAACGGCGCGGCGGTGGAAACTCGAAAACGACGGAAATTCGACCCGATTACAATACTTCCTTTACTATAAAGTAGTAAAAGAAAGTGACTATTCATTTTTCAGAGAGGAAACAATTTTTTTTAACTAGGTATGCAAAAAAGAAACATAATTTTGATAATTCAATATTATAACAAACATTTTTAATTTTTGATACCTAATTTAATGCACTTAATGATTGTTCAAGGAAGTGGTTCAAAGAAACAAATTTCAGCGTCAATTAAATTTTTTCAGATATGATTGAATATATTTTATACTTCAAAGATTCATAAACTGAATATATCGTCTTAAAAACCGACCTGGCTTTTAAGACAAAGAATTGTTAGAAAAATAATCTTATAATGAAAGCGACTCAATTGAGCAAAATTCCTTTTTGTTGACTACATGTAATAATTAGCAATATATAGGAAATTTCATAATGATTCAGTGAGGTTTTTACATTTTTTTAAACATACGTAAGGGTCATAGATTATGTTGCTTAACAAAAATAAAAGAACTTACAAAGAGGCAAACCGAAAAGATCGAGTATAACAATATATGCAGATGTATTTTTACGGTCGATGATGCACAAAATGCTGCGCATTATTGCATGTAAAATTTGTATATTCAACTATTATACATATTTATTTATTTAAACATGCGCTATTAACCGAATGATTTTTAACCATTATTTCATTCACTTGATCGCATCATTTAAATACCAATGACTCGCGAGCCTACAAGAATAAAATGAATGAGAAGGCTATAGGTACTTACAGCCACACACACACACACACACGTTTATAAGCGCCTGCCTGCACAAAGCTTGTATATCACATGCATTCATTTTGTCGTTGTGTTTGTTAGTATCATGCAAAATCTAAGTTAAACAATTATTTCTGCAGTCAAGAACTTTTGCACCTCTCTTATTCCAATACCAGCTTGTCCAACTTCAACAAAGTCCTTCCTCATGGTTCTTATTTCACTTACACTTTTTCCTGGATGCTAAGTTTCAATATTTATGTTAGTTATAAGTTAACAGTTTGTTTTGATCACAAAAGAAAAATAGATACACACACGTAAATAAAAATTAAGAATGCAAAAATAGAAAGAAGACAATAGTTTATCTGTACAAAAAAATGTCATAACATTTTAATGTTACTAAATCTTTTTTAATGAATTTTAGAATGAATCATTTGACTTTTCTGTAAAAAATTAGCTAAACATTTAAATAGGTTTGTTGAATGAAAAAACGTCATTATTTTTATCTTTTAATATCATAGTAGAAAAAATAAAAGTCTAAAATATGTATTCGAAGCTCCGATCCACTTTCTAGACCAAAATTATTTATAATAAATTTATCATATTATCTTATGTTTCTTAAACATTGCAAACCTATATATGTTTAATGAATAGTTACCTTACATGTTTAGATACCATCTTTGAAATTATTGTTAAAATTTTGAAACTTCAAGTTTATTGGTAAATTTTATTGGTAAATTGATTTACCAAAGCATTGGTGATATCTAAGATTTTAAAATTTGTTTCTTTTAAAGTTATTCCCTCATCAACTGTTGGCATATAGGTATGCTCATACAGATCTTTCTTTTGATGTTGCTTATGCTAATTGTTAAACTAGATCCGCGCCTTTTCTGTCCCTCTCCGTTTTCTCTCGTCTTATGTGAGCTTTATAGTTTGTAATTTATATTTCAGCTTTATAGCTTTGTATTTCAATTATATAATGTACATATTTTTTAATGATTTTATCTTTTTCCTGTACAGTTTCGTACCATTCTGTAAATTTGTTTTTCGTAGGGAATTTTTTTTTTAGTCGAATATTTCCTTTTTTACATACGAATCCATGTTAAAATTTAATTTCTTTAGTACGGTTTGTTTAAGTTATATCTTGGTTCAATATTCTATGTTATTTTCAATTGTGTTTTAAACGAAATTATTGACTTGTTGAGAATATTCTTAAAAATCTATATATAGAGTTAGTTATATTGGGGCAACCTTAAATAGGAATAAACAGGAATCAAATTTTGAATTATCGTAGGCATTACTCTTACCTAAGCTGTGAATTTCATATATTATTATTCATCACTCTAGTTATTGTAAACATTTTTCGCTAAAGTAAGAAATTTTGAATGCATTCAGATTTTATTGTAGATCTACGAGGGTAATTTTTTACGAGTAATTTTACGAGGATTGTTTTTTGCAAAATTTTAATAAAGGAATTTAATTAAGTAATTTATAAGAATTTATTTATTTTAGTGTTTTAATATCAATAATAAATCAAAAATAGTACAAAATAATAAGTGCATTTTCTGCATGTTTAGGAGTGGTTTATTAGTATCTTTAAAGGTAAAAACAAAAGAGATAGAAAAGTTTAAGAAAGCTTTCAAATATAATATAATAAAAAATAATATTTTTTGATCCAATTTTCATCCGACTAAATTATTTTTATAGTGTGGCATATTGTAATCATTATATTTTCATAATATTTTCTAAGTGCTGTCAACTGTTCAATAACCACATTTGTCTAAAATAAGTGTAGGTATTAATAATACATTAATAATAGATACATATAGATAGAGGCAAATTTAAATTTTGTTGTATTTTTGTGGGTATACTATACGCTCATTACGTTTTAAATGTAACACATTATGTGTAAAAACTTTATTTTTTACATGATATGTCAGTAAAAAAAAAAACAGAAAAACTTGGGTCAGAGAACGGAGAGTTTAAAACATTTACAACAAAACCTGATTAACTTTTCATTGTAATTTCTTATAAGAAAGTCCAGTTTAAATAACTCTGTTATAGCAATGCCAATTATCGAAAATATTTTACTAGCGAATCATTTGAATGGGTGAAATGACGCTGAAAAAAGCGTATTTTTGGCCTTTTGAATTTAATGAAAAGATATTTATGTAGAGACTGACTGAAAGAGCAGTTCTTTTACCTCAATAATTATTCTTATCTTAATATTCATCATTCATAATTAGCAGTGTCCCGTTTAACGGTTAGAAATGTTTATGTGAAACTTTAATTTTCGGTATTGACTCGTCTTTTTTTCTTGTGGCTTGTTTCAAAATGTTGTGTAATTTTGGGTTTTAATTAAACGAATTACCGTAAAAATGGCAAATTATTTGAATAATTTATTCAAGAGAAGGAAAAGGAAGAGCGTTTTGTGGGTTTAATGAAGTGGTAGTGAGTGTTGGGTCTTTAGTTTGTTTTTTTTCTATGGTGATTTGAAAATCATTATTTCCTCTTCTGTTAAATTGTTATTTCTGCATAATCAAGAAAACGCTGAAGGCCACAGCTAAAAATAAGATAAATTGGCGATGCAAACAGCGATAGTAGGTTTTAAAATATTTTAGATCGATAGAAAAAGCTGCCAAAAGCTATGTAGTTAAAAATATTTAAACACAGAAAATTTTATTTTTAAAAACAATCATTATAAGTACTTAAATGTTTAGAAACTTGAAACTGAATTAGACAGGTATTACATGAACGATGCTATTTTGCTACTCTTTAATTTTCTTGTGAACTGGTTCAAATTAATCGAGAAGAGACTTAATGAAAATTTCAATAAGCAAGAATTTCTCAATATTTTCTAATATATGTTGTATATAAATTTAGCTTCCGTATGTTTGTGACTGCAAATTTCAGGATGTATTTAATTAACAAATTTGAATAATCCTTCTTTTGTTTAGTTCGTATCAATTCAATCCAAAGATTGGAGAAAGGAAAAGAAACTTTGGAAAAAACCCAAAGAAACAATTGAAAAATAAATAATCGAAAAATTTGATATCGCTAACTTTAGAGAACTTTAGGTATCTTAGAATTACTAACAATAGAGTACTTTCAAATGTGAAACAACATAACTGTTATTCATTTCTTGCGACTGTGGAAACCTGTCATTAAATTACCTTTTATCGTTATTACTTTTAATACGTTCTATTATATACGAGCAAAAATATACAATTTTCGTTTGTTTGTTCGTTTTTTATAAATACAGTAAAAAAAAATTTATTCCCAAAAGAATTCATGGTTTCTATAGGATAACTCTTAATCAATCATATTAAATAATATGTATTAGAAAAATTAATAACACGGTTAATATGGCTTAATATGGCTAACACGGTTTTAAGATACCTATGATCTTAAGAATACAGAAAGTACGATTTCTGTAGGATAGCTACTAGTCTATTCTACTAAAATTGTAATGATTTAATTATTGATATTTTTATACATAGCTGATTTAACCAACCGGTTTAATTAGATACGTTCAGCGAAGCGGGCGGGTATCAGCTAATATACTTTATAAAAATTTTCAATTCATATAGTTAAAACGTATATCGTCCAAAATTAAGTTCTTATAATATATAACTACTATTGCAGTCTCTTTTATTTTCTTTGACCCTACAAAGATCAAATAAGTACCTACTCGTATATCAAATAAAATTAATTTTGACGAAACCGGTAATAATTTACCCACTATAAAAAAAAATTAATGCTGCAATTATGAAATTTCAAACAATTGAATTGCAACAATTTATGAATTATACAAGTAAACTTACCTCTCAAAAGGTTTTTTTAACTTTTATTAAGGTTGGTTGAATTTTATTTTAAACGAAACAAAAATAATTTTGCTTCGCGCAAGTTATTAAGGGTATAATATTCTCATCCTAAAAAGCTCAATTTTTTATTTTACATCTCAATTTTTGTTGACTTTAAAACACAATTTAAAAACGAATTAATGACTTTTTGTAAAGGAATGGTGTCTTCGTCGTCTTCTCGACGACTACAAGCAATATTCAAATAAAATTGAAATATAATAAGCCTGATTATATAGTCGTATCGTTTAATTTTTGCGAAAATTAAATTCAAATTAATAAAAATGAAATTGATGGTGCGATTAAAGCGCATGTCTATTATTATTAGCCTCCCATACACTGCACAAAACGTTAGTCTTGCGGCATTAACTTTGTAAAAGGATTACAAAACGAACATGGAATAAAGCGTTTTACTCGAAAAAAAAGCAAATATAGAATTATGAAAGAATTATTATTAATTAAACTCAGTGCCGATTGGTTGGAAAATAACGGATATTTAGACGGATAGAAAAACGATCGATCGCTTCGTACGATTGATGATTGAATTTTATATTTGGACGATAAAGTAGATACAACGTACTGATACATCGTATGTGTTTGTATGCCTATGATCGATTTCTAATCATTTCATCATTTGTCATTAATTTTCATATCAAGTAAATGAATATTTTTCAAATGAGAGGATGATGAAAAAGGACGAAGATGAAAGACAAGAATCGGTCGAGAGGCCACATTTAGGAGATTGTAATGTTATATTTTCGATACGGACACGAACATTTAGATAAATTATCAGGAAATATTGATTGATAATTTGTACCTACATCTAGTATTTTTCAAATGGTAATATTTTTATTTTTGCTTCTGTTTCAACTGTAATTAATCTAGTGATTAATGTATGCCCATGTTATTGATTTTTAGAAGTAAAATAAACGGTTTCGATTAAATACAATAATACATCAATTAATAAGCATTTCCTTGTTGAAAGAATTTAAAAAATGAAATACGAGTAGAAAAGTATTTTGCTTAAGTTTTATTTGTAACTAAGTAACACTTTTCTTTATGGTTTTAGTACAAAAAATTACTCCAAAAATATACTCTGTGTAGTTAGACGCTTAAGTTTTTGCAATATAACATGTACAAGCAAAATGTAATAGGTAGGGGAGGGTAGCCCAAAGCGGGTAAGCTACCGTTGGTGGCTGCACTATTAAAATATCTGTTTGGAAATGATAACAGATGTCATTTTATTCGTTAGGAAAATTATCGAATTGAAAAACAAAACAGCAGAACGGTATAGTTGATCATTAATGTATCAAATAATTTTCTATTAAGTATCAAACAATTAAGGACTCTCCAAAAACCGCATTGCTCTAACAGGGTGCTTAAACAGGTAAGCCTTTTGAGCAAAGTGGATAAACACCATAAACAATACAAACGATTAAAATAATTGATACGTTAGTATATAATCAGTCTTTAGTAATAATTTAGTAATAAAAGTCTTGTTCATAAGAAAGTACCAAAATTTTAAGTTTTGAATTCTACCATTACAATTTGCATTGTTACGCCACTCGAGGATGATTGTTTAATCATCAATTTAATCAAATTCTAATCAATATAATCAAAATCTACGGCGGGTGTTATATGTGAACAGTAATAGATCGATTAAGTGATAAAAACAAAACTAAACAACCGCTTTTGGTGAGTAAAAGTGCTTCATCAAGACAATGCAATTGTGCACAAATATTATGTTATATCTATGGCAAAAACCACAGAGTCAATATCAAACTGCTTCTTTGCACTCCCTATTTAGGTCTCTATTACTTTCTGTGTGCAAAAATCATAAAATGGCTTACAATGATTTTGTCGTTCACTTCATGGCGCAGCGGTAAGAGCTGTTGATCTTCACTCCATGTACCAGTGGTACTGGGTTCGGTCCCCGTTGAATCCAGATATAAGACGTTTGACCTAAAATTTATAACCTACAGAAAGTTTCTGTGCATAAGACAGCCGTGATATGATCGTAGATGTTAAAGCAACTTAAATCACCAAAAAAAAAAAAAAAAAAAAAATTCAAGATAATAAAAAGGTGAGGTCTGTGATTATTTTGAAGAGTTCAAGGGGTTTCAACATAAACAAAGTTTTAATATTTTTAAAATTCCTGAGAAATATATGCATATTGTATACCTGGCTTAAAAAAGAAACATTGCAAAAAAATGATCATAAATAATCTAAAAAAATGATTCTAATTCTTGGGTTTTGTTTATAAAAGTTAAGTATTTATGGGGCAATTCATGTAACTAGACAATACTAATATAAAATATGCTATTTCATACTAGCGATCTTAAAACTATACTACTTAGTAAGTGATTAATGTTAGCTGGCATGATATAGTATTAAATACTATAGCTATTATATACCATAGCTATAAATGGTTAAAAGTACATCATTCGTTCAAAATATATAAAACAACGAGGAAACTCATTTTTAACGGATCCAAGACAACGTTAAGAATTTTATGCGGGTCGCACATAAGTAGCAAATGAGTCATATTTTTATCTGTTTCCACCGAAAAAACTTAGTCAAATTTATTTCCAGCATAATTCGTAAGCCATTAATGTACCTGGTAACTTTTGGTCATAACCACCGCTGTATATAACAGTGTAAACCCAATCAACAAAGATCACTACAAGACAAATATAGGTAGGTATTATAACATAGTAAATCATTAATACTTTCTACAGAAATTGGTATAAAGTGGTATATTCTCCTGAATAATGTTTGCCTTCCATCTGAAAGACCTTCTTTGATGTGTTTCATTTTTACGAAGTGATGTTACCACCGTTTTACTTCATTATTTTAACTGGAAAATAAAAACCATATTTATTAAAAATATATTTACTGAAGATATTTAAATTTAAAAATATACCCATTTTATTCGTAAAAGGTATATTTTAAGCTATAAAAAGTAGATATCTATACTTACATGCATACATGAATTATCTTAATAACTCTTTTAGAAATGGGAGCATTTTTTGAATCAGTAATTATTTATTTCTCAAATTAAAGTGTCATCGATTCCTGTTTTTATTAAATTGTTTGGTAGTTTTATTTGTCGTATTAAAAATAATGATTTCGATATTATGCATTCGTTTTTATTTGATAGATCAAATAAAAATATCATTCAATTACAAGCGATAAAAACTAGTTAGTTCTATGATCCAAGGAAGGTTGCTGTGCCCCCAAATTTTGGTATCCAACACCAACTCTTAACACAAACACTTCGGCACGGCTCAATAAAAACCTATAAAAACTCTCTCACACATGCATGAATATATTAAAATAAAAAAGGTATACAATACTTGAAATAAAGAATGTACATTTTAAAATACATATCTTTGTGATGTTTAGATGGGACCCCCACTGGGGAGCATAGACCAAAACTCTCTGGCGCGTAGTAGGAACCAACACACAGTCGAAACATCGGGCCTCTTCGTTTAACCGTCTTGAACCGTTGTGGTTTTTTTTTTTTGTTTTTGTTTTTTTTTTTTCTGGAAGGCCTCCGCGCGTGTGATACTCTCAGGGCGGCTGCCAAAAACAATCATAAACTCTGCCCCATAACACACCAATTTTGAACCCGTACCATCCTACTAAAAAACGACAAATTTGCATATTCACTTTTTGTCAATAAATTCAAAAAGTTTGCCAATTTACAATTTATATTAAATAAGTTTAATAAAATTTAGGTAACAAAAATAAAAAATTGGTGCCTCATAATTACGCACGTAGAAGTAAAAAAATCAAGATATTTTAATATTTTTTTCTTTAAGGTAAAAATAAAATATATCCGTTTATATTTATTATAAATCAAAAAAAAAAAATGTCACTGACTTTTTCTTGTAAATTAAAATAATTTATTTCACCAAATCTAATAAATTTTCTCGATTAGGTCAAAGACCACAAGGCAAAATTTTCCGCTTGCAGACATCTGAAAAAAAGGAACACGTACTCATCATCCTTTTCCGTTTTGGTCTTGAATCCTCCTCGGGCGATGTGAATAAAGCCTAATATATCACATTAATTGATGGCCGTACAACACGAATTTTCTTGTGTCTTTAATCACAACATAAATTATTCAATAAATTTTTCAAATTTATTTGTCTAATTGATTACATTGAAAACATACATTAGAATGATTCGGCCAAATGAAAAAATTCGCAAACTCTTTGTCGTTTTCCTTGATCAAAAAAAAAAAAAATCTCTTGATCAAAAATCTACCGGGGGTCATCCATCAACATCCATGAAATGATTGCGATATATCTACCAATACAGACTCTTGCGAATGCCCAAACTAGCCATCATCCCACACTGACCTCTTCGTTTCGATCATCCGCAGCCGAGTGACGTTCCGGTCAAACACCACGAAAAAATCAGCTCGTTTATGTACTCATATATTTTTTCAACGAAAAATATCTGATAGAAATCGAATCATGAGGAAAAATAGAAGAAATTTTCTTAGAAAATCGTTAAATTTTTTTTCATAAGTATTGTAAATAATCTGAGTGGGTCGACTATAGATGTTGAAAAATTTTATTTTTTATATAACAGATCATTAATTATTAGATACAAGGTAAGAACATCACCGAAAGAATTATGTACGGATGTTGAACTTGATGTTACACAACACTAACAATTCGGTACAGGGATGCTTTTTATTTATTAATATTTCAATCGAAAATATTTTCTCCAAAAATCATTAACTTAAACCTCAAATAATTAAATTGAATTAAAATATATTACTATCTACAATTTATTCGTTTTTATACAAACCAAAACATAAAAACCACTTGAATAGGAAATTTAATTTTAAACTTATTCTTTGAACAGCTAACTATTTTTTTTATTTTTTATTTAAATCATCGGCCATTGCTAAATGCATTCTGTACTCATTCACTTACTCTCTTTAAAACGAGCTCCGGTAGATATAAATTCGATAATAATGCTTAATAAAATTTACAATTTATTATTATATTTGAACCTTCTATCGTATTTCTATAAACTGTAAGCAAAATAAAAACAATGCGTTGTAAATTGTGTTTATAAATCTTGCACCTAATGCCTTTTTAGATGTGACAAATCGTAAGAAAATGCAGCCAGCTAATAAAAACCAAAAAAAGTTAACTGTTCAATGTACTTTATGGTAATTTAACTTTTTTTAAAAGATGAATTTATTCTTCTTTTATTTATTTTCCCCACATTTTCATTATTATAAAAAGGTGATTGTCAAGCGAATCATTTTAAAAATGTTACGATTAAAAGGAAATCTTTTATATAAGAAATTCTATGCTACACCTGGAAAACATAACTCTTTACAAATTGTAATCTCTCGGAAATGCGTGATTTCCGTTTTATAATATAACACTGTATATTTTATGAATATTAAAATTTTTGCTCTTGGTTTATTATTTGGTATTCTTGATAAATAATACATTTTTGTTTCCATTTAAATATTCTTTGTAATTTACTTTTTGCACAGCGAATTGGAGAAAAACTAACTACAAATACAATAAATATAAGATACATTTTTTTCACTAAGAAAACTTACGTACTAAAAATGCTTTAATAAGAACATTACAATAACTGTGAAGTTCTTATTCTTAAATAAATATTTTAACTAATCTTTTAACTAACTTCATTTTAGCTATGTAAAACAATCCTGAAGATGTGTTATTTCGTTCGCACCAATTTCTATAACTAGAATTTGTGATCTTGCAAAAAATATTTCAATTTTTTGATTTCCAACAAACCCCTTAATGCTAAAAACGTTTTAGATTATTTAAAAAAAAAATTTTTAATTATCAAAGAAAATAATTTTTTTTTTTTATTTTTCAACTTTAGCGACTCACAACTATGTAAGCCAATTATTATTATTCTACACTTATATTATCGAAGCACCCCCTATTTTTCAGTCTTATAATGATAATTTTGGTTTCATTACTTAGGTAAACTTTTAAAATTGAAAAAGATTCTTTAGACTCTTTTTTGGTTAAAATATTACTCTGTAAAAGATTTCAATTTTTAATCAAACAAACAAATGTTTGTAACAGAATCAAGCTGAGTTTTCAACATTATTGTAACTAGATTTCTTATTTGAAATACTTTGCTTAGTACTGCATGTTATCCTTACTTACAAGTTAATATAAACTACCATAATCTTGTTTCCTACCTACTGGAAAGCTAATTTAATTGATGGATCTTTTTGCTTTTCCTCGTAATTGAGTTCTTATAACCGCCATACAAAAATGAAAATATGAATTCCAGCGGTGTAAGAGAGAACATATATCACATATATATATGTAGGTACCTATGTTTACGTAGAAAGTAATATTGCACTGTTATATACTGTGCTTTTTGAAAAATTTAAGCAACATTTGTAGAAAATTTTCATGTAATTTAATGTATTTTTATGGATAATAATAGATTGAAAAGTTTTATATTGCCTAATTTAAGGTGAAGCACTTTGAATTTGATCATGATTCATGTGATACCGTGTTGAACGAAATATGATTGTAAATACCTACTATATTTATATCTTTTGAAATTATTATTCCTTAAATGTTGTAATCAATTTAATTAATTTAATCGAGATATAATACTCCCAAAGTAACTCAATAATAATTAATTAAAACTGTAATAAGATGCACAGCGCTTATTGAACCCTGGTGAAGAGTGGGCGTTATAAATTAGAATAAGATAATTGTTAAACTATGAAGTTTTCTTGCTCCATTTGCAGTTTTAGTACAAAAACAATAAGAGATGCTTGAGCGCAAAAAGATCTTCTGAATTTAAAATTATAGTTCAGTCAAACAGTTACAAAATCATGAACAGTTTTGTGTAAATCATTTCATAGTACCTATATACCTAAAGTAATTGATAAGATAATTTTTTTTAAGTTTCTAAAGGACTTCCATCGAATTGAAATATTGTAACATAAATTCATGATAAATTAAGCAAAGTTTGCTATTTGTTTAGATTTAAATACAATTGGGTATTTATGCATCAGAATTACAAGTTGTGAATTCAGCTGTATTCCAATAATTAAACGAAAATGTATATACTTAAAGTAAAATTTGATTATTTCTCTGTAATTTGGTTACAAAAGTTTTGTTGAAGTTATGGCTATTTGATTTTATTACCTTTAAAGTTATCAGAAAAATTGTTTAAAAATGTTTTTATATTCTTTAACTACTAAGTTTTAAGTTCTCTCTGTTTCTGTTTCCAATAAAAACTTTAAAATTGTTCAGTATAGTATGGATAAACATCTCTTATTAAATTCTCCCGAATTAGTCACAATTGGCACCAATTATACCACATAAATTATCACCATTCGCTCTAAAACTCAACCCAACAATTTCCAAAGCAAATCCTGATTCGTTTCATGTAAATCTAACTGTAATTTTAGGCAAATAGAAGTGCTACACCAAAAAAAGACGAAAAATCATCACGTGTATGATTTTATTAAGCAATATAAAGAACGAAAAACATAGAGAGAATTTTTGTTGCTGTCCTAATGAAAAATGGTTTAATATTTGATAATAATTTACATCTACTTAAAGGTCTGCGCTTTGTCTGTCAATTTTGACTTGAGTGTGTGTGATTTATTTCCATATATTCTTGACTGAACCAGCGCCCAACGGGGGCCACTGATCCGCCCCCACATTTATGTTTATCTGTGTATTTGTAACAAACACTATAATATATATAAATGCACGTATATACTGATGGATTAACACAAATATAAAACAGGTCCCTTTTTCGTGAGAATCAAAAAGTTGAGAAATCAAAACTGAAAGAAAATTTTCTCCATATTTGATATAATAAAAAAGCGTTATATGTTACTTTTTAAAAGGCACATTGTTTATTTTTCATAATTATTAATATTATATTACTTTTATCAATTATAATTCTATGTACATTGAATTTAATTAAAAAAATTACACGATGAGGCAATTAAGAAATTTACAAATAGATATTTATACAATTTAATTACAATAAAATTTCACACAATTTTTAATTTTAAATAAAATTAAATAGCGAAACGTGAACTGTACAACTTTTCTAAATAGTTCTTGAGTTTTAATTTTATTTGTTTTTATTTTTAACGTCACAGCTTCAAAAAGAATGACACATCTTGAGAAGAGATAACAGTGTCGATGAGAACAACAATGCGGAAAAAACACAACAAACAACAATTCAAACAATATGAAACATTGATCGATTTCAAGAGGCAGAATCTCGAAAAGATCGAAAGAATCTGAACGTTCTGACATCTTATAAAAGTGAGCGTAAGACACGATCTTCGGACAACAATAATAATGCTTAAGTAATAATTTAAACAGGCAAACGTAGGTATATTTCCTCACAAAATCCTCCTCATCGACACCTTCCTTCTCATCTTTTCATTCGTTAACGCTTTCATTTCAACCACTTCTCAGACTATGCTTATAATTTTCCACATGGTTGATTTATTTCAATAAAAACGTACTCTATTTTATGAAATCGTTTATAATTACAATCGTTTTTTTCTTCTTCGTTTCGTTTTAACTAAAACGCGAGCAAAGACAACGAGACAAAAAATCGATTCATATAGAAAGAGGCGTCAGTGGTGTTTCATTTTGTCCACGTTTATAACAAAATTGAACGTTACTATCTTAAGAATTTCTTTAAAAAAACAATCAATTTATGAGAAAAATGTTAATCATTGAAAAATTGGCATTGGTTTCATAACCGCTATTCCAATTGGCTAATAACTATTAGTTCATTTCAATTTGTGGTTTATGAGTTTTATATTGGTTTCTATGAGTATCAGTTAAGAAGATAAAAAGTCTCGAGACATTTCGTAGCTTCAAAATTAATAATGGCACATAAATTTTACTTATTTTACCACTTTTGTTTTAAGGTCATTGCAACAATATATCAATATCGATATTTATTTAGATATTAAAGTTTGCATGGTGTGGTTTTATTTTGCACGCAAAGATTCTCTCCTAAAATAACAGCAGAACATTGTTTTTAAATTGCTATGAACGAGCCAAAAAATCAGGCGTTAAGGAGGAAGCCGGTAGCACTACTGTTATGAAGGTAAGGTCTTCTTAGATGTAATGTTTTTTGATAAGGAGATATTTAACCTTAAGAACCCTGAATGATAAGTAATATCAGAGTTTAAATGTGGCCGAATTCCTCCATGTTCTTAAAATCAAAAAACCTATTGAATATGTTCAGAATTAGAACTTTTAAAAGTTCAAAACTTGATAAGATATTAGTGAAAAGTAATGAGACGGTGACTTTATAAACCAATGCAGATAATAGGTTTGTTCCAGATGACAGTTTTTGTATGACAACGAGACGATAAAACAATTAGGTATATGTACCTATAATAGGTACTTGCTTTGTGCCCACGTCTACTCTTAGCTTAGTTTTGGGCATTTTTAAGCAATATTTGCTCGAAACCAAGTACTGGTATTGTTTCAGATTCGTACAATATAAAATTATACGTTCATCTGTTACAAAAACTAATCCGTACAGAAACAGTCACAGATTATTTGCAACACAATTTCGCCGTTCATGTACGATTTGTCTGTTATTTGGAACGAACCTATTCTATCTTAAAGAAGTTACATCGGCGACGGTTTAAAATATTTCATTTAATCAAGATTGAATTTGACCTTATTAGTGATATAAGACCACTTGGTAATGGCTATTTTAAGGCTAAGACCTTATCCACTTTTGGTACTTTACAATCCAGATCTGAGCCAGAGTTTTTTTCTGAGAAAGATTATTAGAAGCATAAGCTTTTCAACGTCACCAATTTTACTTCGATATGGCTATAAGTAGTGAAACCAAAGGAAATGTGCTTATCTTGGAACATATTATAGCCATAAAAGGCATTTAGAACTCATTTTTATTCGTTATGATAACACACATATTTTGCAATGCAGCGCTTTATGTATAAAATAAGTGATTATATAAAATCAAATGCAAGTTTCGATTATCTTCAAATTATCACAACTTTTGAATGTAGCTATCGTACAGAAAAGGTATATTAAAATCAGAAAAAGCAATGCTTAATTGTTGTTGTAAATATTATCAATACGTTTGAATTAATTCCTTGTTCATCTTATACAAAGCTAACTTAGTAATCTCATTTTTAGACGAGCCTAATTCTAATTGAGACATTCGCTAGCTAGAATTTTATACGCGGAAAGATGTATTAATCTTAAATACTGCATATTTTTAATTTGAAATTAAGTTTTATCCTTAAAAACCTGATTTAAAAAGACTTTTGATGGAATAACGTAATGTTGATTTTGTTTTATTTATGACTGAACGTTATTAACAACAGATTTAAATTTTTGAAAATACTTTCATTCGAACTAAAATAATTTATGCTATCTATAGATAAAATGATAGTATTTGATTATAAATATATTTAATTTAAGTTGACTCTAGATATCAGTATACATATTCTGAATTTTGATAAATATTTTCAGTAGTTCCTAATTAAGTTAATAAGTTATATTTAGTTTAAAAAAAGGTTCTAAAAGAAAAAATTGTATTATGAATTGTATTTTGAAAAGAAAGGTATGTAACTAATTTGCAGATCAGTATCAAGTTTTTTAGTTGTACGACACAAGATATACAGAACCGGAACAGTTATATTTCTAAGCGATTTTTAAGATTGTGAAGCTATAAATTGACATAACGATAACTTCAGTAATAACTCTGGAACATTTGCATAATTCAATTGTAGCCGAAAATAATTCTCAATCAATTGCAAAGATTATGGATTTGCAATTATAAAATTTTAACATTAACTTGATATAGATAATCATAATCAATTGTGTTCCGGTTATTGTATACTGTGTCAATGTCGATTTAAAATTAGTTATCAAAATTAGAAAATAATAAGCTTATAAGATATCAAATCAAAAATAACAATGAAATCAACAATACATTTACCCACAGAGATCGAAAATCAGGTATATTATGGATAAATATTCATGGAGTAATTGGAACCTTTTTCGATAGCAATAAGAATATTACTTATTCGTCTGTTATAACATGAAAATGACAGCCAATTAAATTGGTTATTTAAAACTTTTAATATATAATAAAAACCTACTTTTATGGTAGACAAACATTAAAAAGGAAGTTTTGTATAAAATGTATATTACTAAAATAAACTGATTTAATTGAAAATGTTTATTTTTGTATTCAATTTCATTGTAATAAAATCAATCAAAACTTGACCAAGTGTCAAAGTTGAGAAAGGCGTATAAACGTATTTTATTTCATAATAAATACATTCTATTTTCAAAAAGTAATTTTCTGTGCTATTAGTTTTCGTAAGTGTATTATAATATTTAATTTTTTAGCTACATCGCTAAAACTCTTACGTATTCAAAGTATACTTCTTATAACGAAAATTGAGTTCTAAATAATTATGTAATTTTCTTAATATAAAGCACCACAAAATTAGTTCTAGCTTTTACATTAAAAATGTAGTGTTAACACTGTTGAACGTATTTCAATGACCAAGGATTGTCTATATACAAAACAAACGATTGTTATATTATAATCATTCTTTTTTACAGAATGTAGTTACATTATTAACAACTTAGTCAAAACTCAATTAACCATTACCCAACTCATTAAACCAAAAATTGAAGCAAATTAAAAGCATTTGTATTTTTATTTTATTCAATAAGTCTTAATCAGATTTTATTGGTCTGTATTCATTAATTAACACTGGCAACTAGGCTATGATTAACTTTTTTTCTTTTATATAGTTTTGATTGTTTTCTTGTTATTTATAAATAAAATAAATATAAATATTTAATCACATTCATTTCTGTTACCGATAACATGGCATTAAAATCGAGTATGGCCGAATAATGAAAAAAAAATCACAAAATGGCGTATTTAATTATCACATAATGGCTGTGCGAATCGGAACAAAATCTCGAGGTACATTTTTCTTGTTAAATTTGTTGAACTTGATTTAATCTTTTCGAAGATTTATTTTTTAAAAAGTATTTCATTAAGAAAAATAATAAATAGTAATTATTTTAGATATATCACAGACAAAAACAATATTTTAAGCTTTTCCAAATATTAAAATAGTTTGACTTGATTTAGGAATTGTTTAGTACTTAAGAAAATCGCCAACTTAAACATGATCGTTTTGAAAAAATAGAATAAATTTGAATGGCGAGATCAATGACCGCGTCAACGTGTTTTTTTTTTATATATATTATTTTGAACAGTATGGAATTAATGCATTAAAAATATAATACAGGCAAATTGATAGTGTAAGTAAATTGTTTAAAGAAAATTGATTTTAAGTTGGTATTTTTCTTGAGGAAACAATTCATGGGCAATAAAAATCACGTTAATTAACCGTAGATGGATTCACATTTTGTAATTTGACTAAAAACCCGTTCGATTCTCGTGTTGAGTACTTTGATACTTTTATCGGGCAATGTTGGCAAAATTTCTTTGACTTTGTCGGAGTTTTGCTGCTCGAACATGTCTCGCAACAATTGTCCGACATTTTTATTCTGACGCAATTGGCGAATCACGTCGGCCGTACTTTTCCGAAACACGCACAGGTTGTCAAGCAGTAGCGTATGATAAACTTCATACTTCTTCAGCAAACGGTAGCCGTGCAAAAGCCCCGATTCATTATCCAAAAATAATAATAATTTTGAGTCAATTTTCTTAGCAAGATTATGAGCGGGCGCGTCCATAATGTTACTGTTCCATTGATAATTATATAGATTATTGACGATTCGATCCAAATTGGCGGTCAAATAGTCAAAGATGATTAGATCGGACCATTGCGCGAGCTCGATTAATTCATTAAGGACATTAGTGCCGGTTAGATTATGATTTTTATTATTATAATTAAAATTATCACGATTGTACCCCGCCGTGATGTTCGCTACGTCGTAACGATTCAAGTGCCGATCAGTCGGCTTGAACAGTGCCGGAATGTGCGCCAAATCCAAATTCGTGATGTACTTGGTCAAAACGACCGGCCGATTCGAGCTCCATTGAGCCGCAGAAATTTCACCGCGCAAATTTTGCCACAACGGCTCGTTCAAGTCGATCACACTGATGGCCGATGGGGCCAAATTTGGCAAATGTAGTATCTGGGCCAGATAGAAGCTGAAGAGCTCGCCTTGGATTTGATCGGTATTTTGCCGATATCGCACACACGCCTGGCTGCCGTCTTTGAATGTCACCAAACGATTTTGCATACGACCACAGCCGTTTTCCAAACGCACAGCAATACCATTTTGTATAAACTTGATCCATTTTTCATTCGTCGTCTTACCATAACCGTTGGGCAAAGACCGTTCTACTTCCGCACCCCAATAAATCCCATTACGTATTGCTTCGCTATTTTCAACATTTGGCGAATTCTTATGCAAGTCTTCGACTTGTGAAACTTTTTCACCATCAAATAATACATCGTTCAAACTATCAACAAACTGCTCCTCCTCATCACCCGTTTCGATAAATCGGACCGATTTAACCATTTGGCTACCACTGTTATTATGTTCCCTCGCCTCTAATTGCCTTACACGGGGCTTACTAAAGCTATTATTTACAAAAATGCTCTTCAGTAATTGTGGGTTATAGTGGGATTCTTCGCTAATGTTTAAAATACGACTACTATTTATTAAAATAGAATTTGACGATTGAGAAAAAGAGTTTAGATTTGTTAAATATATTACAGGGATAAAAATCCCGACTAAAAGGCCTAATGTAAATGCGATAATTACGCTCACGTAACAAATGTTTTGATAAAATGGTCGCAACGATTGGAAGCGTTTATGAAGTTTATCACTAACGGTAATGTCTTCGTCACTGTTC
Source organism: Sisyra nigra (assembly GCA_958496155.1). NCBI lineage: Eukaryota > Metazoa > Arthropoda > Insecta > Neuroptera > Sisyridae > Sisyra > Sisyra nigra. The sequence goes on along the minus strand of OY292316.1, from coordinate 20,951,181 downwards.
CAAAATTGCCGATGTTTTGGTAGTGTTGACGCGGCATCGGTGGAGATCCCAGTGGATTCCCGTTGTTGTACACTGGAAGACACCATTTTGTTGTCATTGTATAGAGTTGACACGAAGTTGATGTTTTGGTCGGTTCGACGTCCAATTACACTTTGCACCGCATAAATAGCCATTTTTGACACACGCACCCACACACGCACACTGTGTCGTTTCAAAAACGTAACAACCATCCAGAGATGTTACATTGGGCTGAAAGCTTGAAATGTTGCGATTGGAAGATTCTAAACACACACAAAATCAAATACAAGTATTTTCTATTTACTTAGGGCAGACACTTGACACTTAATTTGTAGTACATGCGCTGCTCTCTCACTTCTACTGTTTGTTTAACTAATTTGCTCGCAAGAGGACACGGACAACTGAATGTTTTACACCTCGATGAATTTTTTCTTCTGCAAATGCGAAATACACGCTCACACATACACATTCGCATTCCTCGTGGCTAATTTTTCAACCTTTGCAAATTACATTTTAATTTCGGTCGGAACGTTCTCGGTCGAAGGAATGAGACGGCATCGTATTGCATCGCGCTAATATTTTTGATATTTATTATTCCACCCGATCTGATCCTAAAATATCTCACGCAGTCGAAAGTTTCACTTCTCTATCACCGGGAATCATCAGTCGGTCGAAAGCGGGGTTCGCTCGAAAAAGAGATCGAACGAAACGACGAGAGATTTTTTCTCCTAGCGAGGAATTTCTTTTCACTTGATTTACAATGGACCCGGTTTTGGGTTCTTTTTTTAAATTTATGATCTTGTCTTCAGCAGCGGCCTCCTTCTTCCTTTTCTTGTACGTCGTTTTGCTCCTCTTCTTCCTCGTCGTTGAGTCCCAACAATTTTTTTTTTTTTTAATTTTTAATATTATATTACAACGTTTTTGAAAAACGCACTTTATCAAACATATTTTTAATCACCACGACTTGAGCTCAATAGTCTTTTTTAGGCAGTCGAAACTGTTGCTAAGTTTGTTTTTAGCAACGATCCATAGTTCACCGATTATGGTCTCAAAGATAAGAAGAGTTAAACGTGCAACGACCCAAACTCTTGCAGTATCCTTCAAGTTCACCACCCAGGGGATATATTATATACGATCACAAGAGGTAATAAACGAGCTTAAGGGAGCGAGCGTGCGATGGTCAGCTCACGAAGAACTCACGACATGTGTGCGTCCAGCCAAACTGAACGCCAACTTTAAACTGAATGTATTTTATTTTTGTAACTTAACATAAATGCCTACTGAAATCCAAAACCTCCTCTCTCAAGTCTCACGACAAGAGAAACCGTGGCTCAATGTGGATGGGATGTGAGAGAGATCGCGCCGTTTTACTTTCGGGCTGAAGACGAAGAAGTCTAACAGACCGCTGCCAGAACTCCAAATGGCTTTAAGACAGAGTGTCTTGCTTGATAGGAGAGTACGGAACTGAGATGAGACAAGGCACACACCACATTCACACAAGCGAACATTGGTAGAACCAAGCGTTGTTCTGTGTGAAAGCCAGAGAAGGATGTAGGAGCGCCTTAAGGTAAATACTGGTTTTGTGTAAGAAAGATCTATACGTTGATCATAATTTTTTCTACACGCCAGAAAGAAATAGTAACAATGCCTCCTGCTTAATCTCCACAAGAGCGACGAAAATAGATAACCTTATATCAAACACACATCAAAATGAATAAGACGATCATTGAGTTATGCTAGAAATGTGAAAATATGTGGGAGAACTCTTATATATATAAAGGCACACTCACACAGCCAGACACGAGATAACCGCCTTAAACTTTATTAAATAATAACTGGGCAGAAAAATTAAATCAATTATATTAAGTTTATCGAAGTTTCCTTCCTATACATGCAATCAAATCATTTTAGAGAATAACGTTGCGTTTTAATGCTTTGCTCTCGCGCTTACTGCATAGTGCATTTTACGAGCGCATTTATGAGCATTCAAAATATAAACTCAATTACTTTCTCGGTTTGACATTTCAGGCAAATTTTTCCCTGTCATTCCTGTCAGGTCAGTCTATTATCAACCACGGGATTTTCTTTGTTCTTTTATCGCATTTCAAACGGATTTACTCCACAAACGCGTACTTAGATGACTAATTAAAATTCTAACTTGCAACTAAATGCGATTCCCAGTAATTATTTTTTCTGTAATTTGATTAACAAACCATCAAGTTTTTAACAAACATGAGAAAATTTATCAGCTGTTATACAATTAAAGTGATTTTTCAAATGGCTAAGCTTTAAAGTGTTTAAGCCTACGTAAAAATCATAAAAATATTTGAGATATTTTAATTTTTACACCACTTACAACACATAATTAATTTTCCTTGTGTTAATGTTAAAATTTATTTAAGTACTTATACATATTTTTTAAATCTAAATACAATTTTTCGTTTAACAATCAAAAATTAAAGAAGAAAATTTTCTAAAATTCTTAAAACAATAGTTTTACATGAAAATTTGGCTTTTCCTAAAAGCTTGATTCACTAAAAATAAGGAAAATTTAGATTTGGATCTTTTCAATAGCTAATTTATTATAAACTATAATAATAACTTACCACTATTTGAATTTAGTGGTATACTCTGCACTGTAAAAATAGTGAATAGTCACTAAAGTCACTATTTCGATTTAAGAGAGAACGCATGTTATTTGCCATAAATATAAACTACTTACCTATAATAATTAAAATATAGACTTGGTTGAAAACATAATTTTGAACAATACAATTAATAACATAAAACTAATAAAATATAATTGAATAAATACAACTGTTACTACAAAACTACTAAGTAATAATGCAACAAAAATTGACTTTACTTGATTTTTGTGATCAAACTAAAAACTAGTTGTGTTTTATAGTGATTTCAAAATTAACTAATTACAATCTTATTGTTAGATCGACTCGAAGTTCTTATTATATTTAATATTCTATTATTACATAACATATTACACAATAGAACCTCATTTGTGTTCTTTATAAAATTTAACAGATATATTAATACATCGTTAAAACAGAATCATACAAACAAAACTTGAGTCAACTTGTTTGATATGAATATGTCCTATGACTGTAGTAGCAAAAGCTTACTCTTTCTTCAGTTTCATTAATTTAATTTGAATTAAAAATCGAAAATCAAAACTAACTTAGTTCCACATAGGTACTTTGAAATAAGTATTGATAGTATTAACTAAAGTATCAGGTTTGGCGTTTCATTGCTCATTGAAGTCTCTGTTTTTCAAACCTTTAAACACTGTTCGTTATGTTCTGACTAACTTTATTGATCTTATCTTTAATTTAGTAGTGACTTTTAAGTTGTTTCATTTATATATAACAAGACAATTTTCAGTTTAACAATAAGTTAATAAAATGTAAAAAAATTGTGAAATTCCTATTTATTAGTAGATACCATTTATGCAGCTATTAATTAATAGAAAAGGTTTTTTTTCCAGGAAAGAAGGAATTATGGACGTGTTACAATTATTGAGTTTGATCACGAACGATTTATTTTTACGAAAGAGTCAGCAAATGATAAAAGCAAATAAATTAATTGCAATTTCTTAATTCTAAAGTGAATTATGATTGTTGTAAATGGTTGGAGTCAAGTCCAACATAGAATTTCTCTCCGCCAATACGAATAATAACAATAATAACAACAACAACAATATGTCATCGTCGAAGACACGAGATATGGATGAGGGAGATCCAGAATCGCATGGTTTAATAAGTGCAAAGGAGATATTTGTCAAATGGAATGTGGCGAACAACGATGGAGCTATTGGAATTTGGTGGAGACTAAAGTGGGACAGATAAGAAATATGTGGTCCATGACAGAGAGATACGTGTGAGAGATATTTTTGAGGCTGTGTATAGATGTGTACACACGTATACATTGTGTATATAGGTATATTAATGTAAAAATGTGTAAGTGGAGGGTTCAAGTATTGTCCATTGAATGGAATGGAAGTTAAGATTGTGATAAACGAAGGTAACGGCGAGGCGGTCAGTGTTGTTTTTTCATTGTAATTTTAGACGAAATTACTGTCCGTGGTCAAAATTGTCTCTACTTTTAATACCTACATGTGTCTAACATTTTCAACTAGCGAAGCGAGCTTAACTCTTTTAACTATCAATTTATTTAAATGGTCAATGCGTTGCGTTACGTTGCGTCGAACTGCGTTCTCGTAACCCACGTGAAGAAACGTCTTCGTTTTTTTTTTGTTCTGCTTTTGTATTTGTATTATTATTAGATCTTCTTCATTATTTTCTTTTTTTTGTTTACTAAATTTATTAGATATTTTTATTTGTCTATCACATTATGTTAAGTGTTTAACGTCTTTTGAACTTTCTTAACAGGAAAATTATGGAAAAAACGAATGTTTAGTTTGGCCCACGCAACGTAAGGGAATAAAGTCCGATTATTTGCAGTTTTAATTAGAGAAAAAGGGCACGGTTCGACCAGAAATTATGTTAAATTTTTGTTAGGTAAAATCATGTATGAAACTTATTTTTTTAATTGTCTTGTAAACTATTTAATGGTACAATTATAAATGTTTTTATGACAGAGAAATTAATTTTATTATTATTTAAAATAGTTATGCTTTTATATCGACTCTCAACCACACGTGCTAAATTGTGCTGAATTTCATATAGTTTCTGTTAAATTATTATATATACATTTACAATTTACCCAGAATATAGTATATATATGTATATCGTATCTAATCCAAAAAAGATAGAAATTTCAATGCTTAGCTGGGCTTAGTAAAACGCAAATATTTATCAAGAAATCAGCAAATTTTGGTTTCTTCAAAATCTTTTTAAACTATAATTGTCGAGTTTCAAATATGCCTCATTAATATTAATAAATAAAATCATACTATAACTAAATATTTGAGATTTAGGACTTGAAGAATTATAGAGAACCGTAGTACGACAGTTTTGAAATAAATGCAAATAGGTACTGTACTATTTGATAAGCTGTGATTTATCTTTTTTAAGAATAGTATTTAAGTTTTGATTTGGTTTATCATAATTCCTTTTTCAATGTTCTATTAACTGTTAGATACTATTTTCAACAGAATCCTTTAAGAAATCTTATTTTTAAAACTCTTTCTTTGTTGAACAGCAAAAGTAAGAACTAAAATTAAGTCTAAACATATTTTAATTAAACCTCAATTTGAAGTTGAAGCTAACGAATTGTTATAGTTGGTATATGCAGTTTTCTATGGATTTTTATTTTGAAATATAAATAATTGACGTTTTTAGTTTTAAATAATAAATGAACAAATTAAATAAAGTGTTCAAACACTTAGTAAGATAAGAAAGATATACTTAAAATATAATGGAACTACAATATAATGTTAATGCAAATTGTTGTGAGTTTAAAAAGCGTTCCAAAGGTCTCACATTATCAAAATCATCAAGAAAAAGCTTAAATATAATCCATAGAAAAAGTAATAGTGTTAATATAAAGGTCATAAGTTCGTGCATATGATAAAAGATATTTGCAGAAAAAAAAATAATAGATGCAAAAAAAAAACTCGAAATTCTTCGCCGTTTTGTTCGTCTTAGCGATGGCGATCTTCCACACTCCATCATGATATGTCAATTTATCTCGTTTATTTTTCTTTTAGTAAATAAGCAGCTAATTTTATACAATTTCAGGGAATTTAATACTATAAATTTCCTTAAGAGCTAAGTGTATTGAACTAGCGGCTCAGCAGCGGCAAAATGGGGAAAGAAAAAAGAAAAATTATTATTAAAATATTTATGTATTGGAAATAGTATCGTATAATACTTAATGCGTATATATGTAAGTACTCGTATATGTTATGCATGTGTATAAAAGTGGAAGGTATTTACCATGTCTATGTCGCATATAATACGACATAAACTTGTAATGTACTATAAATAGTAATTCAAGAAATTTATTGTTAAATGCATTATCGTCAATAAATCAAAACAATATAAAACATGAATGCATTATAACCACAATAAAATTAGTTGCAGGGGTTGGTAAATGGGCATAATTCCAGCACCTTTTTCGTAATTATATCCTCCTCGTCTTCGCTTCGCATTTGCATTTCACATTCATCTAACAGAATGTCTGTATTTATACCAAAACCATTCAACAATATAAATTATCAAAATCGAAAAATTTATATAGCAAATTAATTTTCTATTGTTACAATCGCACCACTGATAAGATCAATACAGTTTTTTCCGCTGTTAAAAATGATTGCACGTAAAAAATATAACCCTCTAGTGTCTTATTATATAAAATATTCAGGCAGTCAGAATCAATAAATCAAAATGGCATGGCTAATTTATAGTGGACATAACACATGGAGGAAAACTCTCAGTGAATGTTGGGTGAAGCATTTATTTGCGACTAAACGATCGCGTAATCGAAGACGAGATAATGAAATGGTGAGAAAAACAAAAAGAGCTGGTGATAAGAAAAATTAAAGTGTGCAATGTAAGTGAAAATACAGAAACAGTAGGTACAATAAACTTGCCCCCCGTAGATTCGGCGATAATTTACGAGGAGTATACGCATGTAGCGATCTATGATGTCTATAAAAGACGATTAAGACGAAACATATTATAACGTAGCTTAAGTGAAGTCATTAAAATTAACGTATGTCTTATTTTTTAGGAAAATTGTGAGTTTTTCGAAAATATCTCGGAAAAAATATTTTATTATACAAAAAAATTTTTATAAGATCGACTATTTTCTTTTATAATTTATATACATTTTTATACACATGCATAACATATACGAGTACCTACTTACATATACGCATTAAGTATTATACGATACTATTTCCAATACATAAATATTTTAATATCTCTTATTAAATCAGTTATCAAGTAGAGATTTGTTTAATTTAATCAAAAATTAACTTTATTTCATTATAATAGAGGCGTTGACAGTAGAAAAAAAACTCTAAAATATATTTACTTTTAAATTTAAAAAACCCAGTACCTACCTTACACACTACATTTATTAAACACATTTAAACATAATATTTTACAGTTTTTACCCTCCAAATACGATATTTTAAAAATCAAATTGAACACTTTTCAAATCAAACTAGACATTTTACAAATATAACTTTACATTTTATAAATAAAAATTGGGCAGTTAATTGTATTTTCTTAATGTTTGTAATTTATAAACTTAAATACGGTATGATTATTTATGGACAACGCAAGCATTCATCATACTCAAGAAGTTCGTGAGCTTATTAACAATTAAGCCATAAGTACCGTTTAAGTACCACCATATTCACCAATGATAAATCCCATCAAAGAGGTATTTCCGGAAAAATTAATTTTTTTGGCGGATTTTTATGAATATTTGTTAATTTTTATAAATGTTTTACGAATGTGTACATGAAATTGCTAGCAGCTACCACAGAATGAGCCGAAGGGGAGTTTTTCATTTGAGTTTTGCTACAAAAATAAAAAACAATTTAGACCACTTAGTGGCGTAGTGATGAGATAGTCACTCTATAAACTAATAGTCCTAGAATCAAATTCCAATGGGTTTTTTATTAATATTTCCAGGTTTGCTTCCTAATAACTATAGTAGGTATAGTATATGGAACCTGAAATATACAAAAATAGATTACAAATCTTCGTCATTACTAGGTGCCCCAGTAGGCTTAACTGTTTGAATTTCATGCAACAATCTTACGTACCCCTAACTTTTATTGTTATTTATGTACAGCAAAAGAAAACAATATTACTTATATAAAGAAAAACATGTATTCACCGTATATTTAAAAGTAATTAATTAAAAATTCTTTACTTCTCGTACCCCCTAGGAATGCTTCACGTACCCCTATGGGGTCCATAGACCACCTGTTGGGAACCCGTGCCGTACACCTTAGAAAAATCCATAGATACTTTACGTTTAATCTATAAAAACTATAGATGTTGAATATAAATAATGCCTATAAACTACTCCATTTTAGTATTATTCATATTTTTGTGTTGATGTTTTAAATTTTTCTAGTTTCAAAAATTCCTGAAAATACCTGTGATTTCACCGAAACTGAACAATTTTGACCTTTACATCAACTGTAATATCTTTTTCTTCCCCAGATCTAAAATTTTAATTATGTTAGCGTTTTAAAAAATATACTTTCTTAAATCGAAATAGTGACTTTAGTGACTATTCACTATTTTTGCAGTGCAGAGTATACTACTAAATTAAAATAGTGGTATACTTTTCACTACAAAATAGTGAATAGTCACTATTTGATAGTCGAAAGTCACTATTTCTATTTAAGAGAGTAAGGATTAAATTTTGGTTCCATTTCATTCCTGAAATAAATTTGATAATATTTTAATATTAAAAAATAGTGAAAGGTAGTTCATAGTTTTGTGACAAAAACTCTTTTATTATTAGATATAAGTTTATTAAACCAGACAAAGATAAATTAGCTTAATTTATTGGTAGACACTTATTTTTAAAAATTCTTCAATTTTATTTGACAGCAAGTGACAATATGTCAAAATTCCCCTCTCTTACTTCCACCATAAAAATAAATCTCATAAAATCACACAATTATAATTTTTCTCCCGTTCAATGGCTACTTTAAATAATCGCTTTTAAAAATTCCATGTCAAAAGTTAATGAGATTTCGCTATCTAGTTATTTATTTTGAGTTTGTTCCTTTCTCATTTCGTGTGTGAAGTTGCTTAGCTCACTACAACTAGCAAAATATATTGGTCTTTCTAATGCGAGTGAGTGACGTTGTACGTGCTTATACGTGCTAATAAATTATCTTAATAAATTTTCCCATAAAATATTCAGGCACATACATCCTATTCTTCACAATATAATAGGGATCTATAGTATAGAAATCGATTATTAAATATGTCTCTAAATAAAGTACCTACAGTGTTTATTACACATGAATGTATTATTTTAAACTTACCTCGTATAACGTATGTCAAGTATAAAATTAACAAATTAAACTTCAAACCGGCAATATTGTTAGTATAAAAGAATTTTACTCAACTTAGTTAATAGATGATTATAATTTATTCTTGCTATTGAACATATAAACTTTTTGTATAAATATGGGAAAAGTTAAGTCTTTCTCGATATTTTTATTTCATTTTTCGATTTCTACATATTTTAAACTTATAAGTAATAATAATTTATCACATTGAAAAACTTAGACGCCAGCTCAATTAATCATTTTGATCAAATGGACCTCTTTCTAATCGTACAGAATTTAATGTTAAGATAGAAAAAAAAACTACTCTCAGTCGCTTTTTATAAATTCAAATGTCGTATTAGGTCAATATTAAGCCCTTATTTGAATAAATGAAATAAACATCAACCCGTTTAGCAAGATTTGAGATAGGTTTCTTTTTTCTACATCTTTTTGAAAGGGTTAAAGAAATCGAATACATTTCTGCCTACTTTCCGTTTCCCACTGATCAAAATCCACCCACAAATACTACAATAGGCCGTAATGCGTTCTCTGCAAGGCTTTTCACGTACAATAGGCCTTTAATCACCAATTAAATCACGTTCTAACCAACAGTAAGAGCATATGTTAAATCAAGGTTTTAGCACCGATGTTAAGGCCACTTCTCTATGTATCAATCATATAAATTTAATTTTTCTCGTCTTGCTTTTTTCATTCTGATTTTTTTTTCTCATTTTGTCCCGAGTGAACAAAATATTCATTGACGCACACATTTAAATAAAACACCGGAAAGACCCCAAATTACAGCTAAACACCATTTAAATGATATATGACTCGAGAGACTTCAATGAGTAGTAAGACACAAAACCAATATGTTCATTTTCAGTTTGTTCAACTGTTCATACGAATATTAGCTTCTATCGAAAGAGAACAAGAAAATCTTCAAAATTTTTGCGATCGTACGCATGGTTAATCTCAATAGATTTCTATTCAAGCAAAAGGAATTCTTTTTAATAGAATCTTTCCAAATTTTTAGAGCGGCTAAGCCTCTTTTAGGACGATTTTTACCTGGTCTTTATGAATGTTTGTGATGCAGTAGCGGCTGGAGAAACATCGATAACACTTCCTTCTTTTGAAATGTTTCAATGAGATTTATCAACCATGCCCAATACATTTACCTTTTTTGAGCAGCTTAATTTTTAGCACGTTTTGTGTATTGTGCTGTACAAATACAGTAGTTAATCTCTTGATGGGTGGGTTTCATCATTTCTTCTTCTCAAATTAAACATGAACATACGTTTATGAAGAAATTTAAAATTGAAAGAATAACACTAAAGGTTTTATTTTAAATCACATGATGATTAAAACATTGTTATTTAATGAAATTAATTGAATATTAAAAATATAAAGATTCATACGTTTTAAAGGCAAATTTAAAGAAGTTGAAATTGTAAAGTTCTATAAAAAATAATGATAAAATCGTCGCTTTTTTAACAATTTATTAAAACCTAAGGACACTCCTTGAAAAGGGTCGTTTATTAATAATTTATTGGTAAAAATACACTTTTGGGACATTTTTGACAATAATAAATTGGTTTGGTTCTTTTTAAAAATTAATTTTCATATCGGGTAAGTATCAAAATAGTTAAAAATATGAAAATATTAATTAACGAAGTTTAGTTATTAAAACGTTTCCTAATACCAAACATTTGTTTTTCAACTAACAGAATACAGAAGTATTAGTTTTCAATGAATTATGTATATAAATTCTTATAGAATCTTCAGTAAGGTGTTAGGAAGTATTTTACGAGATAGGTTCTTATAAATTCCTGATTTATCCTTAGGTGTATTACAGGCATATAATTAGCTACAGAGTTACAATTTATCTCCATGTGCGTGATCACTTTTTAACCATTTTCAGTTCACTTTCAGTAAAATTATATATTGACTTAAATCGTTAATGCTACCAATATAGATTTTTATGACTACATCAAAAATTTTTTATTCTTGTTACCAGCTAATACTGATTTTAGAACAAGCTAGGTTTACATAAGACAGCAATATAGCGACCCTATAACTCATGGGGCAGGCACTTACTAACATGACAGTTTAAGCTGACCCACGAATCCATACACAAAAACCATTTTTTATGAGCATTTATTAAAAATGATGATGAACTATACGAAAAATTACACTGGAACCATACTATGAACTATCATTAAAGCAGGGGTTCTTAAAGTTGTGTAGTACGCGGACGCCTTTCTAACTGTAAGCATTTTATGTCAACATTGAAGCTTGATTTTTCAATACATATATAATACAAATAATTTTTAACTAGAATTAGTGTGATTTCCGATAAACTGTAAAACGGTAAATTTATAAATGATCTAAAATTTTATTTGAAAAAGCTACTCTGTTCTTGACTTAGTCATAAATAATTTCTTCTTAGCACTAGGTATAGGAAAAACTAGTTTATCCTAAGTTTTATCCATATTGAGCATCAATTCGGTGGAATGTGGTGGATGGGTATGATTTTTCAATTAAAATTTATTTTTTTAGCTTTCTAATTGTCTGGTTATAGCTTTGTTCTCACAGTAGTTTGAATTAATAAATTTGAACTATTGTAAGAACAAAGCTTATGACACTCAAAGACGTGTATATATTTTTATACTTCATAAAATGATTCCTTGGTTTGACAGTACGTCATGGTTAATATTAAAAAATATTAAATATATTTCATGTTATGTTTGGCATAAGATATTTTTATACAAACTCATAGTAGATACAAGACACAAATAAATTCAACAAAAATTACGCATGTAGCAATCACACACGTCAGAAAAATAAAATTTTTTGGAAAATAAAAATATGTGAGATTAATGTGAGAGATAAGACGACAGAGGGAGAGAACAACACAAAATGTGCATAGAAAATAATCTATTTTTCAATATTTAGACACACTCTCTTTTGTCCCACTTTCGAGCGTCGGAATATGTATTTCTCTCAATTTTTTTTCTCTATTCATCATGTTTTTTGTCTCTTTTGTGTAACGTAATGAAGCATCCTTAAATTTTACTCTCAATTCTCGTCCACTTATTATTGAGCCGCAGCCTAATAATTTCACTTTAATAAGTGTTTTTGCTTTTTGCAAAGTAGTGCAAAAGTATCTTAAAGCTAGGTTAATATAAAATGCTTGTGCAATATGTGTAGGTAGATAGGTGCTGTTATTTTATTAATTTTTTCTATTTAAAATGTAAGTGTTTGTGTGTACAGTAGTCCTATAAGATTTAGCTGTCTTTTACGATTTTATATACAACACACTTACATTAATACTATGAATATTATTATTTTTTTTTTCAAAATTCTCATTAACAAATTTTCTTCAGAATAAAATTTATCATAATAAACTTAAAAACTAAAAAAAAAAAATAAACCTTAAATTTAATTTGAATTTAGGTGTGACATAAACAATATTCAAATGACCACAGAATACCTTATACATACTAAAGTTCTTCCAATTTAAGTAAACTCCAACTCCATTAAAGCGACTCTTCAAATTTTAACTTATCTTTCAAATTTCGAAAATTATTAAGCTTAAAATTCAAAAACTGAGAAGTCCTTTTTTTCTCATAGTATAGGTAGGTACTATTAAAAACGGGTAAGATATTCTTTTTCTATTTTAAAATTTTAAGTAGATTTTATCTATTCGAATGGAATTTGAGAAAGCATTCATTTATATTTGCTGTGGATTCATGCATATGGCGTCATTCTATGTGCCTTAATGTCCAATATGAATATTTTTATAGTTTATAATTTATCGAGACGAGAGATGAGCAAACATGAAATCAATATGGTTGTGGGCAATGGAAGATATTGTCTTACGAAAAACATTCCGATTAGATTTTAACTAAATAATCAATTTAGAAAATATTTTCCTACTGGTGAAGTGTTACTCCTCCTCGTATAATATGGTTTTTTTGTCGTTATGAGATGTAATATATAGTTGTAGTTGTTTGTATGGAAATATTGGGTCGGATGTCGTCTTTTTCGACGAGCAAGTTGTTTCTATAACGCTTAATGTAATTGTTTGTTCGATCCTGCAATCGTCGAATGCGTCGTTTTACTGCCCGATCGAACAAGCCATTCAAATTCATTGAGTTGTTTTAATTATTGTCGGTGGAATTGTCGTGTTGGATGTCGCAATCATTGCTCGTCTTACAACAAATATCTGTCGCTCGGCTCTCATACGAGTATATAAAATTATCAATTTTATTATCACCGACAAAATCGTACGCCTCTCCGTTCTCCATAGAAAAAGACTGCTTGATTATTTCATTTGCATAAAGTCTCACAAAACGAAGATGTAACATCGCGATAGGGCGTTTTAACAAAATTTTTGATTTCGCGTCTCTCGTATTCATTGCAAACATCGTTATACAAAATGTTTTCGTTATCCGATCAAACTCACTTAACACATATACCGTTAAAGAATTGTTAAAAGTATTCAATATTTTTTTAACGAAAATATTTCCTCTATTGAATTTCAAAATCCCGTTGAATTTTCCACTCTAACACTTTTATCAGTGTTGCATCTTGACGACATATGAAAGACAGGATTATGTTAAATATGAGCCCAAACAAAGGGACAAAATGTCTTTGATATGTGTCAGAGGATAATGATGGTACATAAAGATTCAAACACTTATATTTTTTCACAACGAAAAGGACTTAAATCCATCCATCATTTCTAATAAAAACCTTTTCATAGATTTGAAAAAAAAATTTCTGGTAGGTACCACATTTTTATCAAAGCTGGATCATTGAAATAGCGGAAAACATTTTTAATAAATCAATGCAACAAGCAATTTATAAGTAAATCTTTAATTTTGAAGTAGTATTCAATCATAGTATTGAAATTATATAAAGGGAACAATTAAAATTTTTAACCACGATGTCAAAAGTTTACTTTAATAAGACTATATTTTATTATTTACGGCCTTATTTTTTTAAACATAAAAAATATATATCAAAGCGTATTTTTTCTTTATTATATTCTTTTCTTTCGGTAATTTCACGTCTCTTTTTTTCTTGTAGTTTCTCCTTCGGGTGTTAAATTCTTGTATGATGGATGAGTCATAAAATTTAAATGCAGGTGCTTGGGAGGTACGTCCATGCGGTCATACTCCTCGTACTTACTGGCCTTTGACAAATCCCCCGAGTTTTATTCTTTGATTATTTTTACACAGAAAATATAGACTGTAAATGTTTGAAAATTCTGAAGAACAGCCTTCGCATTGACCAAGAAAAAAAAATCTTGTATGAACCAACTTACCATTTTCGAAAATTTTACGTTTTACGAGTCCAATTGATTGGAAATGTTTAGCTCGTAAAAAAATCTACCTACCTAAAACCAATCCATTTAGAACTCAAACAGAAACTTGTAAATTGTAAATTTTGTCGTTAACTTTTACATTTTGGTCGTTTTCTTGTATTTATACTTATAAATACTTCTAGCAGCCTTTGCTGAGGTTTTTTTTCTCGTTTCTTCAATTGGTTTATAGTTCAGGAATTAACGTTACTTTTTAATCTTGATATATGGCCCATCATTTTTCAACAGTTAATGCTGTTTAGGTGGTAATAGAGAGAATTGTAAAATATTTTTTTAAATTTCGCAAAAGGACATTAAACAATATTATGTCAAGGATTTATTTTTAAATTTTATTTATGGCTTCTTAAAAAATTAATCAAAACTTAACAACAATAATTGATGTTAATAATTCAAGATTAGCCTTAAAAGAAAAATCGAGACTTAATAAAAAACGAGAAATGTTCAAAACGGTTTTTCTTTTTAATAAGGTATTTAATTAATTTTATTAAATGAAACATGTTTTAGAGACAAACATTCTTCACTACGTAAAAAATGTTGATTGCAATTGATCGTTACGTTCTTTAACGACATTTTATTTTATGATCCTTGATCATCGATATGTCCCTAACGCGGCAATGTTAATATATCTATGCAAAGCCAATGTGAACATTAGTGAAGATTATCTCTTTACGCTCACAATCAGTATCGATTCGTATCGGTTCGATCGAGAGTGTGACTTGAAATTTATGCCGAGTTTGCCTGAATAAATCTATGACAAAGACTATGTAAAACGTGTCTCGCTCTAATAGAGACACTAGCGAAGCCACTGCTACTGCAGCTATTGCAAATGCAACGAGAAAATCACTACGTGAAATATTTGCAACCCTTAATTATTTCCAATGGCATGCACACACGCTTGCATGAGTTCAACCAATCCAACCCGATCGAGAAGAGTCCAAATGTAAAACCGAAAACAAGTTAACGATAAAAAATTATTAGCAATCGTAAAATAATCGAGTGCGCAACATCGTAAAAATATTTATGACCATTGAGAAATGTAAATATTTGCCAAGAGCAGTGCCAAAGCCGTCGAGGTCCTCCACCACTGTGAAAGATTCAATATATATAAAAAGCGATTTGCATATGGATTGAAATTGCAATACGGAGACACATTGCAACCTTTTTACGGTTCCGTGCCAATAAACGCCAATAAAGACAACTTTTCTTTATCATTTTTCATTATAATATATATAAATATATTTTATAAATAAAAAAAGGGGTTGTTTTTAGTTAAACGAAATAACAAGTTCACTCTTACTTGATGATGGTTATTGTCATCTACTTATTTTCTTTATAATTTAAACTTTCATTTACCATAAACATACGTCTATATGTTTTCATTCGGTTCTTTGAAAATGTTGAAAATAAAAAAGTTATGATGCGATCTTAAAAATAATATTATCTAGTTTTTTTTGTGTTTAAAGTCGCTTTAACATCTAAGGTCATATCACGACTGTCTAAACGCAGAGAATTTCTGTTGGTCAATTATATCTTAGGTCTAGGATCTTAAGTCTAGAATTCAACGGGGATCGAACCCAGTACCACTTAACGCATGAAGCGAAGAGAGCAATTGCTCTAGCCACTACGCCAATAGGTGGTAAGTTGTTTTTAATTACTTCTTTTTTGCTCTTTTTATATTAAAATACTGAGTATATACTAACTATATACTAAGTATACCTCAAGTTTACCAAATATTAAAATGTATCCGAATGTAAGATGATGGTTATCAACTTTAGACGTAGTGTTTGTGAATATTTTTTTAAACTTTTTAAACGACTTTTGTCTTGATAATGCTAGACATAACTTTTTTCTATTAAATTTAGGATTTTAATTAGACGTAGATGTCCCGAGAATGGGACGTCTGTTATATTAAAGAATAACATGGCTTTTAATGTCTCACTGGATAGATCTCTCTATTTTAATCTTATTTGATTTATTATAGCAAAACCGATTGTTATTTACTATTATAACAATATTTTTTTTTTATTTTTAAATATAAATAAATACTGTAATAAATAAATTATTACAATTGTATTTATATTTTTAAGTACTACATTAAATCCAGCTAAAACATATTTAAACTTGCACCTTCTTTATTCAATATAGGATAAAGGAATAAATTACAAAAATAAATATAATTTTTAATTATTCCCGGCATAAAAATAAAAATTCCATTTTTTGTTCATTTAGTTATTTCTTCCTTAAAGACTAAAAACGTTGACAACCCGAATATTAATGTAGGTGTGAGCGCAAGACTTTTGACTACATAACAGTTCTGTTACAATTACGTAACGAAGTAACGTTAAACGTTTTGTGTTTACTGAAATTTTGTTCCATTTAACAGATAAAGCGTACGTTTTCATACATTTTCGTATATGAACGGCAAGATGACGTTCAATAGGATTATTGACGGTTTCTGAGCGGGTGAGTTTGCATTTCAGATGAATTTGACATTTCAGATGGTACAAATCGGATCCGTAGTAACCAGAACTTACTCCCAGACAGTTATCTTTATATATCGTTTAAAAACGCCCAAAACTAATCTAAGGGTCAGCATACGTCACAAAATAAAAACATACAAAAATCCAAAAACTTAAAATTTTTTTTCCGATGTGTTCAAATCAATCAAAGGAAACTTGAAATATAAACTTGGAATTTTCTTCATCATTTTCAACTTTCACAGTTTTTAATAAATAATCTTTCTTCTAGTCAAATTTTCATTATTTTTAATTTGCATCATTGTTTTGTATTACTACTACCAAGGCAAGATCAGGATTATAAGCTTTAGGTTTTATTTTATAAGATTAGGTATCGTTGATTTTGCAGTCTTGCAATGTCGTATCGAATTTATGTATTTCTTAAATCAAATATAACACGTTACTCATGAATAAGTATTCTTTATAAATTAGGGAAAATGTGATCTGGATTTGCAGTTAAATATTATTTCCAAATACCTACAGTTCCACGATTTGCCGACGATTGTACTTAATTGGTTTAACTTAGCTAGTTTTTACAAAAACATTTAGAAATAGTCTTATTTTTAACAGTTTTTTTTTTTAATAGTCAGAGCTTTCTTTTAATTCAGCCATAACCTAAAAATGTTACCAGATTGTTGCGTAAAGGGTTTTTTTTTTTATATAATTGATAATTTTCTCGGAATCTTAGACCGGGAAAAGACAATTTTTCTAAAATTTGCAATGTTTATTATTATTTTTTTAGGGTCTTGCGTAAAAAATTACTGAAATATTTAAAACACTATTTAGCAATATTTATAATGCTCTTGTTTTTCTGGTTATAATAATTAACTTTCAGCGTGTTTGTCAATCAATCAGTTTACTCTTTTATTTATATAGAGATAAGTACATAAATAGCAAGGGGAAGCGGGGGGCTGTGAAGGGGATCTCAATGAAGCACCCAATAACGTAAGGTGAAAATCATGTAATAAATAGGTACCTATATGAAAACTTCTGTGTATACCTAGCTGATATTGTCTGAACCACAAAAGAACGACACTTAATAAAGCGTTAAAGCATGTGTTGTCATAACATAGTTTAATCTCTGAGTTTGTTAATCAAACGAAAGTTGCTATTTTGCTACTACATGTTATATAAATTTAATCTAAAAATTATTTGAAGCTTCTTCCAATAATATTCTTTGTGATAATTTTTGTAAAATGTACTAATAGTAATTAGTGTATATAAGTATAAGAGCTAAGATAATTAATTTCAATAATAAGTTTTGTTTTCCCATCAAATGCATACCATAGTGACATTACTTACATAATTTTCGTCAATCCAATTAACATAATTAATGTTTTTATTTTTATTTTGCCAAACAAAAATAACAAGGGTCAAAATTATTTATTTCAAAATCACGAATTGCTACGTCTCTGTAGTTTGTTAATAAGTACTTAATTGAGTGGGTTTTAATGAATGCAAAAAGTAAATTATTTGGTTGTAAAGCAAGCCAGAAGTCATAAATATAAATCGTAACTACTAACTACTAACTACAGTTATATACAAACGAATAGCTTATAAAAAGCTTAAAATAGATACGGAACCCTAAATATAGTGCGTATTGAACACGCACTTGACCAGTTTTTTCGTGTTCTCCGCCTCTTATTCAACCCATCTTCATTCCTCTTTCCCTATTTCTCCTTAATTAGTTTATTAGCGTAACATAATATAAAAAATGATATTTTTACGAGAACTTCAAGTCATATATATTGACGACCCAAAATTTACAATGCTAACCCTTTCACGATAATTACGTCAGCGTCGTTTCCTTGAAAGATAATGAGGCACTTAAACTCTCTTCTTCTTTCACCCAAAACAATTATTAAATAAATAAATAAAGCGTGTTTATTTTTTCCTTTTAGCCCCGTCGAATATTTTCCAGTCGAATCGAAAGCGAGGCTCGCCGCCTACCGAAGGAATGAGCCGTTATTCGTTTACAATATGCACAAGCTTTTGCATTAAACAAATAACATCAATATGATTTATAGCGATGTCTCAAACGTAACATTTCTCATGACCAATCTGTTTATTCGTCATATTTTTAATCCTTCATATGCATCTTAATTGCAAATATATTTCAGACAATGTTTCCGCAATAAATAACGGATGTTATATATACGGGTGAGGGATTTTTGTCTTTCGTTTCATGAAAAATCGTTTATATGGATTTGTTTTTCTTAACTTATTTTCTAAAAATATCAATTACGTATCATCAAAACATAAATCAGTCTTTTACAGTAAAGAGGAGGCAATATTAGCCTTTTCAATTAAGGAATATACGATAATTTATTTTTAAGCTTTTAATTAAATTGAAAAAGACAATTCGTTGTTAAATAGGAAAATGCAAATTATTTTCGTCTTATGTACACACAAATTATTTTTTAAATGTTATCTTGACGCATGAACCTTAATAAAACAAGATACGATTTATATAGCACTTTATCCCGATGAATCATACTAACTTGGCCACTTTAAATAGTTTGACTTTTTTATCTCGTGATTTTCGAAACAGCTTGTGATCAGTTTTGAATTAAAGCTTTTTTGTGTAAATTTTTTTGAATTTCTTTTCTTTCATGAAATTTATTATAGCCAACCGACGATGAATATTTTCGAGTACATATAACTTAAAAAAAATATGATAAAATGAAATAAAATTCAAAGTCTTCTCGTGTAAAAATGTTCAGAGAAAAAAGGCCACTAATGCCATAAATTGTTGCTGTGATGTCCATTAGAATTGGACACACAGTGAAGTCACACAAGAGAAAAATTCACAAAACTCAAAACCAGAAAATCATCTTTGTGACGCATCCAATGTCACTACCACCAAATGTTCATAGAGATACCAACGAAATATATACATGATAAATGTACATGCACACATTCTAAGGTTGATTCGCCTTAATTAATGCCCCGAACCAGCAGACAAGACTCTTGAATGCAGATTATTTTCAATCAATTAACAATTTTATTGCGAATCATTGCTTCATTCATGACACTTAGTGTTTTTGATTAGAACAGTTTTTTTTTCTTTGGTAAAAACCAAACATATAGCGATTTAAGCACACAAATAATATAATCAGATAATAGTAAAACCAACGAAAAAATTGCTTTCAGACAAAGAGATAAGACTCGAGAAGATCTCAAGAAAATGTCATAGGTTCTTATCTCTTAATATAAATACTAAATTGAACTTAATCTCTCTCTTCGCCCTGCTCACACCGCGATTTTTATTGGAAGAACAGTTAAACGTTGTCGATTCATCTATCATTGATTTCTCTTCGATTCTGATGATGATGATGACGATATTTCTTCGTTCAGATTCGAAACTCATGAGACGTTGTTCTCATCTTAAGGCAAAGAAGCCTCCATGCTCTCACACAACTCTTAAATCTTTACCGTACTAAATTACATTGTCCAATCAATAATTTACACGCAAACGAGTTAGTTCGAAAATAGTTGTGCATGCTAGAAAAATCCGCACGTATTCCACTCATCACTAAACATAATCTTGTTAATGTCACGATGTTTTTTATCTGTGAATTTGAAAAAGAACGACGAAAATGGCTATTTGTTTAATTGAATACGTTAGATTTCCAAAAACGCGTAGGTTGGACGATGAACTTGACGTTTTTTCTTTAAAAATTATTTTTAATAACGTTATTGTCGAGAATTCTGATTACAATCAAGTCTCTGGCTAGATTAAAAAAAACAAACCTTCACAAGATAAAACATTACCTCCAATATAACTAAATGATTTTTGTTAATAATTTACCTTTCTTTAGCAATTAAATATATCATTGCAAATATAAATTAATAAGAGAAACATAGCACAACATTCTTTCTGTGATAGTTCGAATATAAAATTATCACTATCCGATAATAATTTTGAAAATTTTGTTTAAAGACTTTGAAAAATGTGTTCTAACTAACCTTAAAATTTTACATGCGGTGTAGGTATATAAAATGTTAATTCTAGTTTATATTTATTTAATAATGTTTATTTTATTTGTAACCAATAAGTAAAAGTCAAACGTTTAATTAACATGAAGTTCAAAGGATTTTTACTGTTTGATCTAAAGTTATTAAAGCCTTCCATACAGCTAACACTTTTTTCTAGCATGTTTAATTAATTAATCAATTACATCGACAAGAAAGACCCACAACTAACAAAATGGGCAAAGACCACCGAATAAACACGACAAAGAACCAAAAATGTGAAAAAAATCTATTTACCCAAAATATTTAACATAACTTGTAGTCAAAATGAATGTCTTAACGATCAGCCATAAAAAGAGATGCTACGTAGAATTAAATGAAGAAATATACGAAAGGTCAGAATGAACCCTTGTTAGAGATCTCGAGACTTCCCACTGGGTTCCCTAAACACTGTGCATCTGTCCTTTAGCGGACGTCCCGCTTAGTTGAAAACTCTATCCTCAATACATCAAACATCCTCAGAAATTCCAAAGCAAGATTTTTTTCTTCTCACTTTTTCTTTTGAACTTGATATTGATGTCGTTCAATCGCTTAACTTCTGTGCCACTTTATCTTCGTCTCGTTACCAATCTCGACTCTTTCATTATCAACGAAATGTTGGATGAGACTTAGATAATGGTAAGAGGTTCAACAAAAATCGGTTTGTCTTTTGAGTTTGTTAAGTCTTTTAGCTTTATGGGTCTACTTAGTGCGAAGAAGAAAATTTACGTTAGTCACTTTTAACAGGAAAAACAAGCTGTTGCGTTATCGTAATTAAAACGGTTGTATATGGAATTTTCTTAAGTAGATGCTTATTGTAACGTTTATAATTTTAGTTAAACATTTGTTCGTTGAACCTGTGTATGTATAACCTATATCAGTTTAAAGATTTAAAACCTATACAGATAATGTATAGTATTGCACGCTCTAAATCAAAAATCACACTTAAATTTTGCAAATTTCACTGTCTTTTACTGCTGATTTATTGCCAATTACATATATGTACTTACTTTCCTTATTCAATTTTAAAATTAATTTTCATTTGAAAAAGGTAGTTAAATGAGTTTTTTTTCAAAAAGGTCCCTTATTCTTTTTTTTACTATGGTCATTAGCGACCGTCAAATTCGAAAACCCATGAAAAAAATCTTGACTTTCGTTGAGATTCGAACCAGGACCACTGGCGAAGAGGGCTACTATATAGTCCACCATGCCACTAAGTGACTTTCTTACTCCTTATTTGGAGGCAGAGGAAATTACATATAGGTAAAACACCAATTATATTATAGTAATGAGTTATTCTTCAAAATTTACCTGTATAACTAAAAATGTATCTACTAGAAAAATCTTATTTGAACGCCCATCTTTAGGATAATGTAAACAGTGAAATCACAATTCAATGCAAATTCAGAATATAAACCAATTTTTGAGTATCAAACATTGAAACATAGGAAAACTCTTTCAAAAATGTTGGTACAGGAGACTTTTTTAGAATGAAACAAACGATACTGTAGCAAACATTAGACCAGTACCTAGTTCCCAATCTTTCTACTATGATGAACCCTCTAAAACTCCTAATATATCGTATACATCCTTTAGTGGTAAGATACCAAACAAAAAATTGCATGCACGAAAGATTGTATTGGGTTTCCCAGTACAATGTGTTGGTATAATTAACAGAACAAGTAACACAATCCCTGATCAAAGAATTTAGTTCAATATCAAAACGCATAGACCCATGCAAGAATTTTGAAACTTTAACAACGGAGCTATTTTGACTCAATATTAGGAAGTCTTACTTTTGAGGTAACCAGAATTACCCAGCCTTAGCCTCTCCAATTGCTCCATAAGCTTGGTTTAATTCTAAAGCATCCAGTTTCGGCCATTCATAGGTTATTCAATGATTACTGGAACATTTTAACAACTGCACCATTAAGTGACTGTAATGATAACTATATTGTTACCATAGTAAAATAATTGGACCAATACGAATAGTGACAATAAAAACTAAAAAGCTATAACATTTATTTAAAATGTTCATTAGCGCAAAGTAACGTTTCAGGAACTTAATTTATAAGCCCAATATTCATATAATAATATGGTATATTGTATATTCTAATCTTTGAGTTTTCCAATGTTAATTATCTACAAACTAGTGACTTCTTTTATAGATTTCAATTCCAATTTAAATCTCAACGTATCTAACAGTAAGATGAAGCATAATGCTTCATTCGTCAAACAATAACGCCAATGTTTTCAAACTGACGTTTGAAACTCCCTTCTGTTAATAATTATAAGTACTACTTTCTTATATGATACATTTCTTTCCTAATATGGTTTTATTCTCTACTCTTCACCAAAGTGTCAATATTTCCATGAAAATTGAATTGGACGCACAGTAGGTACTAAATAAAACTATAAAACTAGTAAGTAATTGTATGCTAGTTTTCATTCATTAATGTGGTTACTCAATTAAAACTTGTAGTAAAACGTACCTTCGATCAGTAAAATAAGCCGCTGAAATAATTCACAGAAAGTGACAAATGATGGAAGTGTAAACTATTCTACAAATCCTAGATAAAACATTGATTCATTCAGGGAATTGATTCATAAATATTTTGGAATGTGCGACCTGTGCCACCGCACAGGGTGTTATCGGAGCCGGAACGCCATGGCGATGGAAATAAATTGTGGTACATACTTGTAATTGGAAAATAAGGAAAATAAAAGAAAATTATTCTTTTGTCAAATTTTATCGAATCTTTATTCGATATATTATTTAACATCTTCTTCCTTATGTGAAAAGTTTCCCAATCTTTGTGTAGCCTTAAGAATTGATCTTACTCTACCAGTTAGGTACTGTCGCATCTGGAGAAAGAAGCTTTTCAGAGCTTAAATTTATCAAAAATTATTTAAGATCTACATGAGCTAAGAGCGGCTGGTTGGACTGGCCCTAGTATCAATCGAGTTTGATGTATCATAAAATATTAAAATAGATGAATTTATCAACAACTTTTCTGAAACCAAAGCTCGAAATTTTTTGTTTAAATATTAGTAAGGCGTAGCTATGAAATCTCAAAAAATCTCAAATTATATGCAATCAAATTTTGTGTAAAAATAAATGCACTTATTAAATTTTCCCTTATACTAGTGGATGTATTATTTACAACTTGACAGGTGTTATGAGCGAAATAGAAAACTTTTAATATACTTTTGTTGATGTTATAGTTAAAAAAAACTATTTCTTCACAGTTGAATGACCACCAAGGCACGATCCCTCATTTTACCTTTGTTTATAAAGCACACAGTACGTATAAAATCTCAAGACACCCTGGGACCCTCTGTTTTCTAACCCCCCTCCCGCTGGTTGCTTGGTTCGTGTTGGGGTGTCGGAACCATGCTTCGCACAGGGCGCTATTTACCCACGGTCCGGCCCTGGATTCATTGATATCAAACAAAACTCAGTTTAATATTTAATGTTGGTAATTGCTATTAACGTAAAAACAAATAAGTTAATCGACTCCTGACGGGATGTGGCTCGGCCTAACATCTGCTGATGCCTCCAATAGATCTAGGCCCAGAGAGTCCGGGTTTTCTGGAGTATACATATATATACATAGCCTTAGCAACAATAAATAAATAAGCAACAATAAATAAAATTTAAAAAAAATAAGTGAAAGTGAAACATTTAGGTAAACAAAATAGGTTATGGCTCATTGTGATGACCCATTTTTAAATGAATTTTAAAACTTCGGTGAGATCTTCTGAATAAACACAAATTTTGTGGGTTTTATTGCATTACTCGTGATCTTTTTTTTAAAGTTTTAGCTATTTTCTTTGAAAGTGACATAAGTTCATTTTATTATATGTTGGTACTAGCTGATACCCGCGACTTCGTCTGCGTTATTTATGATAATAAGAAAATATTTCATGTATAAAGTGTATTTAAGAATCTGTCCTCTAATGTTAGCCTGTTCAACATAATCGGCTATAAAATAGATTTGTAAAAATTTAGGCACGTCAGTGGGTAGCAGAGAGCCAATAAGATGATATATTTGTCCCTATATTTTGAACCTACAGTTAATTAGTAATTCATTTTTTAAACTATTCATGTTTATAAGATCCATCGGCAGTTGATGACGTCATAGTACAATAATGTATAAATAATTAATAATTAAAAATATTGCATAAATTTTATCAATTACTTGCGTAATGAAAAAACCAGATAGAGAACTTAAAAAAAAAACAACAACAACTTCAATTAAAAATTATTTTGGATTTTATAGCGATTTTAATTCTTGAGTTTTTTAAAAATTTAAACTTTTAACTACTTATACACTTGGAGAAATTGCGGATTCTGAAGGAGCAATTTTTTGGCATATGTTTGGCAAAATGTTTCTCGCCTACTTAATTCTTTCTGGTTAAAAAATATATGGAATAATAAAAGAAAGTGTTGAAATGTAATTTGATTATTGTAATGGTTATAACTTAAAAATGTATTTTGAACTTGTAATTACAGTAAAATATAAAACATGTTAAAAGAGAATTTAAAAAGAAGATACAAAAATATTTTAAAAACAAAAAAAAATTGATTTCAAAAATATATTTTTTTAAATTAGTTTTATTTAAAGTCGCTTCAAAAACTTGGTCATTAGTGACTGATAATTACATAGTTTACATCTATCTATAATAACAATAGTGTACTAATAAGATGTTCTAATAAAGTTTCGATAACGACTACGATATAAGGGTAGTTATACTATTTTGATAATAATAATCTATCATACGTTTATCTCTTAGCGACCAAAATACAATAAATAATCCTTCAATATACTTTACCTAATAGAATTTATAATAGTTATGTAAAACAATAATCTTAATGTAAGTATAATATATCATACTAATGTTAACAATAACAATAACAATAATAATAATAATAATAATAATAATAATAATAATAATAATAATAATAATAATACCAATAATAACAACAATAATATAATATAAGATAGTATAGATACCATAGCATAAATAATATAATATACACGTTTAAAACAATAATCCAACTGTATTAATTAAAATAAATGTAACTATTGACTAGTTTTTATCGAATAGGTGGATGGCTTTTAGAAATTGAAAGGTCGATTTGACTCCGTTTTGAGTTGCCAGACAATCCTTTAAGCTATTGGGCAAACCATGTAATTATCGTTGATCATAGTAGGCTTTACATTCCTGAATCATGTGCCTGATTGACATTGCTTCTCCGCATCCAGGACAAGGGGGCTGTTGTTTGCCATTGAGCAGATGTTGGTGGGTCATTATAGTGTAGCCGATCCTCAATCTTGTAAGGATTGATTGTTCCGTTCTTGAAAATTTTTCCCACATATTATTTTCCTCCCGAACCGTTTTTTTTATTTCTAGGAGTTTTTGAGGGTTATTTTTCCAGACGAGGTTTCATTGGGACCAGATATTTTCTTTAACTTTTTTCTTATAGTCACTTATTGATATCATTCCAATTTGTTCTACTTGTGTTTTTGGTGTAGCTTCTTTTGCAGCTTCGTCCGCTTCCTCATTGCCTAGGATTCCTTGATGACCTGGGATCCAGATAAATGCTAATCGGTATCTCTTTTTTATCAATTTTTTTGCATAGCTTTGGATCATTAAAACGATATGATTCGAAGTTTTTGGATTTTTTAAGCCTTTCAATATAGCCTGTGAATCTGTGAAAATTCCTGCTGGGTCTTTTTGTGGCTGTACCTCAATTACTTGTAAGCATTTTATGATAGCATATGCTTCACAGGTAAAAATTGAGGCGTAGTCTTCCATCCTGAACATCTGCTTTTCATTATCTCCTATGACCGCGCATCCCGATTTGCCATTTAGGACCGATCCATCAGTAAAAGAGAGATTGGGTATTCACTCAGGGATAGATCAATTGAGAGATTTATGTGTTCCCATGGAGACAGTAGTTGGTGTTTTGGTGTGGCCTCTTCAGGGAGGGACATGTTCAGTTCACTGAGGTATCTTGTAAATCTCAAACTGAGAGGTTGGGGGGAACTTAGGGTGTCTTTGGTGGAACTTTTTGATGACTGGGACTTCTTTTATAAATGCTCGGAATTGATTACCATCTTTGAGAAATGCTTTTGTTCCATAAACAATAGCCAACTCCTCCCGTCTATACTTCAGGGGAAGTTCTCCTGCTTCTGAGAAGACACTTTAGGTTGGACTTGTTCTGAAAGCTCCGATTATATTTCTTAAAGCCCCAGCATGCAGCCGATCAAGGGAGGTCAAAGCTGTCGATGGTGCAGAGTCATAAAGGATTGACCCATAGTCTAACGTTTGGAGAACTAGCGCCCTATAAAAAAAATATTTTATTTATTCTAATATCTCGCTTAACTGCATGAAGTCGCCAACTCAAATATAAAAGAAACATTCCCTCTATAACGTTCTCTCTCCAGAACAGCGTTTGCCCCACTCTATCAAAGCATAGGAGAACAACAAAAGCAAACGCCGTATGCTTGGAAAAATCGCATTTTTTAAAACTTGAATTACTTTGCTTTTAATGAAGATAACGTGATAATTCTTTTTTTAGATAGGTAAAGACCAAGTATATGAGAAGTAAAACAAAAAAAATTGATCGAAATCTATCCAGTAGTTTTTGAGTTAAAAGCGAACATTTGAAAACAGCTATCATTTTATTTATATAGATTTGCAATCAATTCCATTCATCGTAATATTAACTAAATTTTTATCAAAATGTAGTTACATCATTTTTAATGAAAATTACTTATTTTTTATTTTATTTTAGATGTTTAAAACAGATGATATAATTAATAAACAGCTAGAGATTTGGCTATGATTTTCTAATATTTTCAGTTTTAATATTTGATTTATATGTCTCGTGAACGTGAGCTTTATTAACGAAAAACATATTGTCTGATTTTATTGAAAATGAATTTTAACCAAACGTGTAGACCTTCATTCTTGAAGTTTTAAAGAAATACGTAAGTATGAAGTACAATACATTAGAAGGACACATTCTATGAGTACAAATATTTACATTTGATTAATATTTACATTGTATGCCTTTAATAATGTATTTTATGTATACCTATAAATAATGTAGGGTATTTTGTAATAAATTATAACAATTTTACCATAACTATAATATCAACTAAGTATTCATTGTATTGACACAAATCTATTATACCTCACTGCTCTTAAGTTGTTATGAATATTTCATTACATTTGGTAAAAGAAAAAAGTGTTTAAATTGGAAAAAATAAAGATTTCTTACGCCTTAATTTTCTTCCTACCAAAGCAATATTTGTTGAATTTAGAAAATTTTGTTTTGAATCGAATATTTAGGCCATAGATATTTACCATTTCTATCATTCTCACACCTCAAAACTTCGACGAACGGTAATTTTTTAACTGCCATTTGGAGATGATAAAAATTTAACGGTCTCCTCTCTAATCCACTTTAAAAGTTCGAAAGAAGAGGAAAAAATAACAAATTTTACGATACTAAAATTTTGCGCATAAATTTTTCATTTTTGATTAGTTTAAAACATGACAATGATTTTTTGAAAACCTTTTCGCTCTATAAAAAAAAATAGAAAAAGAAAGATTGCATAATAAATTCTAACACTAAAAAAATCAGGTTTAGATCAAACAAAAGTGTTTGTTTTACGACCAACATTTTTTTTTCTTTGCTCGTTTTGTTTTTTTTTTATAAATATTTGAACGAAATGTTTTCTAACGGAAATGAAAATAATTTATGATTCGTCGTTAATTTGCAACGACTTTTGGGTGACACTTATACTATTACTTTAGCTCTAAAAAAGAACAAGCTAAAATAAATTTTCTGCAAGATTGATAAAAATAAAAATTGAATTCTACGTGAAATCATTTATTTTAAACAGACTTAAAGCAAAAGATTACTCGAACAAGAGAATATTCATCGAAATGCATTGGACTTCGTTCAAGATACGATCTACTGATAAAATTTGAGAACCTCCGTCTTGGAGCACTTTTCGTTTACATATTATAATATTATTGTTATACTATATAAAACTATTTATTTTTATTCAGACATAACCTGAAGTTGGTAGTATAGTTGATGACCATAATATTACCAACAACTCAGCATGAGATTTTTCCCCTTAAAGAAAAAAAATCAAAAATGAAATTAATATCCATAAACTTATTATTTCCGAACATTTCTACCGATTTTCCGATTTATTATTTTTATCACTTGCCCAATCTAATATTTTAAATATTTATGAAAAATGCTCTTACTTTATTCACTGGCTGTTTTGCTCATTTAAAGGATTTCCGTCTCATTTCTACGAAATTCATCATAAACCCATTAAATATTTATTATAGCTTATATGACATCGTTTTTAAACTCAATTAAACCGAAACCGAAACGCGTCGCGTCGTCCTCGAGTGAAAAGGCCTGATAAATTATTGTTTTTGGCTACACAAAGATTTGTTTCATTGATAACTCCGAATTTTTTTTCTGATCCGAACAAAAAATATTTCTTAAAAACGGCTAGCATATTCAAAAAGTTGACATTGATACACCTTTTTGTGACATTTTAAGCTTTCACTTTAAAATCGTGTGACTTAATAAAATTATACTTTAAGCTATGAAAAACATTTAAAATTAATATTAAAAGGCTACTCAAAATTGACTTATATTATATTTTATTTTAGCCATAAAACATTAAGAAACTATTTAATTGTTTATGGGTAACAAAAGCAATCCCAGAATTTCCTCTAACATTTTTTTCATAGTTAGGTATTTACCATGGCGTAAAAATAAACAAGACGAAAAATTATGTAATCCAAATGATTAATGGGAAGTTAACAAACAGAAATAGCTTTAACATTTATTTTAACAATATAAAAATTGTATATTATTTTCCAAGAATCAAAAAGTCATTTTCGCAAAGTTCATAATGACATTAAAAAGGCGATAATATAAGCGTAGATAAACCTGATATATGACTGAGATTTTGAAACTAAAATATTATAAATTTTAAAAGAAATAAAATGTTATATCCACGGTTTTACTTTAATGTCGATACAAAATTGTGGATCCCAAACAAATAAAAAAGTAGAATTTTACAATAAAATTCAAATTTCGATATTACAATATAAATTCCCAAATGCACAAAAAATGTATTTTCAATGCGACATTATGCTAGAAAAGTTACTCTAGCTATAACTATAATCTCTATTTAGGAAGTACCTAAATATAGAAATTAGTAACTAGTTTAAAAAGTGCCTGGCAAATTATAGACCTTATGATAATTTACTACTCTCTAATAAACAAATGCTTCCGTCACAAATATTTACTCCATTGCTAGCACGATTTATTACTTCTTACTGCAATATTTAAAGGATGTGGGTATTTATACATACTGTATGTATATACAATTGGCTATTTTTACATACAGTATGTATGAATAGCCACATCCATATTTAAAAACAGAAACACTAGAAAACCATGAAGATTTATAAACTAATAATAACAATTATAGACCTATGAGTCAACTACTGTTTAAAACTGTTTAAAAAACTTTTTTAAAACGTACAATACTTCGAAAAGTGGTTACTTGTCTCCCACCACAAATCCCACGTTTTTTGATTTCTGTAGCGACATGCTACAACAAAACAAACACCTAAAGTAGCAAAAACCATGATCATATGCTTCTAACATTAAATGAAATACTGCTCAGCTATCTTTTCATATTGTCACAAGTCTAAGAATGTGCCGCCATTTTATGACTCTGGGATGGTGTCATCTGCTCTCAGCCGTGGGTGGGCCGAACTAATCACCAGCCAAAGGAGGAGCACCGTTATCGCAGGATGGAAGAAATCTTGACAAATTCCAGGAAATACAGAATATTCTCTCCCTAAGAGCTTTATCTTTGAGACCACCTAGCACGAAGGATTGTGAAATAAATCTTTGATGAGTCTTAAAATAAATAGTGAAAGTGATCAGTACTAAAATAAATAGTGAAAGTGAACCGTGTTAAATAAATTGTGAACATTGTGAAATAAAGTCAAACAGTGCAATAGTGAGTGACAATAATTAGTGAATAAGTGACTGTGAAAACTGAATAGTTAAACAGTTATAATAACTCTTTAAATGTATATAAATCATTGTTAACGTGTAGTTTATAGGTGTATAAGGTGTAAGATAAATCAATAAACAATTGTTAAAATTAAATTGTCGTCATTAAACACAAACTTAAGAACCCGTAAAAACGTTACAATATGTTAGTTAGACCTCGGATAGAGTATAGCACAAAGAAATCAAACTTAAGATTCAAAGCAGCTGCTTACCTTATTTATCAAAACTATATCGGAGTGTACCTGACCAATAAAAAATTCTTGGTCAAAATCAAAAAGTTGGAATATATTTCCATAAGTCCGACAAGGCAGCATCCTTTAACCAGTCTTATACTCTGTCATTACGAGAGGTATTCCAATCATAGAAAACTTTAATAATTTCGCATATTACACTATTTTCTTCGCAAGGAACTACTACTACTACTCTTGATCTGCCTTAGAAAAACTACAAAACGGATTAAACATTCCTCAGGAGGTTTTCTCTTTAGTTAATGTACATGTACGATATTCTCAAAACCTTGGTGGTGCTATGGCATATGCAAGAGAGACTTTGTTGAAACAGTAGAATGCATCCAAACTCAAACATTATTGGTGGAGAAATGTTGTAAAAATAAAGAAAATTCATTAAGTTTACTCAAAAGTTCAAAACTGCGCACCTTTCCATAAGGATGTCGGAGTTTTGCCAATGGTGAACACTATGATATACCTAGGTCTGACAATGGGAACTAAACTGACCTGAAAGGCGCACATAACAGCTCTCACAACTCGACTTCGTTCTCGTCTTAAACAACTCAGACAACGAATCTTTAGCAGAGCTCTATTCACACATCTAAACTAGCTAATACACCTCCAAATTATAAGACCTATAAGAATGTATAGATTTGAGCTCTGAATTACTACATAAACAGATCAGATAAAGAGAATATAAGCAACACAGAACAGAACTCAAAGACTAGACTTATAACAGATTGTTTGTTGTTTACAAGAGGCGCCATTACATAAGAGTACCTGAGGTGGGAATGCCGAAAAGTTTTTGAAAACTTATAGGGAAACATATTTGCACCATATGTAAAACCTACTGTACGGAAAAAGTTATTGAATTTGCCTCTACCCATAAACCAGAAAGAATAAAATAAAAGAGATGCGCATACTGGTGATGGTGACCTTAACCATGTTACCAGTTAATCTGGCTATAGGTCAGCCGGGATGGTTATAGGATCACTCAACCATAGTGCCAATGATTAACGATTAAAAAACGATTAACGACTCTCATTATAGGCAGAACCCAATGGTTTCAGTGTACACTGATTGCATCCCATTATCGATTTCTCATGGTGTTTTATTAACTACGGTATCTATAAAGATCTGGTTATAGTAACCATCAAGAGTGAGTATTACAGTCAGGTTCAGCGCTAGACACAAAACACGCTTAACTGAACATTTGCATACTTGATTGTCAATCTCCTGAAAAAACGTGGTGAGACAGTAAAGCTAAAGAATGTCTTGTCCAAAGCTGCCTTAGAACTAGCTTACAGGTAACAAAGTAGGATAGGGTGCCCTGTTACAAATTTCTGGGTTCTAAAAAAGCATTGCTATCTACCTTAAAATCATCTTTTCATAATATGAATCATCTAAAAATCACCAATCTTCATTTTTTGGATCGCTAAGAGTATTTAGAAATTCCTGGCCTTAATTTTAACAGCATGGTCTTCTTTTCTGTTAGCAGAAAAACAGGCTTTTTTCCCAGCAATACATTACAACCATACAACCATGGTCATTAGCGACCAACAAATCCGAGAACCCATGAAAAAATCTTTCATTGGGATTCGACCCCATAACCAATGGCGTATAGAACGACAATCTAGTCAACCACGCCACTTAGTGACCCCTCTTAGGCTTATTGTGCTCCTGTTCTGCTCATGCATTCTTGTTAGACAAGAATTTCTACCTATTCCAGGTATAGCATTCTGCCTATCAGGAGCAATCCCTGTATTAAGCTTCTAGTGCGATTTGTGTCTGACTGGGTGATATTTATTCCATACAGGTGTATAGGTATCACTTTGTGAAGACTTTACAG
This sequence comes from Sisyra nigra, assembly GCA_958496155.1. Classification (NCBI taxonomy): domain Eukaryota; kingdom Metazoa; phylum Arthropoda; class Insecta; order Neuroptera; family Sisyridae; genus Sisyra; species Sisyra nigra. The sequence continues at coordinate 20,918,020 of OY292316.1, read as the reverse complement.
TCAAAAATGACATGGATCGCATTTTCCTCTCCATCCCCCAGTCAGCATGTTGAGTCCTAATACCTCAATCGTTTGCAGAGCTCTCTTAGTTCACAATATTTGATTAATAATCCCAGTCCACAGTCCTGTTTTAGTTCCTTCCCAATCGTAATACCTCTACAGTTAGCGAGGGGCAAATTCTCCCCATCATTCTCTTGCTGAGTTTCTGACCAGAAACCACTAGCCAGTATTTATTTTACTGCTGTCTAAGTAAACTTTTCATCGCCTATTGCATGGTCTTAATACGGGAATGGCATCTGTATTATGAACTAAACCAAAGTTACACATTTCGGTCGAAAATTTTTTATAAAACATAAAATTTCATTTTCTGTGTTACATATCTACAATGCTTTTTAAGCAACAAGAATTCTTTAATAATGTATAATCTTATCTTAACATTTTTTTGACTCATCGGCTCTTGATGACAAACGTAATTTTATATCTAACTAGTTGTACGTTGAAAACTTTATTATAACTTACTGTAAGAATTCAAAGAAACAATTTACTGCGCCTTGGTTGATTTGGAAAAATTATAAGAACTCAATCATAACATTTTTTCCGTTAATTTTTTTAAAGAATATTGTAGATACTTCGGTTATCTTTTGTTCTGTCAAACGAAACCTGAAGAGATTTTATCTTTAACATTTTTTTAAAAATAAATTCACTGTCCCTTCCGAAACTTTTACTGATGTTCCAATGACAGAGGTTAGAACCACAAAAAAAAACGTATTTCTTCCATCGAATAATTTGTTATATGACAAAGGCTTGTACAGAAGGAAGAAGGAGCCGCGTTGATAATTTTTAGTGGCATTTAAAAGAAATTTATGTTTTTAGCAAATTAACTTAAAAATAAGAGATGACGATGAAGAGATAATTAAACGGACACACATTTTTTAGTGATTTCGTAGTTTATTTTCCTTTGAAACGATTTTTTACAGGCAACAAACTGCTTTGTTGACATTTTAATGAATGTAATTGGTTTTTGCTGTTCTAACTTGGCTACAATGTGAAAATGAAACGAAAAAATAATGTGAAAATTAACACTTACTTCAAATATTGACTTAACACGTTAGCATTTTTAAATGGATTAGAGATTGTTTGAAATTTTATAAGATTAACAGAAGGGTTCGAAGAAAAGGTATGTAGTTCTGTGAATTAGAATGTTGAATTTTTGTGTCTTTTTTATTATTAATTTGAAGATAAATCACGTTTGTTCAGAAATTATCTAGCTTGAGTTTGATATAATGGTATAAAATTTCGATTTGAAATTTTCACATTCCTTAATGCATTAAGAGAGTCGCAGGCTTTAAAGTTTCTTACTCGATCTTCAAAGTACATTGTTATCATGCGAAAAAATTAAACATAGCAATTTGTATATAACATTATGATTTATAACAGCGATTCCCAAACTGTGCGCCGCGGCGCACTGGTGCGCCGTAGCAATGTTACAGGGGCGCCACATAAATGCCCTTAAAGGAACTTAAATTTGCTTTTCCAATCGATTTCCAAATTTTTATGTGCTTTGTAGGAATTTTTGCAATTTATTTCAAAATAAAATTGCAAAATATAAGTGCATAATATACCTTATATAAGAGATTTTTGAGATTTATATAAAAGATTACATAAGAGATTTTGTCACGTTTGAGCCTCCACCACAAGCTTATTTGGTAAGAAGATTCTTAAAAGCCGCCAACAGAAAAAAAAAAAAAAGAAATATTTATTGTTTCTAAAAAGTAGGTACTTACATGTAAAATTTCGTAGTAACTTCTTTGAGCTTTTATCACGCTACCCGAGATATTGGTAAAAATTACACCCTAACTTTTATGAATAGGTATCCAGACATTCTTTTTGATGAGATTAGTCTAGATCTAGAATATAAACAAAATGATAGAGAATTATATCACTGTAAGCATTTGTTGCAGATAACTAGATAGATTTTTATCAGGAAGCTAGGTATTTTTAATAAACCAACATAATTTCGATTAATTCTTATTTAAAGTGATTATGGTTTCATTTTTTCAAAAATAAATTAAAATGAAAATATGAATGTCAACAGTGTAAGAAAAAGCACATACATTGTTACGCCGTTAGGAGAAAACTTACAGTCTGTAAGAGAAAAAAAAAATACTTTCATTTATCTCTCAACCAAAGAGAATAAGATAGACAGAGATTAGCAATAGGTAAAAATATCACCCAAAATTAATAACTATTTTTGCTACTTCTATCACAAAGAAACGTAAAACAAAATGATTTGTGAATGAATTTTGAATTTGCTTTATCTTGGAATTTACAAAAAAAATGATTAAACTTTATTAAAGTTCAAAAATTATTTTTAGTTTTATGAAAAAAATTATCATAATGTTAGGCTAATGAATAATGAACTAAATAATAATTTCAAAACCATATTGCAAAAAAAATAATCTCTCTATGGATATCTTAACGTTGTTTGGCAATATTTCATTGATTTCAAAGACGTGCATTGGAAGGCTTACTTGTTTTAACAATAAAATCATGTTCTTTTTTTAACCATTTTTATTGTTGATTAACCTTTTGAAAATCACTTCCTTTGTAAATTAAAGTTAAAAACCAAAAAGGCATTTTCAATATGTCACGAAAACTGCAAGTGAATAAAATTACAATTTAGCAACAAAATGACTAACCGATTTGTCTTTTCTGATATTTTCAAAAGATTTATTTTAAACGATCATGCTCCGTTTTTCTGTTCTTCGTTTCAAAATTGATTACAATCGTCCTTTTCTCTCTGGCTCATTCATTATAAAATATATTAAACATCATGAACTGTATTGAGTTTCACAGAAAAAATATCTACCCAAATAAAAAAAAAACTCCGAACCGAAATAAAATGAGATGAATTATATGATTTTTGTCTATAAAATTTTACGACATTAAACTTTGATTTTTATTTATCGTCGTCCGTTTCGTTTCGTTTCATTTTTGGAGTCTCTTTTTTCTGTTTCCAGTTTTGAATGATTAATATATCAAACTCTTGTCCTAAGGTCAAATAAATAAAAAATAAATTTTACAAAAATTAGTTACGTAATTTATGTTGGTATTATAATATTATGTATGTGATGTACGTATCTATTTAACGCCAAAGTGTGCAGTTTTTTATCTGGCTAATTTCGACATATTGAAAATTGTACTTTATAATTTACCTAAGTTAAGACTTAGATTTAGTTGAATATATGGCGTCATTTTCTAGTTTCTATTATGATCATAATATACATAATCAATTTAGATAGACGTTTATTTGATGGCTTTTCTTCTCTTATATTGATGTCATTTTTTGATTTATTGATACTAATGTTGAATTTATTTTCTTAAGTAATTTAACTGTTGTATGTAAAGATGGAAGTTCTTTCTATTGATTAACACTTGATTTTTCTAAGAAGTGACTTTTTTTAAGGAAAAAACTATGTAAGTCATATAAGGGAACTACGAGCTTCTGGTCATAAAGTAGTAAGGAATTTTACTGACATTTTTGCTCCACGTAAAAGGGTTTCGATAAAAAAGTGAGCACTTCTAAGTATTTATAAAATGAATGTTTCGGCAAACGATCGAATCGCGAGCTACAATTGTGTCCAATTTTTGCATTCGTACGTCCATTTAATGAAGACTAAAATATCTCTAATGAAAACATTTAGTTGAAAAATGAATAGAAAAAACCTGCTCTCATAATTGTTTATAGCAGTGGACTCGTGAGTCGGGTTGACTGGGAACAGAATGCAAAGAATGTATTTCATCCACATCCCCTGTTTCGGCCAGAAAAAATATTTCTCCTCACACACAGACTTACTAGAAAGACTCGAGCCGCGTGCATATTGAATCCAAACTGGAATCAGGTATGGTTCCGTGGCGTACCTTTCTTACAAATACGAAAACGAAAAGGAATACGAACACGAATACGATTACAATTCGAACCACCACACATAAAGAAAAGAGATGATCATCGTCATCGTCATCGTCATCATCATCGTCAGTAGAGCCACACAAATTCGTTTCTCATTGGAAATACGGCGGCTTTGGGTCATTTTAGAACGACGGGAGACCGCCCATGTATTATACGAGAAGATACCTATACGTATAATAATTTCAACCACCGTGAATCAATCTTAACAATAAAAATCTAGGCATTAATAACGACTGAAAGATACATTGATACATACATGTAAAACCGTCCCTTCAACATTTTTTCGTTCATTTTTATTTCACATGAATGTCGCCTCGGTTATTATTATTGTTATTATAATATTCTTCGCTGCTCCGTCAAAGCCGAAGGCTTTTAAAACTACCACCTTAAAACACTCTTTCATTACTATAAAACCAAAACTTTTCAACCAACGATTAACAAAAGAATTTGTTTCGCAAAATTGCACCCAAAAGCCATTCTCAACATTAATTCACTTTAAATCTCCCTTGACTTTTATAACTAGATGTTTGCCATTCTAACTGAAACTTCTTGGCAGTATTTTCAACCAAAATTGAAACACAGAATACTTATAAATATTGACGTATATTTAGTTTATGTGGGACATAAAAAATGAAAAATGTATAATATATCGTGTCAAACTACAGTAACGATTATGAACTCCTGTAGTTCCTTCCACTGTGAAGTATTAACTCGTTTTCAGTTATTTTCAAATTATTTTAAGCAAATATTTGATTATTTATGATACTATACATAATAATTGTAATATTTATTTGTTGTATATTGCATTTTTCAATATTAATATGTACCTACTTATTCAAATTCAAAATTAAAAAAAATAAACTGGTATAGAAAATAAGAAAAATATGACAGTACCATTTGATTGGAAGTGAAATGGTTTTGAAAGCGAAAGCGATATAATCATTTAATTATTAAGGCGACATCAGACATTAGGTACTGTGTTGCACATTAGAAAAATCACTGCTACTAATTTTATCCGTGATGCGGAGATTTAGACTTGAGAAAAGTTTTATATGGGTTATCAAATCCAAGGAATATTATTTGATAGATTTTTTTTCCTTTTGACGTAAACACTAGACTTTCGTCTCTCAGGTCTCTTCATTACATCTTTAGAGATATTTGTGCTAGAGAGCATATTAATACGTCAAACGTATAATAACGTAAAACGATCATGAAACGTTTTAGTTGATGTGCTTCTGAAAATTAAAAAAAAAACTTCCACTGTATAAAATATTTCATGTAGTAGGTACCTATCTATAGGAGATGCATTTTTAAAATTTCTTTTAGAATACTTTGTGATTATTTGAGTTACATCAGCAAATCTATCCATAGTACCTATACCTAATAACAGGAGTTTTCTTCAACAACCTATATAGATACTAGTAAGAACTCCTAAGAACATGAAGATATTCCAAATTATGAAATCTAAAGTACAACTTTTTTCACCCGTCATGATATAATCATCTTCACATTGTGCATGCCAGGAAAACGGATAAGAAAATCGAGGTGCCATTATAAGTGGTGATAGGCGTAGGTACTTATTGACAAAGTTTTTACTAGTTATTGATACCAAAACGTTATTGTTTCCTATGATATATTATTGTGCATGCATTAAAGACCCGAATATCTGTGTAAAAATATTACCTTTTATATATTGTGATTTGCTTAGGGTAGTTTTGAAAAAAATTTGATTGCTAATTCGATAATTTGGAAAAAATTATCAAACTATTCGCTACGCTATGCAATCAACTGTATTGCATGACATCATGTAATTTAACATACATATAGGTATATATATGATTGTATATTAAGCAAATTTGAAATAGAAATTAAACGTTCCTTTAGATTTTAATTCGTATATAAAATCTTTTACCTTTCCTCTCTAATTTTTTTTTATCTCTTATTTATATTTTATCCTCTTTTTATATTAAGAGTGCCTGAGTAGCGCCAGCTAAGATACATAAAGCGAATTGAGCGTTATCAAGTTATGTGCATATTTCCAATGTTAAATGTTTTTCTTAATTTTGCTTTCTTTGACAGACTGTAAAATAATTTCAAAATCATAGGTAATTATAAAATTTCCAAAGTGAATAAACATAATCAGTAACAAAATTATGAAGGTTTATTGTGACAAAGTTTGAAAGCTCCAAAGTTCCCAACTAATAATATATAAACTTAGTTTTAAGTCAAAAGAAAAAGGTGTAAACTAGTTGAAGATTAGATACAAAAAACATTTTAAATTTGGGGTTTTTATTTAGTTACAATCGAGCAAAACAGTGAAATCACAACATAGCACAATGTTGAGTGATAATCCAAATATTATTTTCGATGGATATAAGTTAAATTTTATCATATGTAGTGCCTTTTTTGGACGGATCTTATTGATATTCAGTATAAATGTAGCTTAATTATTAAAAAAAATTCTTCGTATAGGACAGCTGTAAGCAACTGAAGGATTTATCACTTCTCACGCAGGTATATAAAATACTGAATCGAGTTGATTTTTCGTATTAAGTTAGTTTTTATTTTCTTTTTTTAGTATTTTTAATAACATGGTCATTAGCAACTTAGTAATAACATAGATAATATAATTTTATATAATTAAGTAAATGTCAAATGTCAAATAATAGTTATAACTTATAAATAGTTAGCAACAATAGTACTGACAAAAATTTAATAATAATAAATAAATAATATAAACAATATAAATAATAACAGTAGTAGTAACAACAATGGTAACAATATGAATATATAATAAAGATTAAATAAATAAATAAAATAGATTAAACAAATAGTAACAATAACACTAATATTAGAAAACTGGCCAGTTAGCAAGGATGAAGTTAATGTATGTGGTACTTTATTAAGGTGGGCTTTTTAGAGTTCCTTGAAGTAGTTTGCCTCTTTTAAGAATTTTAGTGTTTATGCTCCTTTTTCTGCATGTATTAAGATTTTTTACACTTTTCTATCGTCTGAGGCATCTTCCATTTCTTCCTCAGACATTCTAACCCTTGACAGATCAGCAAAATGTGGTCCCCTGTCAATTCATCACCTATCTCAAAATTCAGCAAGCATGCTCGTCTCCCTGAGGAAACCCAGGGTCGTTGCTATGCCCTTCTCAGTGTTCGAAGATAGTTTATATGTCAAAAATGTAAATATATTGTGTTGATATACATTATTTTTTGAAAAATGTTTAGTTCCTACAAGATAGTTAGATATAAACGGAAATATTTATTTTTTGGTTCTCTAACAGGAACCAAACAATAACTCAACGTGTTTCTTTTGTTTAGTATTAGTTTTTGAATAAAAATTTGTATTCTTATATAAACTAACATAAGTAAGTACCTACTACGTTTTATCGTGAATAATGCATGTTTATTGTAGTGTAATTATAAAAAAAAAAAGTTTTTTATTTTGTCTCATACCCCAAAAAATTAAGAAATGAACTTTATTTTATTTTTTATAAAAAAGAAGACTACATACATATGTTTCTATTACAGAAAAATGCATAAGTCTTGGGCGATAATTATAAAAAAATATATATTTTAGGCAATTTCAGTAAAAACGGTATTTACGTAAGTAATATTTGTCAACCTTAATCAGGAGGGAGTCTGCTAGTTAATATAATTGATAAAAATATCTTTATTTTATTTTTCACTTATCTATTTATTCAACAAAAGTTATGCACAATACAAGGACGTAGCGAGATACGGACAGGTTGGAGCAGCTGCCCCCCTCCCCCTCCAGAAGATTCGGCTAATTAGCAGGAATGCTCGTAAACCGTAAAGTAAGCAATACTTACTACTTTACGTACTACTTTTTTTTTTAATAAATTTAGTCACTGATGTAAAATTTTTCATTGTTAACGTTACTTGTCTCATAGCTTGTGCAGCATTTACCTTAGGTATATTCTTGGTTTTTCTACGCATGCCCCTCTCCCAATAGAACTCTGGCTACGTCCTTCGCACCATACCTACTAATTTCATTTTAAAGACAATACCGAGAAAGGTTACTACACATTAAAGTATAAAATAAATTTAGACAGGACCAACCATTTAATTATAAACAATAAGTAATATGTTGAGAGAAAAAAAAATATTTTGTAGAAAGTATCGATAAAATCTACTTGAGAAGTTGAAACATTTCTCTTTATAGTATTTTTTCTACTTAATTCTGATTTATGATTGAAACGTCAGCAAAATATAAGTAACACCTAGGAGTTTATCCAAACTTGATTTGTATGTTGTATCTTGTTCAGTGGCGGTTTGTTCATTTAAGCACTGCGACACTGCAGCACCTCCAAACAAATTATGTAAAAATACCTTTTACATTCATATTATTAAATAATAATAATATTGGGCCACCTATTGGCGCAGTGGCAAGAGCATTAGTTCTCTCCACTTCATGCGTCAAGTGGTACGGGTTCGATTCCCGTTGAATCCTAGACTTAAGATCCTACAACTAACATTAAAATTGATCAATAGAAATTTTCTGTGTTTAGACAGTCGTGATATGACCTTAGCTGTTAAAGCGACTTAAAACACCAAAAAACAATAAAAAACAATAAAAATAAAAATAATATATATGGAGTCATAATAATAATATAGTATAATTGTTATATATTACCAATTCAATTGTTATGTAAACGAACTATTTAAATCTTGCTTAGATACGTTGAAATATGAAGTTTGGAACTGTGGTTTTCACAGTGTCAATTCAGCTGGATTTGTTCAGCTTAGTCTATCTACGCTTAAGTTCGTGTACTACAAGCATATGCTAATCTATGCATGTTACAATTGAAACTGACACTGTCATATCGGCAGTGCTGGCTGGTGCTGATATTAGGTTTCTATATAACAGGCAGCATTATTTTTAAATAAATCAGTATTTAATTGTAAGATTTTTCAATCTGTATATTTAAAGAAATATTTCACAAGCTATTAACGGTAATCAATAAAGAATTATCTTTTTTTTTTAATTTTAAAAATTAATTTTATTTTATTATAGAAAAACATAATTTCGCTTTTATTATTTTAAATAGATTACCTACGTTAATTATCTTCATGGGGGTCAGTGTAGATTATCTTAAAAAAATTACATTTTCGTAATTGTCACTAGAAGAAAAAATTGAAATTAAAGATAAAGATTGTTCAACGCCAAATATCATTATTACTCAAACAGTAGAACCAGAGAGGTGTTTTTCAACACTAAAACGATTAACGAATAAAGTCATTGCTAAGAAATAATATGAAGCAAGACCGTTTAACTGATTTATCAATGATTTCTTATATAAATAATTTTAATGAAAAATTTATAGAAACATTTTGTAAAGCAAAAAATCGTAGAATGGATTTTATTTATACAAAAAATAAATTGAATAATTGAAAGTAAACAACCCACTTGATGGCATAGTGGTTAGAGCAACTGCTCTTTCTGCTACATGCGCCAGTGGTTCTGGGTTCGATCCCCATCGAATCCCTAGATATAAGATTAAAAATTAAGATTCAAGACCTACAGAATATTTCTGTGTGTAAGACAGTCGTGATATGACCATAGATGTTAAAGCGACTATAAACACCAAAAAAAAAAAAAAAAAAAATGAATAAGTCCGTTATGTTTTTCATTTATTTTTAGTACAGTACCCCCACGAAAAAATGTCACGAGCTACCTCTGATTTTGTTATCTATTTATAACTTGCAACTACTTATTTAATTTTTCCATGAAAAATATCCTAGGTATAACAAACGAAAGTTTACATAACATTACATTTTTGTTAGTTTATATATTATATGATAATATGATTACATTAAGTTTTATTATTATAACTGAACACTATTATTTATAATGTAGTTTGTTTGATTCGAATAATTTTCAGAAAGGATTTTATTAGAAGATTATAAAAAAACAAGGTGATTTTGCTGCAGGACAATCCACGACCACACAGCTAGTAAAATTCGGTCTTATAACCTAACTCTATCTAAGGCTAGAAATTTCGTTCTTTTATATCCAATTCCCACGATATTGCTCTTCAAATTGCCATCTCTTTAATCCTTACAAGATAATTTGCCGTATTCATACTTTAGTCGATCAACCAGGAGATTGCAAAAAGGATAATGGGTCTTACTAAACCAAACAAAAGGACATCTAAGTATCAAGTTTCTACTTAAATTCTCTATATAGAAAATTTAGTTATCTAAAAAAATAATTTTCTGTATTTTTACAAAACCTAAAAAAAAACGAATTAATTTTTTCTTTACTTTATTCTTTACGAAAAACACTATAGCTTGAAATTTTTCTTTCGAGGAAGATTTATTTTTTATTATGAAAGTTAAGTAGTCTCAAATAAAGACTTAAAAAATCACACTTTAGATTTAATATTCACATCTCAAACAACGATCGTACATCGTGTACGTATAATTCGTGATTTATCGAAGGTGTTCAGGCGAGTTTGAAAGAGATTTCAATGCTACCGAAAGACACGTTCTTTCTGGCTTTTTTATTTCGTTCCCATCTACGAGCGTAGTACAAAAGTGTATGTATGTACGTATACATGTGGGGGTTGGTGAGCATTTCAATGAATGAACAGGAAATCTGCTTGTGTGTTTGTAACTTTTACCTATAGGAAATTCAAATAGCTGCATTCTCTTCTTCTCTTCTATCAATGCAATGACGCCGATGAATAGAAAAAGTAAAAAACGACGAAGACGAAAAGAAAAGAGTCGAAGGTTTCACCCTCGCTTTTGTGTTTTGTATTTTTCATTCTCAAAAGTTCTTTTCATTTTACAAATCTATTCTTGCAAAATAAATCATTTTTTGAGTCTAATTTGAAATTCTTCTTGACGAACACGAAGAAAACATTTTACTCCTTTGTTAGTTTTTTTTCGACTAGATTTCTTAAAAAGAAACTCAATCAGGTCATATTTGTTTTTTATTTTTTTTTTTTTTTTGTTAATTAGGTAATACTTACATTAAATACCATGCAAACTTGCAATAATATTAATTGGTATAGGTAGATAAGTAAAGGATTAGCTAAATACTAATTTTCTTTAAACGGTTTATTTAAATGAATAAACTCACCAAAAAGTTGATATAATTTGATTCATTTAATTGATTGTTATAAGCTGAAAAGCTTCTGCTTCCACTCAAAGTAAAACTAAATAAATATTAATATTAACAATTTTGATTTTTATGTAAAAATTAGTAAGTATTTGGAACACATTCATTGCTTGATTTAGTGGCGTAGCAGTTAGACCTATTGTATCATCGCTCCACACGTTAATACTGCTCCGTTCAGTTCCCGATAAATTATAGATTTTCCAAGAATCAGGAAATAAAAGAAAGTTTCTGAATTTTAAGTTTTAAGATCGTAGATGTTAAAGCTACTATAAATATCCAAAAAATACGAGTATTATCTAATTTGACACGTTTTGAATTACCAATTTGCAAAATCAAATTTTCACAAAAAACTTACTTATAAAATTTTAACAATCTTTGCAGGGAACAAAATTATTTATTTGGCAACAGAAACTAGCCACAAAATAGAATGTCCAACCATGGCATTTTTGTTTCTCAAACAATGTATAATACAGTCATAAACCTCTCAAAATCCAAGGTTTGTCTTCTTACTTTGCATTGAAATCTCCCATTTCCAATGCCCATTCTCAAATAGATTTATTCATCAAAAACTTCATATTTTTCGAAAAAAATTCTCTCCCGTCGAATTAAACAGCAAGAAATATGTTTGACCCATCACATAAACCACAAAAATTTCGCAAAAATATCTCAAATTTCAAACCACCTCCATCGTATTACGTACAATATTATATGGATTTTCTCTTCCAAAATAACAATCTTTTTGTCCTATTATATTACAATAGAAAATAATGATTTCATCCGCATATTTTCAAAATAATTTTATCATATAATGTATATCTTTTTTATTTAGAAGAGGAGTGTAACTCTAAGCTTATTGATTATTATTTATCTTTGACGTGGATTTCTTTTTATTTTTGTGCTCGTATTGTGTTTGTAGTAGTTGTAGGTTGAAAAAATGGATAAATTGAATAGAAAATATCCGATTTCAAGTATTTTGTTTGATATAATTGAAGGATGTGTTCTTTTTTGGACAACTACGGCTTCTATTGACAAAATTGAGTTGGATAGGCGTATTGATTTCATTGAATTTATTAAAAGATTGATTTGTAGAGAAATAAGATTTTTGATGAGAATTTCGATTGTTCACTGTAGATAATAATTATAATATTACTCATAATATTATAAATGGACGCCTTTTAATAAACTTATCAACTGTAATTAAATGCCAATATATCATCTCTTAAGGTGTGAACATTTCATTACCAAGACCTCTTACTCATGATGAGGAAAAAGATGCGGCATATTGCTAGGTGATGTTTGTAAAGAAGATGGCTTGTTTAGGTTCGTTAATGTGGTTTTCCTCGTTTAGTAGCACTCGTTGTGGTTAGTGGTGGGTCGTCCCTCACAATGTCGATGAAATGTAATTTACTCGAAGAGGAGGCGAAGAACAAGAATACAAGCGTAGCAATAACGAAACACACACACATCGTCATTTATGACGATCTGCTCATCTTCAGTGATGAAAAAGATGAAGTGAACGATTTCAATGTGAAGACATAGGAACGCTCTTCATCACGGCCAACCAATGAACCGAATGAGCCTCTCTGTGACGAGTTAACCGAATCTCATTGACTTATTGTTTATTACTTTATGATGGACTAATCAATTAATTACGAAATGGTCTTTTTTCGAGGCTGGAATAACTAATTATCTTATTATTTTTTTATACAACTTTATTGTCGTGTATCTATAAAGACATTTGGGTCCATATGCATGAGTTAGACGAAGATTTTATAACCTAGTTGAATGAATGCTTCCGAAGATGATTCATCATGATGAATACGAGCAATTTAAAAACATTACCTTAAAGATAGTAAACGTGTTAATCGCTTGATTGTCTCGTTAAATACTCTATCTAGTCTAGGAGGAAACGATGCATAAGTAAAGAAAATCGCTTCAATATAAAATATTCAAGAAATTTAATACAATAATATTTCGTTTCTTGTTACTTCCGTTAACGATACCTCACTATAACGCCATTATTGACGCGGTTATTTCCTTAATTGTATACATGGTGCACTTCATCTTAGAAATTGTGCACACTGTAATTCTTCTTCTGCCTTAAAACAGTTTGGAAGAAAGTAGAAGTCAATTGAGAAGAAAAAAAGGAACTCCCTAATAAAATTCAGAATGAGCTTCGAACGAATTATAGTTTAATGAAGTTAACACTGAGACGGCTCAGTTATGGATGGCAGAGCAGGGATGGGCGTTTATGGGCCATATGGCCAAATTGAACAAGTCCTTGGGACTTGCACTACCATATTCCAGGCTGAGGTGCTTGCAATAGATGAATGTGCCAGACTAAACCTCGCAAAGGGTTTAAATGGAGCACACATCAATATTGTAAGTGATAGCCAGGCAGCGTTAAAGACACTGTCATCTAAGACGATGAAGTCTAAGCTCGTTTGGCAATGTTCACAAACACTCAGGGAGCTAGCAGCTTGTAACAAAGTCAACCAATGGTGGGCTCCAGGACATGAGGGTATAGAGGGCAATGAAAAGGCCGACCAACTAGCCAAAAATGACGCCTCATCAGACCTCATAGGACCTGAATCTTTTTGTAGAATCACAAAAAGTAGAATCAAAAACGCTTTTCTGGCTTGGAAGATCAAAACCAAGGCCTCGAACTGGAGGAATACTCCGGGGCATAGACAAGCTAAGAAATTCGTAAAGTACTCCAAGAAGAGAACTCATGACATATTGTCACGCAGCAAAAGGGACGAAAGGATCCTAACAATCCTCTATACGGGCCACTGTACCCTGAATTACCATCTTCACAAGATCGGTAAAGCCGACACGAACATATATCGTCTCTGCTGGAAATCGGCAGAAACGGCGGAACACATTTTGTGCTCATGTGAGGCAGCTTTCAAAAGAAGACTGCAGCATCTTGGAAAGACGGACATGACGCCTGGCGAGATAGCAACGACAGCCCCTAGGCAGGTGCTGACTTTCTTTAAAAGCCTGGAGCTCCCCTAGTAAACACAGAGGGTCACATCACAATAGACCTCCTTGGTCGCAGTGATAAAAAGAAGAAATATCCTGGGACCCGATTATTTAGAGTCATATCAACCAGTATGGTTATTAGTGGCCGGCGAATCCAAAAATCCAAGAATGTTTTTATAAGGATTTCACTCTATGGCCACTAGAGTATAGGGCAACAATCACAGTCAACAGTCACCACGCCACTAAGTGACCTAAAAGTTTATTTTTCTTATAGAAACAATCGTTTTTGATTTATAGCGTAATAATATACGAAGCACTTGGTGGTATGTCGTAAACATAAGATAAAATGTTAGACCAAATGCAGAATTCAATACATAATAGTCCGAGTTCAGTACTCATCGGCACATCTTATGAACGATCAGCAAAACATTTCTAAAAATAGCTGTATCATATACCTTAATCGGAATATCTCTAGAAACCCTTTAATAAGATTGAAAACCACAGTTCTAATTGGTGAATCTCCATTTTTCTGGTATTTCCTGTATCAAATATCCGTTACGTTATATCTACTTATTGTAAACGAAAAAAAAACTTTAGTCTGAATCATTCTAAAGAATACTCAATTTCATTGTACAAAGTTGAATCTTCATAATAACATTCAATTTCTGATTTATAATGTGAGTTATACTATCCCAGTAAATGCCGCTGTGTCTTGTATCCAAGTGAAAAATAGATTTATATGGCTTTGAAATTCATAAAAAACATATGCAGAAAGAGACATATATAGGGAATGTCGTACGTGACCACATATGACCTATTATTAAATAGATACCTAGTTGAAAACAATTTACTGCATAATTTGATTTAAGCAAAGAAAGGTGATAGCAGGTGTCTTTTGTGTTATTATATAGCTATGTATTTTTAAATATCTCTTTTGAATAAAATTAATTTAAAAAAAAGTTTTTTAGTATTTTGATATTTTCTAACAAGATTCTATTTTTTAATATGACGAGATTTAAAAAGTTGAAATATGTACATGGTTTTGATACGATACGTGACTATACTAAAGGTAATTTTGAACTATTGGAATTTAACAAATTAAACATCAAAGCGAAACAATAATAAAAAGTCAAGAAAAAGTTAATGCATCTCTAGTTTGAAGACGTGAATAAGCATTAATAATGTAGTTAAAAATAAGTTGCGAAATTCAATGAATTACTAAAAATTCTAATAATATTCTTATTAATGACGTGTAAACATTCAAAATAATTTCAAAGAATTTAATACTCGTACGCGTTTCAAATACAATTCAAAACTTGTCTTTTAAGACTAAATGCGCATTTAACGTAAGTACTACCTATACCTACATAGCACATTTTATATCTCTGCGTATCCTTTCTATCAAGTCTATCAACAATTTGTTTTCCAACATTTAAATCCCATTATAATAATAACGGAGGACCTCCATCATCGACCAGAATCACAAATAACAAATATTTTGTTATTAACACCAAAAAAGAACTCAGAAAAATCAATCAAATGTAAATTGAACGAAAAAAATCCATTTTATTCCGCGACTTGTTTATAATCGCCCATTAATCTTAGCTTTACAAATTAGAAAAAAAAACTATGGAATTTTTACAAATATATTACACAATCGTGAAAAATTGTGTGCAGAAAGAGAAGGCTATTTGAGTGTGTAGCATGAGACGAAAAAAGAAAGAAAGCGTGGTTGATAATTGATTTGATTAGTAAAAGGTTAATTACAATTTTGGTCATGTTCATTGATTTTTTATCGTGAAATAATAATTAGTATCAATTTAGTAAATTTATAATAACAATAATAAAGAAAATGAGTGGAGTCTTGTGTGTGTGTGTTTTGTGTTGTTCTTTTTATACCTATATTAAGTGTTCGGATGGTAAACAGTGAAGAGTAATTTGTCGGCTCGAACGTCTTTCGCTCAATAATGAAAAATAATTATTTAAAAATCCATCAATTAACTTGTCGGTTTATCTCTGTATATGTGTAGACACATACACATACGCCCCTTTTGACGTCCTTTGGTCTCCCTCATGCCTACGTATACATTCACGTATGTCCGTTATAATCATTTACAAACTGCTACTGATGATCTGCCTCTTCTGACTTGCCTCTAGTCCGCCCCTGAAGCGTATCCAAATGAACAATATTTCCTTAATGAAATTAATTATAGATAATTTAATGAGAGCAAGTGACTTAAGAGGTATTCATTCTTTTTTTACAACCGCAACTTTTGAATAATTATCTTTTTATTTGTTTGATGACAAGTAGGTCTTAATATTTACTAATCATTTGTTTTCTAATGTTAATATTTAACTTCATTAATTATTCTTCACTAAATATAATAGTTAAAATCGTTAATCTTTTATCATATCATCTCAAAGTTTTAGTTATAACTATACAACAATAGAACCCCAAAAAAGCTTATAATATTAATATTTATGCCACTCTTGTTATTAAAGGAGCTTTTCAAAAAATGGAATTATAATTCTTTCAACCTCATCCTCATTTACTTCAGAGTGAAAAAAGCCAATAAGATATGATGTGAATATATATGAGTCGTTCATTGCACACATTAATTAAAAAAAAAATGATAAAAACTACTTAAATATTTAAGTATATAATTCTTTTTACAACGAAAACAACCAAAACCAACTAGTCTCCAACCTCTATTGGACGGCGCGGCACCGAATGACAGAAATGTCAAGCGTGGTCGTTGGATAAGAAGAAGAAGACTTCTTAAATGACATTGCACATTGTTGTAATATTGGCTACATGGTACATTGTTTTTTATCCAAAAACCAATAAAAAAAATATTTAGATCTATTACTATAGGTACTTATTATTGGAAAAATGTGTTTCGGATATATAAAGTTATGGGTCAACGAATTGTTTTGACATGAAAATTTTAAAAAATTGAAAAAATGGATTTAATCGATCTGCACTGACCTCATACGAACTCATACGGCTCATACGAGTACATCACAGCCGATGCGCATAATCAGAGCCTAGGCTCTGCTGGCAGAGGTAACCTGGTTGTTGAATAAGCAATTTTTCATCATTATACGGATTATACATTAGGCTAAAAATCAGCCTCTGATGGTCACCTAAATCGCTATATATTACTTACATGTAGACATTTCATAATACAATAATTTTCGAGCAATTTTCTACAATATTTGAATGTAGGTATAAGTATGAGAGATGAGGATGAAAACACAATAAATGTTGTAATAGTAATAAAAAACACAGTAAATGTTGATTCACTAATACAGTAATTTAAAATATAAATTCCGGAAAATAATTTGTATACGTAAAGTTCGAACTTTTAGAGTTTGAACTAGCCAATAGAGTCCACCCTTATCAATAGAGGCTAATTTTTCAGTCCAAATGTAAACTCTGTATAATATTGTTGAAAGATTGTTTATTTTATTTTTTGACTTTGGACCACCTTTGTCAACATAGCCTGGGTTCTACTGGTAGAGACGGATAATATCTACCTTACCTTTAACCTTAAGTAATGGAAATTTTAACAATGGACATTTGAACCTTTCGTTATTGACAGCCAACGATATTGGAAGTTTTTAGAAGCGTAGGAAATCGAACTTCTCAAATGTTCAAGAAAATTACAGTTTGTCTATATAAAACAACTAAGCAGCATTCAGGCATTTCCAGTGATTCATTCTAATGGAGTCAACCAGTGAAAATAAGTGATAGGTACAAGTAATAGTGACACGAGTGATTTAAAAAGTATTAGTAAAGGGATTTTTGTAATAAATTGTTTATCTACGAATTAAAATAAATAATTTCCATTGAACAAAAGGACCCTTAACGAGAAGTTCAATACAGGTTTGCAAGACCCCGTTACAGTATGTATAATGTATGATATATATATTATGCTTTATAATAATTCTAGCTGATACCCGCTCGCTTTGCTGAGAGTATCTAAATTTTAATTGATTGATTAATAGATTCCCTACCTTCATAGCGAATTATAAAAATTAATCTATTTTGACAGAAAAAGAAGATAGATACTTCCAGACTTCTATAATCTTACGATTTTAAGTATAAGAAGTACCTGTGTTTCTTTAAGACTTGAAAATATAATTTAAAACCTTTCAGCTATTTTAGTAAAAAATATTAGGAGCTATCCTAAACCTCATTAAAATACGTTCCGTTTCGTAATTGTTAATAATTTAAAAAACTTTAATACGTTTATTTCTAATTAAAATCTTTGACAATGAACAATAGAGAAATTCAAATATTTAAAAAAATTTCATTATTAATTTTATCGGGTGTTAGTTGAAATACATATTTATTTTTCAGTAAAAATTGTCAATTTTTTAATTTAAACTTTGTAGAGATTTCTTTCGTTACTAAAATTGGTCAGGACTTGTAGAAGAAAATGCGTTAAAAAATGTTATTTTATGAATTTTAACGAAACTTCTCTTAAATACACGGTTCCTATTGGATACAATTCTTATGCTATTCAATGGGAACCGTACAATATTTTGGCATAAGAAGCAATCGATATCATATCAAGCGGATTGGATATTGTATCAAAATTTGATCTCAATAGGTGTAGAATTTTTCGAGTTTTTGTCCAAATAATGACCAACATAAGATTTTTACATAATAAAGAAGATACCAATAAAACAGACAATACGTACGGCGTAAAATATCCAGTCACTCTTCCAACTCTTTTTAAATCTGTGATATCTTCTAAAGGGTAATTTTGATCTACATACATGAAATGCACAACGTATCTAATGTATTTAATTGGATAAGGAATAATACTGTATTGTTTAAAATAGCTTGGTAAATAACCAATAATTTTTTGTAATACGTAATAGATAAAAATGGTTCCTGTGTGTTATCCTTAGGAGATAGACATATACCGTCGCGGGGTTTTTTATCAATCTTTTTACCTACTCGTATTTTCGTGTTGTGTCAACAGAAAATGGTTGCTTTCCATTTATTAACACAGAGCGACGCTGCGTTACTCTGCGAAACACTGCAAATTGAAACAGAGTTATCTCAAAATAATACTAGAGCGACTAGAGCAAATACTAGACTGCATTTTTGGGTTTTTTAATACCAACCTGAAGAACCTAAATAATTAATAAGCATAGGGAATCATAGGCAGAGAAGAGAATTCTTCTCTTTTGTGTTGGTAATCCTGGGCAAAACACGGTGAAACACGGCTTTTTCTAGTGTCGCGCAGCGTACAGCCGTGTTCGACTTTGTCTTAAATGGAAAGCGCATATACGAACACTGCGTTACACAGCGGTCGCTTTTGGTGTAAATGGAAAGCAACCAATAATACTCCTGGAAGACAGTTGATTTCAATAGAAAACTTGAAACTCGTAGTTTTTTTTTTTTAATATAATGGTTTCTTCATAATAATTTACCATCTTTTACAGATAAAATTGTAATATTATTATGAAACAGGTCAGAGTTAAATTGAAATACAATTAGAGCAATTATTTTAACGTTTTCTCATTTTTATTGAAATTTCATTTGGCATTAATGATCAGAAACAAAATATGTAGGGATCACTACTTGAATTGATTTTCAAGCTACTTGTCTTTTTAGCGTGAAATAGAGTTAAAAATAAATTATAGTTTAAAAAACTTAAACAACACGCTTTAATATGAAGTTGTACTAAAAAGTAGAAAATAATTTTTATGTGTGAGTTTGTGTATCAGCAATGGAATTTGCAACAATCAAGTACGACTATTTAATTTGGAAAAAGATTTAATTAACAATTTAGTTATTAATTAAATAATTTATTTATAGTAATAAAGCGTGGAGTGCAATTATCTATATTTTCATAATTTATAAATAAGATTGGAGTCGGTAGGATGCCAATACGGTGCAAGTGCTTGCATAGCTAGTCGTGTCCCGTAGTAGTTCGGAAAACTGAAACTGACACCTGGCGGGGGAGAAGTCGTGAGATAGGAGATTCCAGTAAGGATTCCCATTTTTTCCCTTGCGCTTCATTTTTTTTTTCATTTTGTTCCTATTTATATATATAGAGTCATTATAAAAATATTGCACCCTACGCTTTTTTACTATAAATAAATTATTTAATTAATAACTAAATTGTTAATTAAATCTTTTTCCAAATTAAATAGTCGTACTTGATTGTTGCAAATTCCATTGCTGATACACAAACTCACACATAAAAATTATTTTCTACTTTTTAGTACAGCTTCATATTAAAGCGTGTTGTTTTAGTTTTTTAAACTATAATTTATTTTTTAGTTTTTAGTCTTAAAACGATATCAAAAGCCTCGATTTTTAGTAGGTACTTAAATCTTTTGTTTGGCAAAAAATCTATTTTTTTTAGTTTAATAATTAATTAATAATTATTCTGAGCTACACATTGTCAATAGCTGCAAGTTAAGTGTAGCCTAATTACACAAATACGACACAGACAAAATTTTAAATAATCAAACAACGGAAGTGGTCATTGTTTGAAAATTTAAAATTTTGATTGTTAGATTTTTTCTATTTATTAGGTCTTGACGTTGATGAAATAAATAAATTCAATCCAATTTTTTTTTCAAGTAAACGAATATTGATATTTTCTTTTTTTATTTATCCTGATGATCCTAGTCAGGACACAGAAACAAAATTATTAAATTATTGCATTGTCATTAGCCCTTGCCCCTTGTGCAAATTTTCAAGTAAATCAGACTTCAAGAAGTAGGTGAAAATTACTCTGCAAGATTCCTTTACATTCATACATACAGGTCAAGTTAATAAAAGCGTGTTAAAAATGTTAATATTTTAACAAGTCAAGTTAAGCATTGAATTTACTAGTAATTTCATTTTAGTTAAAATATCAAGCACAACTCATTGCACAAAATGTTCAATTACTTGACTTGATGAATCCCTGGAATTATGTATTCAGAAAAAAGTTACTGTAACACTGATAGTGGGAAACTACTGAACAAAAGAGCACATTTAACATTAAGTCAGTGTGTTATATGTGCTTTATTCCCTAACTGAATACTCTTCAAAGATTTTTGTTCTGAGAAATTATTATATATTCTTTTGGTTGACATTTTTTAACCAAAATAATATTGTAATAACATAATAATATTAATAGTTTTTATAAGTGCATACATATTACTGTTAAAAATCCTAAAAAAATTTTCGTAGGTACAGAAAAAATTAGTAAGTAAATGATACTAAATTGAACCATTCTTAAATACCTATTAAAAATGTTTTACTCTCTCTAATTCTCATGACGCAATACACTGAAATAAATAGTGTTTATAATTCAATTATTATTTTGCGCAAAATTAAATACACCTATTAATTTATTAGTTTTAAATAGCGAGAAATTTGACAAAAAAATATTAAAGTTAATTAAATTATGTTTTCATCATAATGTGGATCAAATCAATGGAACGAATTGAAAAAAAATAAAATTAAAGACCAATACAACAACAATTGCAATTGAATTAGTTTCTTGCTCTCAGTGCATAATTAATGTGCAATAAACTGTTTTAAAATGATGAATATTTTTCTCATTGTCTTCTTGTCAACAGTAATTTTTGTCAGTGCATCGCCAAATTACAGAAAAGAAGGTAAACTGTTTTCTTGAAAATACTTACTTTCTAAATTTTTAAAAAAATTGATGAGTATGTGCCATGAAAATATATTTTTGATATTTTAGTGATGCGAGATATTGATGCTTGGGTAAGTAGCATCTGTGCTGTGTCAACTGCAAGGAAAGATGGGTGCCATATTTGCTGTCAAATAATTACATCCCATCATCAGTTATGCCTACGTGAACTTTGCGACGATTGATTTTTAAATAAAAAATGGCCTATAATATGAAATAGTGCATTAAAGTTATGAACGTTCATAACTTTTTATTAATTACACAATAAAAAAGATAAAAGTCAAGTTCATAAAGGAGCGATTTATTTTTTTTTTTTTTTAGATAAAGCTACCATTCTTGTTTTTAATTATCTGCAATAATAGCAAATCTCAAATATTAACAGGATCCCATTTAACAATTTAACAAAAAAAAAAAGGTTATTACTTCATAGCAAGCAATAAACACTAAAAAATTTACACGTAGGTTCATTATTTTTCGATTCCTAAATTTTTAATTAAAAACTATGGTTTCTATCGTTTTTCGCAGCTACTATTCAGTGTGTTAAGTATAATAAATTTTTCAATTAAGTACAGAAAATGTTTCATTATAGTATACTGTATGGTTTTTATGCTTTTTATTGCATACATCTATATTGCACTTGTTAGTCGTTAATGTATCAAAATGTTAAGAAAGATTTTGAGAGTTACACTGTAAAAAAAACCTGTGATAGTGGATGCGGTGTACGGTGTTAAAATTTTCGGTGTTAAATTCAACACCGAAACCGGCGTGACAGTAACACCGTTAGCGGTGTTAATATTTTTTTTCGGTGTTAAAACGGTGTCATAAATTTTCCGGTGTTGAATACATTTTAACTAAGATAATTTTTATAATTAAACGCTATATGTCTAATAATTAGAAAAAAATAATTTTAAAAAAATATAAAATAAGTTTATGAAGATTAAAAAAATCAACACCGAACTTTTAACACCGCAAAAGATCATTGTAACACCGGTGTTAATCCACCGGTGTCACACAGCGGTGTTAAAACGAGTCCATTTTAACACCGCTTTTTTACTGTGTATCTTTGACGGTGTGACGTTAGATGTTACATATATGTTAAATGTTACATGTAATAGAGAATCCGTCTAAATCCAGAGAAATCCAAGGTAATAATATTCACCCTTAAAACAAAAATAAACCATTTCCCAATAACTCTGGACGGAGGAACAGTACCCAGGGTGGACACGATTAAATACTTGGGTCTAACCATGGACCCAAGACTCACCTGGAACGCACACATCACGGGCCTCACAGCTCGACTACGTATTCGCCTTAAGCAACTTAAATGGCTAATTGGCAACAGGGCTTTATCCATGCATCTGAAGCGACTCTTATATCTTCAAGTCGTGAGACCTGTTTGGATGTATGGGTGTGAACTTTGGGGTACAGCATCCAAAAGCCAAATAAATCGAGTACAGGTGACTCAGAATAGGACTTTGAGACTTGTAATTAATGCTTCGTGGTACGTTACAGGCGCCACTGTGCACCACGACTTAGAAATGCCAGAAGTGGAGGCTGTTATCCAAAGCAACTATCGTAAGCTAAACGAAACATTTGCATCTCACCCTAATCCAACTGTACAGGAAAACTTAAATAATTTGTCTCCACCCAGGAATCAACGAAGGCTCAAGAGAAAGAGGCATCCTGATTTAGTGGAGGATAAAACAAAAGAATGGTTTTTAAGGACCATCAAAGGATGGTAACCTTATTCATGTGACAGGATAATCTGACTCTAGTCAGCTTTTGCATGTGTCTGCCCAACCATAATGCCGACTAGGCAAAAAGTTTCTTCAAGGAGGAAAAAAAATAATATCATAAGTTGAATTCAAGTTATTTAATCAATTTAAAAATTTTGAGAGTCCCTTGTCGACCTTATAAGAGTCATCATACTACAAAAACTTAAACGTATATTGTCTAAAAAAAACTATCCATATATATTGGTTGGATCCCCAACTATGGGAAACGGGCGGATGGATTTTTTTTTTTTTTGCAAAATAGGAATCCAAACCTATTTTAGAGGAAAGTTTTTTTTTTTCTAGCACCAATTACATAAATTCATTATTATGAAAAAAATAAACTACAATCACGAATTCTTTCAAAATACTTACTGGTCTTATATAGAACAATATTTTTTATTTTCATCAAATAATTATTACAGTAAATCCTAGGTACTTACCTAAAATTATAAAAACGCAATTTTTTGATTTTTCACCACGGAGTAAACATTATTTGATGTTTTTCAAACATAATAATATAAAGTCGTACGTTGGGAAAAATTACACTGCTACACAAAAAAAATAAAAAAATTTGTATTTTTAAAGGCATATATTGCAACTCTACGTCAGAAAATCTTTTTTATCATATTCTGCGACAGTTAAGTTTTTCCGCTATTTCTTGAAAACTGAAAGGTGTTGTAAAGAAAAGGACCAAGGATTTCTGCTCAGGGTAAAAAAACACACTGGAAATCATATACCGCATTTCTGGGTAATATTTTTTTGCCTGGCGGTGTAATTAATTTGGAAAGAGGTGAATTCAATTTGTAAGTTCTTCCTATGGTTGCAACTCCGTACAGAGGTTAGCAATCATCAAGATAATGCTTATTTATTTTATCCTGTATGATAATTTCTAATTGTAACTTATAACGGGTAATTTTTCGTTTTTTTTTTCTCTTTGTAGGGTCGTATGCGAATCTCCCGCATATCTGGTAATCTAAGTTAAGACCTGTTACACAGAAATTGATTACAAAATTTTAATATTTCGTAAAAATATTGAAAGCTCCAAAATAATTAGATTTAGTCCAAAAAATGTGTCTTACTTTACAATTACAATTTGCTCAGTTTTTCTTAAAAATAATTTTTACTATAATAATTCACTTATTTACATTATAATCGATTAGTCGATTTTAATTGTAAAATGAAAAAATAATTTTTGATTTCAATATAATCAAAGCGTTACTAAAATGTTCTAGAATATTAAAATGGCAGAGAAATATTTTAAATTGTTAATATGTGTATTGAAAATAAATATGAAGTAACAAATTAAGAAGAAAAAATGATTAATAACTTATTGTGAGACTTGTAAAAACTATGTTAAAACTTATCTTAATACTAGGATTAATATGTTTTGTCAACGTCATTTGTCAAAATTCAGAAAGTATTTTATTTAAGGCTAGAAAATAGCTTCTTTTACCTAATATTTTCTTTATTCATTTAGTTGATAAAAGATGTCTTGTTTGGGTTTCGAATATATGTCAACCAAAGTCTGCATTTATAAAAGATTGTTATGTGTGTTGCAAGCGTATTGTATCCAGAAAAAAATCGTGTTTTCAAGAAAAATGCAAAGGAGAATCTTTGCGATGCTTTTCTTAATCCAGATGCTTATGAAACGAAAAATTCTGTTGTAAGTTATCCTCGTTGAACACGTAATTGTATACAAATTTGTATTAATATATTTACCAACTTATCTAAAATAAAAATTATATAAAAACTTAAAACCATGTCTACAAAAAATCTTTATTTTATTCGGCTTGAACACAAAGAGTGTAAAAGGCAAAAAGAAATAAATATCAACTATTTGTGAATCTTCTTCATAATTCAAATTATTTATTTACAATTTTTGATTTTGGAAAAGATATTGCATTCAACGTTTCAAGCTAAGTCGGAACCCCCAAAAGAAATTTATTTCGAAAGAAAAAAGCAAACCTTAAACCAGCAATTGATATTCATAAAAAAGCAATAAAGGAGCTGCTGCCAAATTTGTTTAGCCTTCTAAATATATGAAAAATGAAAAAGTGAAAAAAACCATTGGCAAAAAAACGAATAATACTTTTGAAATATGAGAAATTCAAACAAAAAAAAAAAAAACAAAAAAATCGTACCCACCCAAAATGTATAACATTCTTTATAAGCGATTGGTTGATGGATACCGCACATAATAATATTTTGTAACATGTATTTTATTTTAATTTTTTATTCTCAAATTGTCTTTTTTTACATGCTAAGCAAGATTTATTGGCGCTTTTAAGAATTATTGTTGAATTTATTTTACATTATTGTCAACTTTATCTAAAATGTCAGTGACATTAACTCATGTGTTTTATACGTGTGCACAAATTTATACTATTTCCATCTTTTTTGTAAGCTTAGAAAATTTCAAAGTGAAACTGACGTTGTCTTTTTCTTTCTCATTTTAAATACTTAAAATTTAGTAGGGGATATGAATAAAGTGTGTAAACCAAACGAGAAGGGCAATAGGTTAAATTTGTTTGAAAATTCGCGGGGGAATTCATAATAGATACATAAATGTTGTTCAATTAAAGTTCATCAAGGTCAAAATGATGCTAGTATCGTCGTTTATGTTTAGGTTAAGTAACGTTTTATAATTTTTTTTTATATTGATGAGACGCCTAAATGCCTTTATAGTTTTTTTTAATTTAATTTTTCATATCGATTTATCTTGATTAAGCAAATTTGGTCAAATAAGATTTTTCCGCTTTATTCTTTGAATAAATTATTTTTTTAACTTTTAACCTATTAGTTAGATAATTTGACCTTTCAACTTTAAATCAAATTTACATTTTGTCTTTGAAGAATACTACTTATACCTTAAAGAAATGCCTTGAGATCAACTTAATGTAAGTATGCATAAAGTACATACATTCTTAGGTATCTTTATCACCCAAGGCTTTAATAATCTTGATCTTGGTTTTGGTCTAGTAAATATATGTATGACAAATTTTGGTCTTGATCTTAAACTTGATCTTGCATCGATAGTTTCCGTATTAATACAGCAAAATGTATTATTATTGTACCTGAAGTAATTATCGTTATTACTTTCAGGGTTAAATTAGTTTAAAATACAATGAAGAAAACATTTGAAAAAGCTTGTATAGTTTTATTTTCTTTTTTAATTTACTAAACAGTTACATTGTCTCTTTATGATATTTTTATACGCAGTTTCCAAATGTTCAAATGAACTCTTTTAAAGAAGTACGTAGTTATTTTACTAACAATATATTTTTTGTTCTTCCCTTCCCCATCCGAGGAATAGCTTAACTATTTTATACCCATCTGAAAAAAATCTTGAATATTGTCTTAATGTTTTACAAGGTTCTAATATTTTCATTTTACACTCATGGCTTGTTTACCATGAATAAATTTAACAGCCAGTTTGTAAAACTTAAGTAGATACTTTTGGAAATCTTTGCTTTGTTAATCGTAGATTTCTTATAATTTTAACATGTACTTCTTTTCCTAGACTCTAGAATCTTTAAGTTATTTGATCAATTGTTTTTTTTTTAATTGATTTAATTTTATTTTTTCTTCTAATAGTACAAAGAGAAAATAATTATTAGTTGGTATGTTGGATGTAATCTCCAAAACTATACATCTAATTTGAAAAATTCTTCTACCATTTCAAAGATGCGTTCCCGAGTCGAAATTTTAGACCTATTTTCGCTCTCAATATCTAGGCTATTCAGAGGTTCAAGGAGATTGAAAAGAGAACCATCTGCATTTGAATTTGGTCTTCATTTGAACCTACAAGTGGCATTTATCGGACAAAATACAATGTTTAGGTTCAAATGAGGTTCAACAATTTTTTTATTTACTCTCTCTCTCTTTTCTCCGCTCTTTCTTTGACACTCTCTCTCATTGTTTTATTGGTAGGGTTTTTTCAAAAAGAATAACATTTTTATTTTAATATTTTCTTTTTTTTATTCATTAAATATGTTTTCATTAATATTAGCGATAAATTTAAAAGTAATAAGAATATTACAAATATCAGTTCTTAATTCTTAATTTCCTTGTCTTCGTTTACCAGCTCTTTTAATGTCACCATTGCCATCATTTATTTCCCGGATTTTCTTTTATTATGATCCACAATATTCCCAACCATGTGCATTTCTTTATAAATTTTATTTAATTGTATAACATCTCTCTGATTACTTTCAAGATAATAAATTAAAGCAAATTTCTTCACAATTTTTCTTTTGAACTCAGTTTTTTCACCATTAAATTTTTTACATTTACACTTCTAGGCATTTTGATATAAACAATATTGAAAAATAAATCAAATAGGTAGTAAAATAAGTTTATTCAATTGTTGTATAATGACTAACAGAAGTTGTAGCCACTCGAACTGACTCGAACGGTTGACGACAAGAAACTAAAGCTGAGTAAAAATGAACAAGACTGGACAGGGTTAAGGATCAAACCAGTAATGGATCATATCCAGATACACAATAAATTCTATGCTAGTAGAGGTTACACAATATTATATTAAGCATCCAAGTATAGGAAAGAGGGAGATCCAAAATTTGGGTTATTAGTAAATAATATTTGGAATTTTGTAAAAAAAGCAGGTTTACAACCAAGTTTTATGTTTTATGATGATAAAACTTTTTCTTAGGTAGAAACTAGGTTCACAAAATATAATAAAAATTTCATGTAGGTTAAAATGAGGTCGATGGAATATCGTTTAGGTTCAGATGAGGTTCATTTTACTCTTTGTAGGTTGAAATGAGGGTAAAAAGTCCATTTTAGGGCCAAAATAGGTCTAAAATTTCGACTCGGGTTAGTCCAAAAGGACATAGATAAATATATTTTTTGCCTTGGAAAAATGCATTGTCCTGTAAGATCACGATGTCTTTTTTAAACGGATAAACAGAGTTAGATGATATTAAATATAAAGGTACCCGGTGGGAGAGCAACTTGCTTATTTGCATTTAGCGTCCTGAAGCAACAGTTGCTTGGAGGAGGGTGGGAGTGGACCCAGTTAAAAGAGTGGCTCGTAAAGTTGTGTAATAGCAATGTGTGGTTCCAGCTAGACAGTGCCGCACATCTGACACATATCTCGTGAGTCATTGATTGTTTTGCGGTAATACTTCCCAAAACGCCCCCGGGGGGGGGGGGGGGCAATTTTCTTGGGAACCTGCACTTACCAGCATCTATTGTTTACAATCGTTCTTGGATCCCAAGATCATTTTAAAAACAACAATCGTTACGCTGTAACTAAAGTCGATATGCTGGAAAGACTTGAATGAAACTTAAGAAGTAGATTAACGCAGTGTATAAGTAGACAATAACGGACGTCATCTGCCTGATGTAGTATTTAAAACTAACAACGTTAACATTACGTGTTGTACTTGATATTTCTCAAAGAATTACATGTATTTCTTCATTATTTTTTTCTTTTATTAATTTCAAAATTAGCAAATTGCTTAAAACAAAATCAATATCGTCATTTTTATCCTGAAAAATTACATGGTTCTTGCAGGATATCTAATAAAGCATAAAATATTTTAGTGACATGATATTATGCATATATGTTTAGAATAATTATATTAGAGACTAGCTGACCCGCGCAACTCCGTCTACGTCACATAGGAGTGAGAGAGAGTTAAAAGTGGGGAACCTATAGCACAATTCTAAAGGAGTTGAAACATTCTTTGTTTTATCCAAAAATCACTTAAGAACCATTGAAGAGATAAAATTTGGTACCTATAATACCAATTTAAAGCCGCGCGAACGAAACCAAGAAAAACATTGTATGTCTGTAACGTTAAAAGTATAACATGACTCATGAGGTATCTTAGGTACATCACACTATGATCAGTAAGAGTGGAACTATAGTAGAAAATGTCAGCACAGAGTTTCTATGAAAATACTTCCCTTTGTTCGAGCGCCACAGAACTAAATCTAGGCCAATGTAGATCTCAGAGACGGTTAAAAAGAAGACTCCCACAAGAAACTCTATAACCTAGCTCTGCTGTGGAATAGAACGCTAGAGGATATATGTATATACATAAAACCTCCAGCCAAATCGAGCCAGCAAAAATTTTCTATCAACAACACTATGCATAGTGCCAATTAGACCGCTGATCTAGTGCAAAAAACAAAATAAATAGCAAAAAAAATGTCACGGGAACGGGAATAATAAAGAAACGCTGCATAACACTACTGGGGTGTTTTATTGATAAAATTTACGTATGTAAACTTAAAATATAATGAAGAAAAAAGAATATATGAAACTTAAACAAAGAGTAACGTAAAAAAAATTGAAATGTTATTTGATTATTGCAACGCCTGTAACCGTTGTAATAAATAATATATTTTAAACTTGTACTTCTGTATCTGTTATAATATATTGCAAGGAGCTGAATGCCTGAATGTCTAATGATCTATAAATCAGCTCAGTACTGACTACTGAAAAAAAGTTAGAAGTACACAAATATTGAGAAGAAAAAGCGCAAGCGCTCACTTAGGAGGCCTAACATATTTTAAAAAGTGGGGAGTTTTGAAAAGAAAAGTTTTTTTTTTTTTTTTTTTTTCCCTGATTTATAGCGCAATCTGCACGGTGGTGCAATAAGTGCTTCTGCTCTCTTGGTTTTATTGTGGGAGCAGGCCCAGCGGACTACTCCTGATTTTTTTTTTTTTTTTTTTTTCTTCTAGTCTGGGAATCTTTCAGGGAGATCCGTGGGATCCCATCTTTTAAGTCGCCTTGTAGACTCACTATTGTCTAAAAGGTTCACTGCTAGGTGGTTTGGATGCTCGTTGAGTTTCTCCAGATACTTCCTGCTGTGCTTTTGGATTTCCTCCTTGACTGTTGGTATATCTGTGTCTTTGTGTATTTTTATATTGTTTATATACCAAGGAGCATCAATTATTTGCCTGAGTGTTTTCGACTGGAATCTCTGAAGAATCTCTATATTTGAATTTGATGCAGTACCCCAGAGTTGGATCCCATAGGTCCATATGGGCTTCAGTACAACCTTATAGATAAGGAGCTTGTTTTCTGCTGACAGCATGGATGGTTTTCCCATCAGCCAGTACATTTTTTTAACTTTCTTGTTTAATGTTTCTCTTGTTTTTTTAATGTGGACTGCCCAGGTAAGTCGCCTGTCCAGATGCATACCCAGATATTTAACTACGTCTTTGTTTGGTAGTTCTGTGCCATTCATCACTACAGGGGGGCAAGTGTCTCTTCGGGTTGAAAATGTTATTTGGGCGGATTTGCTGGCATTGATTTTTATACGCCATTTTCTGCTCCATTGGGATATTCCATCCAAACAACTCTGGAGCTTCGCAGTGGCCTCTCCTGGTGTTTCCGCCGTCGCTATAATGGCTGTGTCGTCCGCAAAGGTGGCCATCAATACTTGATCAATTATTGGGACATCGGCCGTGTATAACAGGTAAAGCAGTGGACCCAGCACACTACCCTGAGGAACACCCGCTCTAACAGGCCGTAGATCAGTTGTTATATTTTTTACTTTTACCTGATAGAAGCGATCCTCAAGGTAAGACGATAGAATTTTTGCATATTCCGGAATCACCCTCATGACCTTGTATAGGAGACCTTGATGCCACACCTTATCGAACGCCTGGGAAACATCCAGGAACGCTGCCGAGCAATAGTGTTTATTTTCTTGAGCGTCTCTGATGACTTTAACAATTCTATGTATCTGCTCCAGAGTTGAATGTTTGGCTCTAAATCCAAATTGGTGCTCAGGGATGACTGATTTTTCCTCTAATTTGGGTAGGACTCTAGCCAACAAGATTCTTTCGTATACTTTGCTCAGCACCGGTAGTAGACTGATGGGCCTGTACGAGTTTACATCTTGAGGTGGTTTTCCTGGCTTTTGTATCATAATTACTTGTGCCACCTTCCACTGACCTGGCATTTCAGATAGTCTATTTATGGCATTGAATAGAGTTGTTATGTATACTATAGCCTTTCTCGGTAGCTCTTTCAATAGTTTTGCCGTTATAAGGTCATATCCAGGCGATTTATTAGACTTAAAAGTTTGGATAGTCGTCTTTACTTCTCTTGGTGAAGTAAATCGGATTGGTGTTCCTCTTATATCCATATTTCTGATAGCTTCAGTAATTTCTTCAATGTTGGCTAAGTCGTGGAAATGTTGTGGGAGAGTCGGGTTTGGTGTAAATACAGTTTGTAAGTGTGTGGCAAAACATTCAGCTTTATCGAAATCGCTACGCGCCCAGTTGTTATCACTTTTTTTTATAGGAAAATTTTGCTGAGTTGGTTGTTTGAATTTTCTGGTGGCCTTCCAGAGAGAATAATCTGCGTTTTTTGTTGGGGCTAATGTTTGCAGATAGTTTCTAAGCGTTTCATCCTTACTTTGTTTAATTTGCTCTTTTAATTTTCTCGCTGAGACGTTTAGATTGTGCTTATTTTGTGGGCATCTATGGGCTTGCCATACTCTCCTCAGTTTTCTTTTTGCCGCAATCAGAT
This sequence comes from Sisyra nigra, assembly GCA_958496155.1. Classification (NCBI taxonomy): domain Eukaryota; kingdom Metazoa; phylum Arthropoda; class Insecta; order Neuroptera; family Sisyridae; genus Sisyra; species Sisyra nigra. The sequence continues at coordinate 20,885,941 of OY292316.1, read as the reverse complement.
CTTTTATTTCTCGTGGATATTCCGGCTTTTTCTGTTTTTTGTGGTTTATTGGAGTTGCCATCCAGCTTGCTGCGTGTATAACATTGTTGAGTTTTTCTAGGGCTTCTTCCATATCTTGTCTTGATTTGAGTCGTATTTGGAGATTAAGGTTTTTCTCTATGTGGTATCTGTATAGGTTCCAGTGTGTTTGGGAGCTATATAGTCTTTCAGTTTCCTCATAATGATCCAGCCGGGTTCTTATGATAATGATTATTGGAGTGTGATCTGTTGCAATATCTAGGCTTGAGGTTATACTTATTTGATGTCTTGATATACCTTTTGCAACAAAGAAATCGAGAACATCAGGAAGCCTGTTGTTGTCAGCTGGCCAGTAGGTAGGCTCGCCGGTAGAGAATATTTCATAATTTCTTTCTGTTATCACCTTATGCAGCTCTCGCCCTTTTGATGTTATAAGACGGGAGCCCCAGTAGTGGTGTTTGGCATTATAATCTCCCCCAACTATGAACCTACTTCCCAAGGTGTTGAAAAAATTTATGTATTGCTGTTTTTTGATTGAATGTCTTGGTGGACTATATAACGCTGAAACTGTTATTTCTCCTCCCCAATCCGTAATTCGAATGGATGTAGCCTGAATTTGTGGAGTTATATATTTTTCTATCTCATAATGTTTTATGTTTTTTTTAATTATAATTGCAGTACCAGCATGTGCTCTTCCGTCTGGATGTTTAGTGTCGTAGTAAGTATAATTCGGTATTTTGAGATAGTTTTTATCAGTAAAGTGGGTTTCAGACACTAAAAGTATGTCAATGTTTTGAGTATTTAAGAATATTTCGACCTCTTTAACATGTTGGGAGAGGCCATTTGCGTTCCATGCTGCTATTTTATAGTTATTATTCATTTGACTAGCTTGTTCAGTAGTAATGTGAGCAGGTTCATGAGGGAGGACATTTGTTCTGCCTGTTTGTTTAAAATTGCTTCGAATCTGTCGAAGGACGTTCGGAACAGTTCTGCTAGGTTATTTTGGTTGATATTGTTCTCTGCGACTGGAGACGTACTCTTGTTCACCTTTATTGCTTCAGCATATGTCATTGTCATTGTTGGATTTATACTTGTGTCGTTGTTTGTTCTGTAGCTAGTTGTTGGCGTGGGTAGAGGGTTTTCTTTTTTATTGTAATTGTTTATAGTAGATATTGAAGAAGGATATCTCTTTTTTACTATTTCTTTATAGATTTTACACCCTCGATAGCTGGCTGGGTGAGAATCGCCACAGTGAACACATTTAGCTGGCTGACTAGCAGGTAGTTGACAGTTCTCGGTTCTGTGTGCTAGCCCACATTTGACGCAGACTGGATCGTGTTCGCAATATTTTTGTGTATGAAAAAACTTCTGACACTTCTTGCATTGAGGTATGCTACTCTTCTTTTGGAGGGGTGGTTCAATCTGGACTCTTTGGTTTTGCAAGATTTGGATTTGGTATACATCCATATTGTTTTTGCTTGGCTCCAAATCCAAAAAGAACATGGAGAGTGGATGCCCAGTTAGGCGGCTCTTTATATTCCATATGCTTCTAACTATGTGACCCTGTTGTTGAATTTCCTCTGTCAAATATTCTTGGTCTGTAGAGTGATGAAGGTTTTTAACTACCACTCTGTAAGCTCTTTGGCTTTTAGGTTGAAACGTATGAAATTTGGCCTTTTTTGATTTTAGTTGATCATACACTTTCTTATGATTTTCTAGAGTTTTGAGTGATAGTCTTATATTATCATTTTTAATTATTTTGATTGAGTAGTCTTTTCTTTGAATGACTTGTTCCAGTTCTAGCATCAGATTTCTTATATCACCCACTGCTGGTATATAGATAGGAGGTGGAGTAGGTTCTTTTTCTTTTTTGTCAGTTTCCTCCTGTTGATTGAGTGGCTCATAACGATTTGCGGTGGTCGGCGTTGGCTCGGGATTAAGCTGAATTTTTTTGTTATTAGTGTGTCGTTTGTCTCTGGAGCCCAACCTTTTTCGGCCTTTTTTGCGCTGCCAAGGAGCGCCTTCATCTTCATCCGAAGATGTAAGTTGCAGTATATCGCTTTCCATTTTTTTTTTTTTTTTTTTTTTTTTAAATCTAACACAAGTATACTATGACTAATTACGTATATATATACTATAACTTAAGACTAATTTAAAGCATATTGTTTATTTAATTAAATGTTCTTAATAGCACTGTTTTAATTTTTTTTTTTTTTTTTAATTAAATCTAAATCAAAATAAAAATGTCTTATTTAAATTATATCTATAATCGATCTACAAATAATTTTTTTTTTTTTAATGCAACTAAGTGTTTATAATAAGTGAAATGTTTATAAATACTTGGGGTTGTATAGATGATTTCATTTATGTTTTGGTTGGAACTTGATTTCTGTTTGTTCGAATTTTCGTTCTCATGCAACGATGTTCACTAACACACACACACACACACACACGCAAGTTGTTATTTAATAAATGTTCAAATTTAACCTAAGATTATATTATATCTTAATAATAATGTTTTAACAGTAATTTAATCACTATTTGCAATAAAAATTTAATTTAGTGAGAAAAAAACACATTTTGAGCACTTTTTCTAAATATAGGTTGTTCAAAAACTCTAGTTGTAGCCATTTAAAGCGATAAAATTTGACGATGATAAACAAACCGTGTTTGATCTTTTCGCCATTTTTTTGCACTCTCGAAAAGAAAAGTTGAAAATTTAATTGTTGATTTTTTAAATGTAATTTAACACGCTAAATTCTAAATATGTATTCAAAAATTAACAATGAAAGAAATTTCAACGTTTCAAAATTTTTCATTATTTTTCGGATGTTAAATAAAACATCATATCTTCAAGTGAAAATTGTAATTTTTATTTTAATCCTAAAGAGAAAATGTGTTAAAACGCTATTCCACGAACTTTAAATATCTATTTCACGACCTTTTTTAACACACGGTTCCCGCAGGAGACAATTATCATCCTATCCTTGAGCACCGTGCATTATTCTGGCATAAGAAATAATTTATATTATTATCTGATCCCTCAACTATCATATTGCAAAAAATCATGTCTATCTTTTACTCTGTGAAAAACAAAAACATATCTATCCCACGGGAGTAGAACATTTTTCCTGGATAAAAAAAAGATCAAGCTTTCCTGAGGAAAATTCGTTAAAACTCTTATTCATGAACTTTTAGAAAACTCCTTTGAAATACTCAGTTCCTGAAGGATTCTATTTTTAGCCTATCCTACGGGAACCGCACAATATTCTAACATAAAAAGTAGCCCATATCATTCACTGTCTCTTAAACTACCATATTGCAAGAAATTATGGTAATCTTTTGTTCTGTGAAAAACAAAAACGTATCTATCCTACGGGAACAAACATTTTTCCTGGATAAAAATTGGACTGTATGAAAAGAAAAATTATGATTTTGCCTTGAGGATCTTATGAGTTAATACTATAAATATATTGTACTCAGATAAAAATGTTTAGTTTCAGCATGATTTTTCTTCAAACCAGTTTTTCTCTATTTTCCCGATGAAATGAGAAATTTTTCCGAAATAAAACGTGTTCTAGATAATGATTCGCATATTTATCATACTTAAATATCACCAAAATCCATTTTCAACTAAAAATAGAGTTTATGCATACTTTTTTTCTCCCACCCGTTTTTCAATTTCTTGGGTAAATGAGACATTTTCAACAAATTTTATTAAAAATCATATTTATTTGGGTAAGAATTAACAATATGTTTCTAAAAACAATTTCGCAAATAATGAATTATTTTTGAAACAACCTTAACAACCATTAAAAAGGTTATAGCGGGCTAACTATAAAAGATAGACATGTGTCGTCGCGGACTTTTTTGTAGAAGATTTTAAGAGGAACAATTTTGCTACACATAATTTTTGCGTAACTTTAACCGTTTACGCGGGGCAGGCCACGAACGCTCTCAAAAGGAAAATTTTTTCCTGATTTTTGCAACATTTTCCATCGATGCTCTGCTCCTATTAGTCGTAGCGTGATGTTATATAGCCTAAAGCCTCCCCCGATAATTAGGCTATCCAACATTAAAAGAATTTTTCAATTCGAACCAGTAGTTCCTGAGATTAGCCCGTTTAACCAATCAAACAAACAAACAAACAAACAAACAAACAAACTCTTAAATTTTATATATTAGTATAGATGCAACGAATATTCGGCTACTATTCGATATTCGGCTGCATTTTTTAATATTAGGTATTCGGCCGAATATTGTATACTATTCGGCCGAATACCGAATACTTAATGATAACAAAATACATGTTTAATTCGAAATTATATATACTTATACAACAAATTAAAATTTAAAATCTATTAGGGAGAATTAATTATCATGAATCAAAACAATTTTTTCTGTATTTGAGTAAAGTTTTCTCGGGTATGGAACCTGCTTTGAGTTTAGAAACCACTACGTATATATGGACCTAATGTCCGATCTAGGCGAATACTTAGTAAATAAAAATTAATTTTGGTTGCCGTTAAATTTTTCTTTTTTTTTAATATAAAATAATGCGTCTCGTGATACGATTTACTCATAAATGAAACGGCCGAATATTCAGCTATTCGGCCGAGAGTGTGGCCGAATATTCGGAATTCGGTATTCGGCTAAATCACTATTCGTTGCATCTCTAGTTTATAGGTTGTTGTAGGGTCATATATTAGATTGTACCTTTAAGTTGATATTTGTTTCGAAAAATATCTATTATTTCTATCGGATAGCCATAACTAAAAATCGAGTTTATTATTATTCTCACAGAGAAACAAAGTAATTCATGTTAGATTTGTCAACCTCACACGAAACAGGAAAGGTTTTGCCAGTTTAATATAAATTTATAAGAAATAAAAATCAAATGAGGTCCTCTGAGTATTTTTTTCTATAAAGTATACTTACATTACTAACTACATTAGTTACTTTTAGGAATTATGGTTAGCTGTTTAATTAATTTTGTAAAATCAAAAGATACTTTGGTATAGCAATTACCTGTAGTTTTTTTCACAAATGTAATTCTTAAACTTTATTATTTGAACATAATAGGATATCCTCGTTTTCTTCATTAAATTTTTTAACTTTAAAACAAAACCAAAGAGCCATCGAATTCTTTAGTAATGCTTATAACAGTGGCTTTGAATTCCCAAATCCTTGAGCACAAAAAACTTTTGTAATCTAATATTTAAGAAGACTTGAACTGATTTTCACTAACACATGGAGCGATAATCATAACTTCTATTTTACTATCAGAATAGTTTGCTCTTCCACAAACTTGATATGCTTTTATTAAACTCATGAACAATAGATATTGCAGTAAAGAAGGGACAGTCTAAAATTATAAGATGATTTTATAGTAACTTCAGAAACTTATGTATGTCTTATAAAAACAGTTATTAAATTCAAAAAAAAGCTCCAAATGCGAAATTTTAAATGACGTTTATTATATATAATTACTCTCTTTATTTTGTCTGGCCGAAACCTAAGCTGTTTCAGCAAACGATTTATTGAATATCTCGAACATCCATTACCTAACTGTATTTACTTGTGATTATTTTTTCAATAGTACTAAGTCTCTATAAAAAAAAAGATGAAAAAGAACAGTTGGCATTGTCTATTTATTGATTTTTTCATTTCGTAAATTACAGTTGTTAAAATTTTGCTTATAATTGCATTTAATGAGCTAAACGTTGAGTGCTCAATTGTGTATGATAAACGTTTATCAAAGAAAAATATATAACAGAGCTTCCAGCCGTTAACGTGTACGTGAATTGATTTTCGAGTTATAAAAAAGTCATTAACACAATGGTTGTGGCTCAGCTAAAATCAAATCAGAAAGAAATAGCGTAATGGCATACAGATCGAACTAGTAGTGGTACGTATTGGTACTATATAGTTGAAGTTCTATCTATTTTGTCTGCGGATGGCTAAAGATTTATTTTCGTTGACTGGGGAAGCATTCATTCTTCGTAAAATGAAATCATTTGACTTTAATAGAGTTCATTGTCGAGATTTTATGATGATAATGATGATTGAGAAAGAGATTGAACGACGACGGTACTTGTAAAATACTTGAAAATGATTTATGTATTCTCTTCTGTGTCTATGTGCGTGTTGGTGTTAGTTGGTCTGTGTATTTTGTATTTTTATTATTTCGGATCTCTACGTTTTCGTTTGTTGTTTATTTTAAAATTTTGAACGCTCAAAATGTTGTTTTAATGAAATCGTTATTTATTTTTTATTACGCTCGTTTTATTCTTCTTCTTTTTTCTCGCGCCTATATTGATTTTAATATCAAACGCGTTTTAAATATAATAATATTTTTTTTCCTTGAATTTAAAAAAAAAGAAATGTTATATTCTTTCTCTTACAAGTGGCTATAAAAATTTTATATATATATCTTCAATCATATTGCCGTCTAATTCGGAAAACTCATAAACTATTAGGGTGACTCACCGATAGCTTACAAATTTTAATTTGATTAACCTATACTTAACTAGAAGTTTGAATTATAAGCTTTATACCTAGTTTTATAAACACTTAAAAGATCGGCTAAGACCTAGTTAAAGCTTATACTTGTTAGGAGTACCTGACGACCGTATAACTTCCGGAGTACTGAATCTAAGCTGAAAGAAAAATATTATACTTAAAATTTTCTTAAACAATTTGCTCTGTCAATTATTACACCCGGATTTTTGAGGGATATGGTTTTAATTCCATAATTGGACTGTGGTTCATTTTTTCAAGACATAAATTTCCACATAATTGGTTTTTGAAATGAAAGACAATTTGATGTGTTCATTGAATTTAAAAGAATTAAGATGAAAATAAAAATACATGCGTGAAAATGTGAAAAATAAAATGATATTCGATATAATATAAATAAGAAAAAGAAAGATATTGAAAACTTACATTGTATATAAATGTTGGCGACAGACCCTTTAAGAGCACTCCCGTATTTCGTTAATACTTATATCGATTTTTATAGAACATTTTAAAATAAAGCGAAAAAGATTTTTTACTTACATTGTTAAGTTGTCGTCCCGATTTTTGTTGAAGAAAAACTTAGTAGGGGAAAGGTGTACAAGATGATCCCTCTAAGCAAGAATTGAAATAAAATATACATATTTCCCTGTGAAACAAACATGATAGCATTTACTACTGCCATATTTGTTTATCTAACTGTTATCATACTCAGAATTTCTAATTATTTAAGTTTACATAATAATAAATACATATTTTTAATACTCTACAAAGTAATCATCTTATACACCCGGGTGGTTAAGATGATCCCTATGGTTGGGGTAAGATGATTCCAATGATCATCTTGCCCCAATGTCGAGCAACCTTTAATTTTTGCAAGAATAAGGTAACTTAAAGCGAAAAACAAAACTATAAAACGTCTTTATTTAAGATAATTTTTGTAATTCAACATAAACTCAAGTTTATAACTCAACAAAATAAACTCTAAAAAAACTAACCCAATCGTCTGAGTAGTGGCTTCGTTATGCAACTTTTCTTAAAAGTGTAATCGGTTTTTGGCCGGTGTTGTGCTACACATTTTACAAATAAATGGATTTGTATCATCGCTATCAATTCCGGGACAAGCTTCATGCCGCCATTTCCCACAAGCACAGCACTTAATCCCCCCTTCATCCTTTATATCGCCAGAAAATTTTTCCGTGCAATAAAGGTATTCTGTGTCATCTTCCTCAGATGACTCAGGCGAGAAATATGATGTTTTCTTAAACTTGATATAAGTAAGTACATAAAAATAAGCTATAGGCAGTTTGTATGAAAGTCAAGGTACAAGATGATCCCGGGATCATCTTGTACACAAGGAAGGGAATCATCTTGCCCCAAGTGCAACTTTTTTATTCAAAGTTAATTAATATAACCCATAGCCACGCCGCTATTTCCAAGTAGCCCAAAAATCAAAATTAGGCGTATTAGAATGTCATAAACACAAGAATCATTGCGCTTGCTAGTATTTAATAGAAGTAATATAAAATTGAATTCAATCTTTCCTTATATTAACTGAGCACAATTTACATTTTTTTAAAATGAACAGTGGTGGGGAGATATTTGAGGCTATGTTTTGTCAAAAATTCAACTAGATAGCGTTAGCTGTTTGGGCGCAATCGAAAAGGATCATCTCACCCAATGGGATCATCTTGTACATCTTTCCCTTGTCTACTAACATAATAAATTTACGATTTTTAAAACTTTTTTCGTTTCTGATCCTAATTAAAACCTAAAACATAACAGATACTAATCTTTAAAATTATCTATTTTATTTTCTATGTGCTCTTTTAAGGTTGTTCTCAAAACAAGTAAACCTATATATAGACTGTAACGAAAATTAAAAGAAAAATCATTATTAGTAATAAAAATATAATTATTGTAATATAAAACTGAATTTTTGAGAGTTGAGGATAATTCTGAATCAAAATAAAACTGAAAAAAATATTCCCAGAAGTTAAATTTTAGCATGAGTTTCTTATTATGGAAACATGGAAATAGCCGATAGAAAAATTTACTGCAAAAAAAAAACAAACTTTACAGAAATCGACAAAACTAGATATATCGCGATGTGTGTTTAGTAATAAAATAATCTTCAAGCGCTATAAAGTTCACATATAAGGAGGGAGAAAAAAGGAGAAAACGAGCGGGAGTGAAAAGACGTAGACTCTGTTTTACTTATATAATTACCAGTTTGTTGTGAAAGTAAACAATATAAAACCTTATGGTTTATCGAGTGAATTATCTCGAAACATTCTGGTAGTTTTGTTCGTTACAAAACGTTACAAAACGTTTTGTTCGTGTACGATGTAAAGTTTTCTGACGTAAGTTTTAATTTAGTAGAGTTTCAAAGAACAGCTCATATGGACATGAGTTGAACGTCAGAAGGACAGACTCAGCTTTATTGGCCTTTATTTTTGCCTAGTATTCTAAAAATTCTATAGTAACGTGTGAGCGTGATTACAACGAATAAAAGATACAATATTTATTAATAGATAATTATATATTATGGATGGTAAAATATCAAACAAAGTGATGAATATATTATTAAAAACATGAAATTATGACCTAATCATAAGTATTTGAATTTAATCTCTTAATTACGAGCATAAAAAATAGAACGAACTTCAACCTTGAAATATTGAATGTCTTTTAAGATTCTACTGTTTCATAATTCTTGGGGCGAAATTCAAAGTATGCATTTTTCATACTTGAAAGCCCAAAATCCAGTTCTGTACGTCCTCTTATTTGTTTTTATCTTGACTGACGTTCATCCGGATTTATTCGAGCTCGAACCACCCAATCAAAATTAAAGCAGTAGAATAAACTTCATATGAATGTGCATATTGTAATTATATTAGCATCATAAACGACACCTAAAATTCCCGTAGCCCAATTTCAACAAGTCGTAAAGCGCCTTATCTTCCACAACAGTACTGTGTATAGTAATAAAAAAAATGAGAGAAATATCGTTGAGAATGAAGATTTTTTTATTATATGGCATCAGAGATTTTGACGGGCATTTTGATTTCGTAAGGGATCGTTTATAAGGAGCCAGGACATGTGTCATAATTGACGGATTAAAATCATGTCACCTTTATACTTACATACATGAAGATAATAATGTGGGTATCTATCAAGCCGTAAATGACACATTTGTAAAACGAGCAGTCACGATGAAGAATTCAAATCTTTTTGATCTGATTCACATTTATAGTTTTTTTTTTTTTTAATTTCAATAGAAGGTAAAGGAATAATGTAATCTTTTAAAAAAAAGATCTCAGAGATTCTTTTGGAAATCAAAAAGATGTCTGAATTTATATTTTCTTTAATCTTATTTTATTGATTTGGAGAAGAATAGTTTGGGCTAACGTTACCTATGGGTTATGCATCAAAAGAAAAAAAATTCTCAAAGGACTTATTTAAACAATATTTCTTGTGAGTGAAATAATTTCTTTACAACGAATAGAATTCATATTTTTCTTAAATATTACTTTTTAGATTTATAGATATTAGATTTTTTTTCTTTATTTTACTACTAGTACTACATACTAAGAAAGCATCATACATTGTAATTGGGTCAAATTTTCAATTTTGAGTTTTCACCGGAAATACATGTTTTGGTTTCCTGAGTCCGAAAAAGTGTTCGTGACAACGATATCTTATCGAAAGCTTTACCGGGATTTCACCAAACTTGCAATTTTGCCATCATATTACGTCTACAATCTACATAGTGGTGACGCGAAGCTTTTGATTGAAATCAATTAACAGGAGTCCTCACTTTATTTTATGCTTTTAAAAAAAAAATTCTTCGAACTTTTAATGATTATTAAACTCATCAAAGCCTGCAACTTTTATTTGGGCTTCAATAAAGGGAGTTCTGGAAAAGAGGTTGAGAGTAAATATAATTTAAAATAATAGCTACATTTATGCTTAGGTACCTACCACCAGCGAAGCCTATTGGTGGAAATTATGGAACATTTTACTTTCCTTATTATTTTAATCAATCAAGTAATTTATTTATCTTCTTTTGACCGATGGTGGCTTTCATGTAAGAGAAAATTCTGTGATGCGTCGCAGCAAACATTTTTAAATGCTTTAGCTTTTCTTACTATGGGATCAACTTAAAAAAATTAAACTGCAAAGTCTTGCTTAAAAGGTCATCAAATGAAGTGGTTCTCCATTGTCTTTTGTATTAAGTATTTAATAAATATATTAACGTTTAAATAGAGCATCTACAAATATTGAAAAATTAAAAACAACCTCTCAAATAAAATTTAAAGTTTGTTTAATTTATGTAGTAGTAAAAAAACAGTATTACATGTAGGTACCATCCGATTTACAAGACAAAACCACCAAATGACAAGGCGAGAAATGTTGTTAAAGACGAAAAGAACATTATTACAAATATTATAATATACACGGTATAAAAATATATTCTAGGGTTGTGTAAATATTACACTAAAGTTGTCAAGTCATACAGACCACTTGAACAAATCTTTAAGAATACAACGCCACCGTTTCAAAGGAATGTTTTTTTTTTCTTGTTTCAATCGTTGAAAAAGCTGCGATTTTGTATGAATTGAACATATTTAACATTTGCAAATTATGTTATTAAATTTTACGATAAATTTTCAGTAAGTTTGATAGTTTATTTTTATTAAAAATGGACTTCAAACCATAAAACTTCCAAAAAAGTGTGTTCGTATAGATGACGCGGTCGTTTAAATAACATGAAAATATAAAGAATACCTACACAATCTTACTGAGAGAAATAAAAAAAAATGTGTATATACACACATACCTATTTAAAAATGTGTGATATTTTTATTTATTTAAGGACCACTTATTTCTGAGGCCCCACTAGGTGCAACAGTACATCATCATCAAATATTTAAACTTGAATATATTTATAAAATTATTTTTTCAAAAATTCCTGCATGAATCAGCATTCAACTTTATATTATGAGAGACTGTGTACATTCATCTTCAACCCCTTTCTTTAATAATTCTTTTTTTCTGATTTATCATTATTTTTGTTTCAATTATAAAAACGTTCTTGAGTGATGGCAACTCCAAAAAGCAGCCAACCTCAAACAATTATAAAAGCATTATGACATTCCCCAACACGTAGATATCAAAGCTTTTTAAATATAAAATACAAGTACAAAGTTCAAATTGTTTTATTTAAAAAATCGATGCTAATCTTTTATAACGATTTTTATTTAAATTTCAAAGATTTATAATTTTAAAAGAACGATTTTTTATTATATGGATGTTATGCAATTTTTTAAATATAATAAACCTAATAATACTTCTAGGTAGTTAGTAAAATTGTTACTTTAAAAAAGTAAGGGAAAAAACAATTGCAAAATCTAATTTCATCAAACAGTATTAAATTAATTTAACGTAGAAATTAAAATTCTTAAGAAATATTAAGCAACAGTACCGATTTAGTAAGATGAAAAAAGTAAATCAGTTAATTCATCATTTACGGACCATTGACTATACTGCGTAATAAAAATTTAATGTGATTTTCAATTAAACTTCTGCTTAATTGATTCTTTCGTTGTGGCTTAATAAGATCTTCTCATGGATACGGTTTTCCAGTTTCTATTCTTTAGAACTATTCAAGCTTTATACATTCAAATAGGTCTAATTATTATCGAAAGGATAACAAAATAAAAAGCTGATTCTATCGCTTGATACACCATTTCATTTAACAGTCTTTTATAATTAAAAAATCATAGATTTCTTTTTCTACAACACGACAGTGCGATTGATCTTTGAATGAGCAGCGAAGATTTGTTGAGCTTTTTTATGAACATATGGTAACATAAGAGTATCATCTACGAACAATTTCTGAATATTTTAAAACTATTGAAAATCCATAATAATCATATCATCTGTGTGAAAAACAAAGCTTCAGTAGTTTCTATATTGTAAAACAAGATTTAGCTAATTTTTAGGACTTTTAAGTTTTAAAGGTTAATTAAAACGTTTTTAACTAAGTTTTCACAGTCTCCGTTCACGTTCGCCGAGTCCACAAATTGTAATACTGTTCATTATTTAGACTACGAAAAATTAGGTATACGTAAGTATACACAAGAAGAAGTAGGTAACACCTGAACGTATGAGACTGCACTTTACCAAAAGTTGCTTCTGCATCAAGAAATATTTTTATAAGCAGAGTTTTCTTTGTTCTTACAACAAGCCTCTGTTATTTTATTTATTATTTTACGTAGAAAGTGTAAATATAATTTTTTTGTTTCTTAATCATTAAGAGAAACAGAGCAAGCAGAATGATAGAACCGTAGCTTTTGATGGAGGTCATAAGCGCTTTTTTCATTGCCCAAGAAGTACCATATTTGAGTACTGCGATTGAGCATTATTTTAATCAGTTGAACCAAAGCTTTACTCGTCGGGTGCTTAAAGTGAGATATTTTGTTATGAGATTATGGCTGGGAGTCTTGTGTTATAGTGTTTCCTTACCGTATTTACTTTATTTAATTTTTTGTGCATGGTATTTTTCCTATTATATTCTAGACTAGCTGATACTCGCGACGTTGTCTGCTTAGGTTATTACGTTAAGAACATATTTAATTTCTAAAGGAAAAACATTTAAAAAATTTAAAGAAAAAATATATTAAAAATAACCGGAAAGAACTTAGCGTAGAAAATGTTTAACTATATGCCAAAAAATTGCTCCTAAATTGCTACATTAGAATCCGCTATTACTCCAAGTGTATAACAAGTGTAGTTAATTAATTATTAAAAATATTGCAAAAATTTGATCAATTATTTGCGTAATTAAAAGAGCAGATTAAGATATAAAGATTTTAAAAAAAACATTCAATTAAAAATTATTTTGGGTTTTATAGCGTTTTAGTTATTAATTTAAATTATTTTAATTGTTAAATTAAAAATTTAATTATTAATTAACTATTAACTATACACCTGGAGCAATTGCGGATCCGGAAAGAGTATTTAAGGAGAAATTTAAAAAAAATTAAAAAGTGACTTTTTTGTATTTTACAGCAATTTTAATTTTTAGCTTACAAATTTAAAAAAAATTAATTATTAATCAATTAATAACTATACACTTGGAGAAATTGCGGATTCTGACGGAGCTACTTTTTGGCATATAGTTTAAATAAAAAAAAATGTTTCTCGTTAACTTAACTCTCTCTGGTTAAAAAGTATATATACAATAATAAAAGGGAGTGTTGAAATGTAATTTGACTTTTGTAACGGTTGTAACTTAAAAATGTATTTTGAATCTATATTTACAGTAAAATATTAAAAATGTAGAAAGAGAATTTTAAAAAAAGCTATTGTACAAAAATATTTTAAAAACTGCTAAAAAATAGAATTCAAAAAATCTTTATTAATCTAATATCTCGTTGAGCTGCATTAAGTCTACGCTCAAATACGAAATAATTAGTAAGCAGTGGAAAGAGAAACACATTCTCTCCAGCCCATGCGCATTTGATCGTTTGCCCCACTCTATCAAAGCGACGAAAAATCCACCGCTTAACGCGTTTTGCTTATAAAAATCGCATTTTTTTAAACTTTAATTACTTTGCTTTTAATAAAGATATCGTGATAAATCTTTTTTTAGATAAAGACCAAGTATATAAGAAGTAAAACAAAAAAAAAAAATGATCAAAATCTATCTAGTAGTTTTTGAGTTAAAAGCGAACATTGGAAAACAGCCATCATTTTATTTATATAGATTAAGTTAAAATAAATGACTCGAATAATAAATACTAATTTATGCTGTAATTTCAAATAATTCACGAAGCAAATTTATTGTCTTACAGTTATAATTAAGTGCCTAAAAATTGAAGTGCGTACTGTAATAAGACGATTTAATGTCAGTTTTTATCAAATTATAAAAAATAAAGCTAAAAATTTTATTTTGACTAACATTGAATAAGGTCTGCCGTTATAGATTTTACTGAACAAAGTTAAGTTTTTCGTACATACGAGAACTCGTAAAGTCTTATTATTATACAACTAATGAGTTAAAATAAAATGAATTTATGGACAAACAACGACTTTCTTATCAATACCTATAAGATTTACCAAATAAAAATAGAATAACTTCCTTGCTAGCACAGATAGAAATATCTTCTTTTGATTTTTAAGTGAAAATTTTAAGGCGGTGGTTCAATAACTTAACAAAAATTAAGAGGGAAATTTCTAGGGTGCTTATTTTCGTCATTTTGTTACACAAAAGAGAAGAAAAATGCGACGCGTAAAGAGAGAAAGATTGCCGTATTCTGACAGTCAGAAAAAGAACAAAATAGATAGGGCAATCTAAATATTAACTAAACAGAATATTTGTAATGTAAATTTTGTATTGTTCTCTTTTTCCCTTTTTCTGACTCTCTCAATAAAGCTCTTATAGTGTTTATTTCTTAAGAAATTTCACTTTTATCACGTATACAATGTTGCACGTGTAATTTTTTATCTAAAACTTACAATTTCTTTTCTAAAATATTATAAAGTTGTGTCATTGCACAGGGATCAAGACATTTCTTATACTTTGAAGTTTTCTATAAGGTTTTACATCTGAGCAATCATTCAAGCGTTCTAACATAGAATCTCCCAGTCATGTATCTCTAATTGTAAGACTTTCCAAACCATTACCTATTATTATTTATCACACATAAGATATAGGATACACTTAAAAACATACCTCCTACTGTATTGTATATTAATTTTCTAAATACAGCATGACCTAGCGGTACACCAATTCGTTTAATCATAATAAGTATTTGGTACAGATAAATGTCTCAAGTTTTTAAAGTGAAAATTTGTAATAGTAAATATCCCTTTATTAGGTAAACAAAAGTAGAGTTTATAGTCTTTAAGAGCTTTTCTATAACCACCTAGCGATGTCATGGATGTTATTTTTTTTTTTCAGAAATTTTATACAATAACTGTCATTTTTTACTAGCGCTCGGTATGTGTTGAAAGGGTATGGTTCTCAAAGCTAAAATAATAAAAGTATATGCTTCAGTGAACTGTCTGCAAATAAATTGCGTTGAAAATGGTTTAAAAATGTGTGTTATTTGCGTTAAAGTTTTTTTTTTAATATAAAGGCTCAATTGTATAATGTGTGTAAAGTTTCGCTTATTGATGTCAATGTGTTTCTATAAAAAAAATATGAATGCATTATGCATATGTGCTAAGGTGCATATTGCACTTACAGCGCTCTATGTTTATGCATATGTAATTGCGCGTCGTAACGTGTGAAATTCACAAACGTTACACTTCGTTATGTTTTAATATGCAGATGGCCTTGGTGCTGGAATAAAAATGCATATGTGTGCTATATGATGCACTATACGTATTCAAACGCACGTACTTAAAACGTATATGATAAAAAGCCTGTTTATAAGCCCCTTTCGTTGTCCGTAAACATAACTAGGAAGGTACCAAGCAAAACCTGGCTAAAAATCGGGCAATCATTGGTTATGTTATGCCTAATGTATTGGATATTGTTTGACTTTTTTACTCGCCTTTTTGTACCATTGAAAAAAAACTATAGGCACTACGTTACAACACGATACGCCCGATCTGAAAATATAGTGTGTGGTGGATGAAGTGTGTGTGAAAGACTTATGTGATCAATTTTACGGCACTCGGACGAAATTTATGATTCCAATTTTCTAGTCTCAGTTTATACATCAGTTACGGTTCAACTTTTAGGAGATAAGAACTCTTTATATAGCTTTTAGAACACCCACTAAGTAATGCTTTTGCATTTATATTACAATATACCCTTAGTCTTTACAATATGGTTTATAGGTCAATTTGCTTCAATTGCTTTTTTGAGGAAATAGCTTAAAACCAATTATAATTGATAAGGAACCAAAATGTTATTACTAATCTAATAAAATATTCCACCAGTTTCGATAAATATTTGATATATTTTTTCTGGCTTAAACTTTTTACGTTGTTTATTTCTTAAATAACATTTCTTAAATATTATGTAAACTAGTCAAATATTTAGAATATCTATCGAAATGTCTTTTTCCCAGAATCATTTTTTTTTCAAAAGCGCCAAAAGAAGTGTCCGCACTTTGATTGTTTTAACACAAATGTGACAAAAATGACATCCTTATTTCGTTGCCATCTTCGATAAATACAAATGCATCACATTCTAATTGGATTATCAAACAAACATCGTACGTGTTACTCAAGTAGTTAGTTCCCTTTTCATCCCTATGCTTGAATTTTGTCCTCCACGGACGTGTAAATGCATTCGTCTCTTGTCGTCAGAATAAGAATAATATGTAATAATATTAAATGTTGTTGGTACGTGTTTATTAAATATATTAACACCTTGTCTGCAGCAGCGATAGGCATGTTAACTACTTAGCGACTTCAATTCAATTACAACGACAACGTTAATGTTAACGCCATCACAACAAATCATTAATATAAAACAAGCAGCAGGAATGAATGTGACCAAGAGCAACTCGACTAATAGAAAATATTAATTAGGAACTTCAAAAATTTTTATTTCTACTTGGAAAAAATTTGCAACATTGTTATGTATTTCTGTTATTATAATAATTACATGACAGTGAAATAGATAATAGTGAGATAATAAGCTTGTCTGAAACTCTGTGGTTTTTTTTTTGCATTTTTTTCTATATTTCTATCGAGATATGTTTGTGGCTTTTCTTTGCAATATGTTATGCGGGTATGTACAGGGTGTTCCACGGTTTATGAGACGTTTCTACATAAGGAAGTTAAAGTTTTTACAGCCACCTATCGTAACATGATTTTCTTTCTCAAAACTAAAAACATAATTTTCAAAAGTTTGAAGTACCTATATATAGTTTTGGACAATTAAGAACCAATACTGAAATGTGTAACCAGTTTCCTAAAAATAAATTTGTAAAAATCACTTAGTTGTCAATAAAAAAAAAATTTTGAAAAATATCTGTTTTCTTGTAGCTTTAAGCTTTTTTAAATTAATTTAGTTAAAAAAAGTAAGTAATGAAGTAAAGTTTTCATTTCTTGATTTGTATGTTTACAAACAGATAATAAACGTTTTCCATCTCAACATTTCTAACTTATGATAGATAACAAAAAGAGTCATTCTGAATGTTAACAACCATTTATGATCAGAAACGTCTTTAAATTTATAGTTTAGAGTTAACATACGTTTTCTTAAAGGTTGGTATGAATTGTAATGCCATTGATCAAATAAGTAAACCAATAGTTCGTTCCAGATAACAGATAAACCGTAGGTACATGAACGGCAAAAGATATGCGCAATGTAAAATAACGTTCCAGAAGATGATCATTGACTGTGTTTGTATAAGTTAGTTTGTATAACAGATGCAATTGTGAACTTATTTTATAAGAATTTGAAAGCATGCGCACAAAGTAGGTATATACAATTCTTTTATTGTCGCGTTAACGTACAAAAAATGTCATCTAGAATGAACCTTAAAAGAATAATTTGCAGTACAATATAAAGTTCGTTCCAGATGATGGTTTTAAAACGCGACAGTAAAAGAATGTGTTTGTTTTATACGCATAAGCTCTCTACCCTTAGCTTAGTTTTGGGCGTTTTTAAACGATACTTGCTCGACACCAAGCACTAGTATTACTACTTCAGATTTACAAAAAATAACTAGTTCTGAAGCAGTTACAGATTATCTGGAACGTTAATTTGTCATTAATGTACGGTTTGTCTGTTATCTGGAAAAACCTTACATAGTCCGTCAAGAAAAATAACTGACGAAAAAAATACAATTTTTATAATTTTTCAGTAATTATCAAATGTAACGTGAATTATAAAATAGCATCAAATAGTTAATTTCATTTTCTTATCATTTCTATTTAATTTCAAACTTCTATTTAATCATCCAAATACACCTGAACCTAAATCACTGCTGCTATTTGGGGATGATCTACATATGTCTGTATATTGATTGAATCAAATCTTGTTTACTTTGTGGTGCTTGCTGCGTCACTTTCTTTTACATTATTCCTCTTATTTCCAATAGATCTAAGATATGGAGAAGCTCCTAGCCAAAGGATGAGTTCACAGGCAAAAATATCTAATATTGTCTTGCTGAAAATATCTTCAATCTGGATTAAAAGTATAAGGTGTTTCAAGAAAAAAAACTATTTAGAATCTTACAATTATTATACTTTAAAATACTTCTAATTCCACTTTGTCGCATGGTAGTTAAAGTACTCTTCGATATGCCAAGAAAAAAAATGTCGAGTTCCAGATTTTTTTTTGTTTGGGCTTTTTGGGTTAGACGAACGTTAATGTTCTCAGTATTTAAAGCGACCTTAAATAAAAAGAGAAAAATTACCGCTAAAGAAAAATTATTTTACTATACAAATAGAAGGAATATTAAATTCCGGGAAGTTCCTAGAATCTATATGAACTATATTTTCATGTGGTAAAATTGGGTAAAGTAAAGAGATGGTATTTTCTTCAGCTCGTTAAGTTGCGAAGCACTCTATATAGCACACACACTTCGATATTTAAGTGTGACATGGATGAACGGCACAAATGTGAGGGTGAGTCAAGTAGAAAATAATGGAATAATGGCGGGGACCGCACAGGCAGTTTCTAGAAGAACAAAAGAAGTGTAATTAGCGCCGCCGAGTGACGTATGTGAAGAATCTGGTGCAAGTAATTCCCCGGATTCTCCCGTCATTATCATCATCATCGTCTCAATATTTTCCAGTTACCCTTCGACAAAAATTTTATACGCGTGACAGACAGACTTGACTTGAGCAACATTATATGAAACAACCATTATCATGAATGTCGGTTGGTTCAAGTACGAAATGAAAACGAATGCGAAACAGCAAGCGACACACGGCAATGATGCAACGATGCTCCTCCCTTTTTTGTCGTTATTCTGCAGTAGTCGTTAATTGTATCAACAATAATTATATGACGATCAACAAACAAAAAGAGTGCAGAAAATGGCCGATGCCGCTGTACAAGTTTACCTATAGAAATGCAACTAAATAACAAAAATTCAATAATTGCTCAAATCCTAAGAACTATTTCTACCGAAAACAACTTCATGAATCTTTTTCTTTCCAATTAAAATTGAGTACCTAAAAAACATCTAAAAAAGTTTATAACAGTAAAAATAACTTAGGGTTTCATAGAAAAAATTTTCATTTACAAAATTATTTGATCACGAAAAACACCTATGTTCGAGTTGTTTAGGTTTCTTAGGTACTTTTACATTTGTTGTACTATAAAAGGCAAAAGCTCAAGTAAACGTTATACACGTTTTCTTTAAATAAGTAACAGTTACTTAATTATGCTCTCATTTATTTTTTGAAATTTGATACTTTTAACGCTGAAATAAAAGTGCCGACTAAACAATTTGAATGGATTAATATAAACTTAAAACGTTTGAATTATCACGGGTTTTACGTTGAAGTATAGTTTAGATTTTGAAATGAATTACACTGTTATTTCATATTACTTTTTCTTTTGAAAACCAAATTTCAAAGTTTAGTGCCTAATAGTTTCTTTCATTAGTCATTGCTTAGTGATAATGAATAAAAGGTGGTATATTGCGATATTATTTAAAAAAACACTAAGAATGGGGCAAGTTCAATCACACAAATCACCCCTAATTGACGCTGCACTGTTAGGGCGCGTTCAGACGGATCAACTAAACTCGCCCGACTATTTTCAATCTTGTAGACTGTAGCAGGGTAAGCGACGCGAGAAGTGAAGCACAAGCGAGTTGAATGGGAAGCAAATTGAGCAGAATTGAAAGAAAACTGATCAACAAAACTCGTTCAACAAAAGTTTGATTCAGTCAATCTTTTGTTGAACGAGTTTAGTTGATCAGTTCTCTTTCAATTTGCTTCCTTTTCAACTCGCTTGTACTTCACTTCTCGCGTCGTTTACCCTGCTACAGTCTACAAGATTGAAAATAGTCGGGCGAGTTTAGTTGATCCGTCTGAACGCGCCCTTAGACATATGTTTAGAACATATTTAATAGCGCTTTGCTTGAACTGTCTTCAGTTTGTAACAGGCCAGTAACGGCTACTACCAGTGTTACGACGACTATTCTAGAATTGTTTACCTGACCTCAACATTTAAATAATTTCGAATTATAAGAGATATCAAGCCTTATCTACAATGCATATAGTTTGGTTATTAGTGATCAGTATTCAGTGACACTGAGTGGATTCCCGTTGAATCCTAGATATTTCAAGACCTACTGAAATTTTCTGTGATTATACAGCCGTGATATAACCTTAAATTTTAAGAGTTAACAAAACAACTAATTTTAAACATGTAAAAACAAAACATGTTTAGCATTTTTTTAATACATAAGTACCTATATTAAAATTCTTATAAAGTATAAATAATACGATATAAGATATGGGTGAGGAATTGATCAGAAAGCTCTATTCATATTAATTTAATACTTCATTAAAAAGTAGTTTTATGACAGTTTATCTTTGATTAAATTTTAACTTGATGGTGATGGCCTCAAATTTTTTATTTGCTCTAAAATCGTATTAGGTGCTATAGATTATGAATTATGAGCTAAATTTTAATATTTTACTTTTATAATTTTAAGTCTTCTTTCCCCTAACTTAGGTATAAGTGAATAAAAGTTGTCTTACAGTTATGTTCTACTACTAGAAAAAGCACGATAAACATTAACTGTTTTAATTCATGGTAGCTAAAAACATAGAGAATTACTCAAAAAATTAAGCATATTTTTTTTTGAGAAATATTCTTAAATAAAGAATTCAGATGACTAATAATACCTATAAAATTACTATTTATACCACAGAGTTATATGATTTACGGTAAAATTTTTTTAACGCTGAACTTGAATTCGTGATCTGGTGGCTGATCTGATTTCAGTGACGGAACTACCATATCGCTAGACTCCACGACGCGGGGGCCCGCGTAAATTAGTACTAGTGGTGCTGCAGAGAAGGTGCAGTGAAAAAGAGAAATTGAAAAAAGAATAGGAACGTTTAGCAAAAATACCAAAATGATCCCTTTTTCTTAAATCGTTTGCTACGATCACAGAAAATCAAAGTACTTCTAAAGATAAACAGGTGTTTGAACAAGTTAATAGCGAAAAAATTAACCCAACTGATTTAAAACTAAAAAGGTATTACACCTGGAGATGAAGGGCAATTTGAACATGTTGATAGCAGAAGCAGATTTCGACCAAGACGTTACGAATAAGGATATTAAGAAACTGTTGTTATTCTTAACGGACAATGCTTATTTTCAAAACAAAATATTACACCTGATATGAAAAAAAAATGAAAATATCTGCTAACTCCTCCAGATCTCAAGGGCCTTTTAAGAAGGACCTTTTGCAAGAAATCGGTGATAAATTATAATATGGGACGCTAGATACAAAAATCAAAAATTCATATAAGATTGGGGGCCGATTTATTTTTTTTTTTCGGGGGGCCTTAGGTGGATCGTCCACTGGAACCGAATTTGGCCGAACTGCCTATACTGAATGGGATTTTGTAACGCATTCGGCCGAACTTCTAATGTCAACAATGGATTGTAAAAAATTAATAAGTTGGGTTAGTAAATTAATAATCGGGTGATACATATCGGTGATATATCGTCAAATATATCCATTTTACACGATAAACATGAATAGTTACTGTGAATACTGAACAGGAGAACATCTGCAAGATCGTCTCTAGTGGACGAAATCGTTCAGTCGTGTTACTCATCGGCCGTTTATGACCGTCAAACGGCCGAATAGAATATATACACCCGTCAAACGGCCAAACTGATTTCGGCCGATTGACGATTCCAGTGGACGACCAGCCTTAATGTTGTAGTTCCGCCACTGACTGATTTGTGTTCAGCGTTCTAAATAGCACATGTAAATTACAAGCGATGAGTATTTTCTGTAATATTCTGAAAGTCGTTCAGCGATTTTAAAATCGAAAATCTCTAGAACAGCGCTTCTTAAAGTGGTGGGCCTTGGACTACCATATTGACTTGGGTTCTAAGGAGATCGTGGCTTCAAAAAGTTTAAGAAGCACTGCTCTAGTGAAACACTTCGCGTGCAGTGTGAAAAAAAAAACACCGGAAACCATATACTGCATCTCTGGGTAAGATACTTTTTGTGCGACAGTAAAGTTCTCCAACGATTTTTTGTAAACTTATGGGTGTTGGAGAAAAACTGACCACGAATTCGTACTCAGCGTGAAAATAGACACTGAAAACCATATATGTATCTCATCTCTAGGTCAGACACCTTCAATTTTTTGTGTAGCTGTCTTATTAGGTGTAGTCCTGAAAACTTTGTTAGACACTGTACAAACTTAAACGTCCCATTTGCATTTATTATATTAAATAAAGTTTTGAAAAAGCAAGCAAAGAACTCACCACATATTACCAATATATCATCACACATTTGTCTTGGCGGAACGAATCCTTTGGCGACAATACAACATTTTGTGGTCGTTTAAACGGTTTTAAAACGGCAGAGACGCATAGAAAGATGAAAGGTAATGACAAAACACATTTATGCAAACACTTAGTGCAACAAAAAGATGCCTCATACGGGATTCAAGTGACTCCATTTTATTTTTATTGACGCCTTATTGGTTACGCTCTCTTGTTTATGCATATGTCAATCAAGTATAGCGTTCTTTTTGACGCTTTTTTTTTGCTACTTTGCAACTTTGAAAAGCACTCAAAGACAACCGAAAAAACATGAAATCTTTTTTACCATAAATTCACTGTTCTACGGGGTGGCAACTGTCATTAATATTTAATATCAAATCTTCAGAAAAAAAAAAATGTTATCCTTGAAATTCCACATAAAACTTTGTAAAGTTACATATGTCGGTAGTTTCTTTTTTCAGTTTTGAATATCAAATATTTATGTTTGGCTCGATTTTTTTCAAATTTTTGACCTATTATATAAGATATATAATATTTATTTGTTGCTGATATAAAAACTCTCTTACAATTCATAAAACAATAAATACATAAATATTGAACAATAGAGCTATAATTCCAGTTTTATTTTATGGATTCAAAATCTGGAGCCAAACAACAATTTTTGAAGTGGGCGATAGGAGTTGAAGAAAGTAGGATATTACAAATAAATATTGTGTTGAATGGAAACTTTTGCATGTACAAAAAAAAAGAATGCATGTTTTTTTTTCAAAATAAATTTGGTGAAAAAGTTGCTTTTATTGGACTTTATGGGTGCAATAATAAGCAAAAATGCGTTCTCCAAAAAGCGCAAAAAGGGCGCATAATGGTTGTGTGGGACTTCTTTGACGCCTATGAATAAAATGACAGCAGACGGTTTTGTCACGTACTATTTCCTTTAGACGAGACTGCCTCAATGGCCGTAATAATAAAATATTACATTTGAAACATAACGATTCGTTTGTTATGCATAATTTTGCGTAACCTTATTCATTGTATATACGTACTATATATAAATATTGTACACATTCATATGGCGGCTGTTCGAATTGATTGTGTGTTGTCCTTTACACCTCATAATTTTTTCTCTTAAATTGCATTTTACATATTCCCATAAATATTAGGATATGTTAAACCTGATTTGATTCAATGTCAATTCTTTACAATATAAATATTTTATGTCAGTCTACACTTTCTTTTTCGTAAAGCAAGAATTTAAAACGTTAAGCTCTCGAAAATAGGTATACTCAATGAAGCCTTACTCGTTTTAAATCTTGCCAATTGAAACAATACTTTTAATTTGAACAAAAATATATCCAGATTAGTAATCAAAGGATTCACTAGAAAAAGAAAATATATCTTCGAATAAACTTCATCCACTTAATCTTATTGACTAAAAATTATGTCTAATAATACAATAAATATTATGAATAAGCACTACTATGATAGGTACTCAATATATTTTGAAGAAATAACTAAAATGTTTTTTATTCCTACTTCCTAATCGCAGTAATTCAAGCATGTACATAATCAGTTAATTAAAAACACAGATTAAATAACCTAGTTTATATGAAAACATGAACATAAACATAAGATCTCTCAAAATTAAACTTGATATTTTGACTTGAAAAAAATAAATCCAAATATTTAAAATCGACCAATTAGTATCTATTGGAGGATGAACAGAGACGCTTTACGCCAGAAGCAGCTTAAAAGCAAAAAAGGTCGTTTTAAACTTTATTTAAATTCAATGAAAAATTCCATTTTTCTAACTAACGGGACCAACAAATGAAGCATTTAGAAATTATAAATCTGCGCAAATTTCCATAATATTTAAATTTTCTAGACAAATTTTACACATGTCGTGACACAAAGTATCAACCACCCATCACCCAAATCGAAGGAGCAACACTGAATATTTGAAATTGTTATCAGTATTACAATCAATTCGGAAATTATACACACAATAACACAATACAATATTATTTGACTCGTTTAAATAATTTCCAGCCATCGGCTTTTATACCACGACCAATTTACTCAAACAATTCCAATCAAGAGAAAAAAATCTTGACTCTCTTCCATCTCGGTCTCTCGTAGTGAAAAATCGAGAGGTGAGTCAAGATGAACAAATCGAAACGATATGAAAATTAAATGAGGAGATTCGTGATCAAAATAATTTTTGATTATAAATCTATTGGAATTAGTGATTTTGGATTTTTTATTCATCAATGATTGAGGGCCCAGAGGGCCGATGAGTGAGGCCCTGCACGCACCTGTCACATCATATTGGCATCGTAACACTCTTTCTACACTCTTCGTACGGTTGTTTGGAATTTTTAATTTTTTTTCCTATTTTGAACAAAAAATTCAACGAAAGTATTTGATATTATTTGAATAATTATTAAGATCGAAGCACCTATTGTTTAATGTAATTTGCATAATGTCTAGAAATGCATCGACTTTTTTATGAAGAACTACTGCTTAAATATGTTACCTATTACAATATATACTTTTAAAAAATATTTCATCAAGTTTATTAAATTGTGTTCAATTAAAAGAAGTGACACTCACATTTATCATGTTTTTAATATTTTAAATGGAGAAATTTCAATAAGTAAAAAATAAGGAAAAAATAGCAAAAGTTCTAATTGTAAGTCTAACTTCATAACGGTGATTGTAATTTTCTGAAAAGTTGTTAAATTAATATCATCATCATTAATTTTCAATTTAAAATTCATAAAATATGTGGTTGAAATGTTCAAGAAAGTTTTACCCTAATCTTTTCCCCATATTTCTTAAAACCGTTTTATTAAAGCAAAAATTACCTTTAAGATTTTTCCCTCATTAGCTAATGTCATAAACGCTGCATACACGTCGCTTATGTTAATTGTTACTAAATCAGGGTCAGCACCTTCTCTCTCCTGTTCGTTTTCTGCTCTCTTCTCTCTCTTCGTATGTAAACTTTATTTGAAAAATATTTTATTTATCAAACACATACCGCAATATGCTCGGGTACTAAAAATTGTATTACATTATTTGATGATTTTATTATTTTCTTATAGATTTCATACTTGTTATTTTCCTCGATTTCTGAAAATTTGTTATTTCATGGTGAATTTTTTTATAATATATTATTTGCATTTTTCCATAAAAACGTATATTATTAAAATTTAACTTCTGAGGAATAACAATATCTTTTAGTTACAACTCGATTTAGAATTATCCCTAACCCTCAAAAATTCAGGATTATGTTTATAACGATATCATTGATTTTCATTAAATATTTAATAATTGTAAAAATGTGTTTTTTTCCGTTAGCAGAAAGCCAGGTTAGGGCTCGTTCCCCCGCACTGCAGCCTTAGGCTTATTGTACTACTGCTCTATTGCATTATCCTTGCTTATTCCAGGTTCAGAATTCTGCCTAGCAAAAGCAGTCCCTGTACTAAGCTTGCGCGATTTGTGCCTGTTTGGGCGTCATTTATCCCATACAGGTGTTGCCACTTTGTGAGGGCTTTGCAGTCAAAAATGAAATGGGACATACGTTTCCTCCCCATCCCCGCACAATCTGCAATTATAGTCTTGTTGTTGAGTTAGCGTTTTTTTTCTTTCTTAACTTCAGTAGGACCCCCAGACCCCCCGCTTTAGTGGGATATATTGCCACACACCCCCTGTAGTGACCCTCCACGAAGCTAAAACCTAAATCCCCCCTCTGATTATAATTATTAATTTTCTTTAAAAACCGTTAATAGGTTAAGTTATACTAGAGAAAACTTTAGGTCGATGGCAGTCTTGCCAGGTAGACTTGCAAAACATTTCGGGATAAAGTGACCTGTATATAAAAATAAATGTATTTATGCGAGTAAACTTCTATAGAGTATTATGGTTGGTTCAAATTTTATGAAAACTTGTTGTTTTTTAAAAAGTAAGTCACCATGCCTGGACTACTAGGTGAACTGCAAAAACTAGAAAATGAGTTAAAAATAATAGTTAAACAATAACGAGCCTACCTTTGTAGCTCATCGATTTCAGATCTTTAATTATTAAAAACGACTTGTGGATTAAGATTTTCATAGACTCTATGAAAATTTGTCCAAAACCATTGTTATCTAAAAGCTTAAAACTTGAAATATATTACTCTCTTAAATCGAAATAGTGACTTTCGACTACCAAATAGTGACTATTCACTATTTTATAGTGAAAAGGTGAACACTATTTGAATTTAGTGGTATACTCTGCACTGCAAAAATGGTGAATAGTCACTATTTCGATTTAAGAGAGTAGGTACTGAGTAAAACCTTTCTGAATAAGTTTTCAGTCTTCTTTTTCCACTTTTTCTTCATCAAAGAATCTTAAAAAAGGATAGTAACGTACATAGAGGAAAAGAAATTATTAAATTAATTTTTTTATGAGTAGGTAATTGGTATTATTCCTTGTACTAATTTGTAAAACTAAAATTTATTTTAGATTTATCAAAGAGCCTTCTTTTAGATTGTTTGTCATTAAAAATGACAATAACGTAGGCCATAGGTCATAGAGAAAATTCATATTGGAATTTGCTTTTGAGAATGTATTACTTCTTTAAACAAAAGTAATATTACCTATAGCTGAAATTTATCACAATTTACTTAGATTACATTAAAATTTTTATTACCTACTTTGGTAATTTTTGATAGATAGGTATTTCAGATTAGAAAAAAATTCTAGAACATCTACATTATTATGCCCATGTTTAGGTCCTTAGGAGGATGTCAAATAAAACCCACTGAGGTAGTCAATTTATTATTATCCCTTAATTCAAAATTGACTTTACTTGTGCTATTTTTCGGTTCTTATTTAATGCAACATCGTTATCCTGCACTTACGACAATAATAATATACTTTATTTACTTTTCCATAAGCAGTGGACAACAGAGTTCTGTACACAATGCACATTACACATATTTGAATATCAGCACTTTCTACTGTAAAACAACTTTCTATGTATGTATATAATGTGTTTCTCAGTTTATGAAGATTTAATTTAACAAGAACGTTCACGTTCCAATTAACCTCCTTTACCAGGGACCCCCTGTAGTTGAAAATATGTGTATAACTGTTTACTAAAGACCTTACAAATGTTAAAGAAACTTTTATTCCTATTCTAGTTCCAAAAATGAATTAAATTAGGTCTGGTTTTATAGAAGTAAGATTGGTTGTGATTTTAATATTAATGTAAAAATCATTGATATGCGTGGGAAATGAGCTTCTCCGGGGGTGCGATCTGAATGTATGTAAGACATTAATTTTGTTTTACAAAATCTAAATCATTCTCTTCAACGTTCTATGAGTCTGTGTGACTTCTATTCCGGAAATGATTCATAATTTGAAAATGCTAGCATGAAAAATTGCAAAAATTGAATTTGCTTGACAAGAAAATAAATTCTTTCCGAAATTGTTTTTTTTTTTTTTTAATAAATATATGTAAAAGTCAAAGATTAGATCTGTAAAATCTATTTTTGATCCTCGTTCGTGTTTCCTTTCTTTTGATAAACGAAGTTTTTTTAGTTGTCGTGGTCATATCTACTTTTATCAAAAACCCAATAACGTTTAAAAAATAAACGCTTGAATATTTCACGTATGATTCATGGAAATCGATCAATTCCGATGACATTGACAAGGCAAAAAGGATAATATATGCAAAGAACAATATTTGTACGTGATTCAATATCGATATCTTCTTCTTCTTGCTATCAAACACATCAGACATACAAACAGAAAAAAAGCATTCAAAGAAAAAATATTCTTTGGATGTCACTCGTCGTTTTTTCTCACGAGTTTTCGCTAACAAATTTTATAGACACTAAAACGTATGTTGTACTTATCACGTTTATTTGCTTCATTATTCTTTAATTCATTTCAGTGCAAACTGCAAACTAAAAACTTCAAACATGCTTTTTGTCCAATAAAAATAAACACCACACTCAATTGTACACCGCGAATAATTCGAAATGTATTCCTTACAATTTTAACAAAAAGTAAATAAAAATTAAGTATAAATGTCCTTTTATTTATACTCTGAATAACTGACTTTCTATGAAAACGAACGAGACAAAGAAAAGTCATAAAAATGCGAATATGCGAGAAAGCAATGAAGATAAAGGGATATAAGTCAGATATAATAGAACTAATAATAATCTTGATGATGACGATAATATTATGAATGTTATAATATGTAAAGTGTGTTTGAATATATAAGTGAGAAATTATTGCGAATGAATAGAGACGGGAAAAACGAGAAGGTGAAATACTCATTGGTAAAAGATGGAAACGATGGAATGAGAGAGCATGAAGGGACTTTTGTTGCTCTTCCTGGAATAATATTTAGTATTGTCTAAAGACAGTGTCTACTTTTCTTGAAGAATATATTTTTAATGGTTTGCACATATAAATATACTAGCATAAATGCGTTGGTATTTGCAAGTGTTTTTTTCCCATATAGAAACCATTGATTCCGGTTTCACACACAATTTTATTGAAGAAAGAGCTGATAAGCATATCAAGTAGAAAATTCTGAAGAAACTGAACGAGAATGAGGGAGACGAGAGAGTTCGATGCACATGGATAGAATTTTGAATTTGAAAATACCAATTATCAGAATTCTTATTGATCTGGAGAAGAAGAAAATGTGTATTTTCAAATATTAAATATACAGCCGCTTTTCTACTGTGATATTTACAAATTAGTTACATCTACACGGAAAAATGTGTTGTAGATTTAACAACATTCCTTGTTAATTTTACTACATTAACTAGAATTATATAGAATGACACCACGTGTGGTAACGTTTACCAGTCAAGTGTAATTAAAAAACTGTGGTATTATTTACAACACGAACTAGTAAAAATGTAGTTGAATTTTTGACACTTGCATTTATTTGTCAAAATTATTGGTTATGTTGTACTACTGTACTATTTTGTACGCCGCATGCGCAAACGCCAAAGTTTGTTAATTGTACAACAGTCAACAGTTGTAACAGCTACATATATTTACTACACCATGGTAGTAAAAAATACTATACGTTAGAGCTGAATACAACACAGTGTGTTATCTGCTGTTACATTTGTGGTTACAGAGAGCACAAAGTGCAGAAAAATTATACTAGTTTAGTGTTGTAAATTTTATACCATTATTTTTTTCCGTGTAGTCTAGCGATTTTTAAACTTTTTTTTTTACTACGGGACACTTTAAAAAATTTCAAAATTTGTTGGCACTCTTACAATTATATAAATTTAAAAGATTTTTACTTCTCTATAATACACTGTGAAAATAGTTTATTATCATGATTCATGACTTTCAATGTGATATAAGGTTTGTTCCAATCGTCCTGCATTAGTGATGCACAAACCTTGACAAGAGCGAGTGAAAGAACTGTTTGCAATTACTTTGATCGCAGGTCTAACATCCGCTTAGGCTGAGGGTCGACCTAAACGATGCCGCATTAAAAACTAGAATCGGTTAGCATTTGTACATCCGACCATCATAAAGTGACAAGTTCGGTTGGGTTACAAACTCACCCGCTCAAGGCACGTTCTTAAGCACCGCCAAAACAGACAGGAAGGGTTTTAAGCGCTCGTACACGAAAATGTTCGGAAATGGTCGTGTTTTGGGTCGCTTGGAACGAACCTATAAAATAATATGTACTACAAAAGATACAGATTGCAGATTTGCACATTTTGCATTATAAAAAGTACATATACAATAATTTTTATTGCATTTCTGAAATTGACGGCACATTTTGAAGCACTCAAAAGTGTCACGGCACAGTAGGTGGGAATAACTGAGCTTATTAGGTGCTAAGTATACATAAAATAGTTAGAAAACAATAAAATGCCAAAAATGTATTACAATAGTAATCAAAATTAATTTTTATTCAACCAAATGTCTCAAAATTAAAAATAATGGTATGGCCTTAAAAAATCTTACTCTTGTTAGCTAAAAAAATGTATAATCCACATTGTAATTCTTTCCATTAATACAGTCGATTAATTATTATTGAAATACATTTTTGAAGAGAAACGTCTAAGACGTTAGTTTGATTTTTGTCATTTTCGGACGCCTCATTTAGAGAGAAATAATATACAAGATATAGAAAAAAATAATTATATATTTCAACACTTGAAAGAGAAGCAAAAGACAGCGTTAAAATAAGATGGTAGTATAAATAATAAATAAATATAATATTTTCATATAAATGTTGCATTCTCTCTCTCTCTCTCTCTCTCTCTCTCTCTCTCTCTCTCTCTCTCTCTCTCTCTCTCTCTTCATGTCCCCGACAATAAATTTCTCATATTTTTAAGAACTTTAACAGTTTAGTAAATGTTTCTAAAGCCTCAGGCTTTTCTTAGCCCTAACTATGAGTGGTACCTATTTAAACGCTCTCACTACTTTGTACAATCGTCATAATCAGCCCCCTGTCACTTAGATACGAGAAAGGCTAAAAAACGTGACCGATTTCTACGGAATACGGTGTTGTTATAAAACTCATACGTCTCAAACAGCCCCCTACCACTTAAACTTATCAGAGTTATTATAGTTATTATATAAAAATACTTTTCATAATTATTCTCATATAATAACAATAATAATGAAAACATTTAAAAAGGTTTCATTTAAATAACTTGCCTGACGTTTAAAAAAAATTATTTCTAACCTCCGACTTCCAAAAATGCTTCGGTCTTCGTCAGTCTTTGTGGTCTTCTTCGTTCAACTCGTTAGCAACTAAATCGCAACTAGTGACTGCAAATCCAGTAAAAATGGTCACATTTTTGTAACATGGAGTTGTAGAGAGCTGGTCATAATTCATTCTAATTAAAAAAAAAACTAAACGTTAGGTTATGTTTCAGGTTTAAGTTATGTTTCAAATCACGAAGACATGACACTATATTTTCGAAGCGAACTTATTGTGATAATTTGACACAAAATAAAGAAAACTTTAATAACCAATAAAAATAGACGCTTGAAAGGTTTCCTAAAATGCATTCGCTGTCTCTAATTTTAGATTGACAAATAAAAAGTGAGTAAAAAAATTATCAAAACTAAAAAAAATAGTTTGATTAAGAAATAAACAAAACATAAGTAGGTACTTAAAGGGACCCATTATGTGTGTCTTCTATGGTATATAGATATATAGACGTGGGTTCTAGAGCAAGCCTCTCATTTCTTCCTTATAGCTACATCAAAGACCCAGTTTTAGAAAATCGAATTTTATTGTAATATAATCATTGAAAATATGTAACATACATTTTTTATATTTATAAGAGATATTTGTTATAAGAGAAACTCAACATTTTTCTTTTAAAACTAACGCAGTTATGAAGAGTCTGCGAAAAAAATTAAGTTTTCATATTCCAAGTATCATCACTAAATTGTAATAATTATTTACATGTTTAATTTTTTCTAACATTCGGTTGTAAAGTAGTTAATCGTATATTCTAAAACATTTAGATATTAAACGACCAAGAGAGATAAAATTATGTGTAAGAGCAATCTAACGATCCTTATTATAAATCAAAGATTGAGTAGGTATTCTCATTCTTACTTTTTTTGTCTGTCCAACCAATAAAATTTTTAGCCGTCAATTAATGACAATAGCAGGGGGTTGAAATCATCCGAAGACGAATGGGCCAAACGTGTGGAACGCAAACGTGCACCAGCAAAGATATTTCAGTTTCAGATCGATTCGAGACCAGACAGAACATGTTGGGGTTTGTTCAAATATGACAAAGCACTCGGTTGGACGCTTTGGGGACAAAGTAATACCATAACGCTATATACATATAATACCGTCCCGTTCGAAAGGTTTTCAGAATAATCACATCTCGTATCTTGATCAAACATTGACGACTTTGAAAACGAACGCTTTTCACATGATGGGAATAAGCCTAGCGATTGCATATACACAAGTATGCACACGAGGTGTGTGTTTGATGTTGATTTAAAAGCCGAGAAATCCTTTCCTCCTTCGTCTAAATTGAAATTTGATAAATGAAAGTGTTTGATTTAAATCGAACATATTAAAAATCTAAATGTTTATGAGACAAAAATCTAATGCAAATCTCTACTTGCTCGAGCTTCGTCTGTCAAACTAAAAACACTATCGAGGTCTTCTTTTGGTTGATCTACCTTAGAGTTTACTTATAGAAATAATATATTGTAATAATTTACGACTAAAGACGGTGAAAAAAAATCTCTTTTACCTCTTTCTCTGCGGTATCAACGCCTTACATTGACTTTATCGAAATATTGTTCATGTTTTTATTTTTCATTCTCTTTTTGAGTAAAAATGTCTTTGAATCCCTGCTGTTTTCACCAGGGCCAAGCGACTTATGTGAAGAAGTAATGTGTGGGTCTACACATGTACAAATCCAATGTATGCTATATGCATGCATATACACATTAAAAAAGACCTTCAAATCAAATCTGAAAAAATATGGTCCATTTTGTTAAATTGTGTTAAATATTAGTAAAATAAAATCTTACTGGAATGAACTTTCAAATAAGAGAGCACCAAGTCGCTGTACGCTGTGAAGAGGCGGAATTTGCAAGAAAATACAATTTTACCCAAAAAAAAGTTGAAATAAAAACGCCATCGGTAGTTTTTTATTTATATTTAATCAAAACATTAAAGAATGACGTGTGAAGAATAAATAATTTTCGCTTGGAAATACAAATAGCAAAAGATAAATTTAACTGAAAATATATTAAGCAAGAAAGAACACGACGATGATTGGGTCGTGAGAATTGTTCTTGTAGATTTTTCGTTTGATTCACGTTAATTACGTTTGTTTTATTCTAAGACAATTATTCTTCGCGTGAAAATTTGTTTGTTTTACGCTTGAAGTTTGTTCGATTTCTTTGCCCAAATGAATTAAATGAGGACTTGTTCAGCTTTTGAATGGAAATGTTAAACGTGACAAATTTTTTAAGTATAAATTTTTGTAAGAATCGGAACGATTTAATGTCAAAGTTATTAAATTATACAGTTCAAGTGTTTAACTCTTTGATATAGTATCGTTTTCGTTATCTCAGAACAATCAGGATTTATAATTACCTACGTTCTAATATGTAATATAAGTTAACTATTCAGAGTGATGGGGTTAGCTATAATTCATACACCTTCTATTTAATTTACGCCCGTAATTTAGAATTTTGAAAGCTAAAGCGTGACTAAGAACTGCACATACACGTATACATAAAGGGCCAAAAAAAATCATTCTTTTCTAGAATATACCGTCGGTTAACACCAAGAAATGATATGATCTAACTCTAGTGTATTAAAGCACAAATAGCCCTAGCTATGGCTAAAATAAGCCTCTATAAGTTACAAGGATAGGTAGAAATATATCTTAAATAAATATAAGATAATATAAAGTCAACCCATCAGAGAAACATTAATTTTCTCAGCCGACACAATGTTATGACGCATGCGCCATACGGTTGCCCCCGCAGGGGCGGTAATAAAGTATGTCTATTAATAATATCTGTTAAATTTATTTATAGTGCCTTTTTACTATATTATAATATTATTATTTCTTTTTATTCTGATTATCGTTGAAGATCATGAAGAAATATATTTAAATACTTATAGGTAATACATTCGATATTATGTTGGTACATGCATGCATAAAAGTAAGCAAATGCGAGCTACGGAATTCTTCACAAATCGAGGTCGCGAAAAATGTCATATCAATAAATATTCTTTTATGCTGTGACAATAAAGAAAGGAATTTTTATTTGTAATATGAATTTAATTAGGGCTTACGAAAGCGAGGAAAATTTTGGAAATTTATGGCTATAATTTTGAAATATGTCTCTCATTGTTCCTCTTTGTTTTAATAAGCTATAAAATTAAAAAGTTCTTGATTTTTTTATTTCGCGTAAGATTAAGTTTTCACAAAGCTTAAATGAAACAAACCAATTAGTTAATAATTAGATTCGTTCCAGATAACAGTTTCTCTACGTTAACGCGACAATAAAAGAGCTACATATGTGTAGGTACTCTTAGCTTAGTTTTGGGTATTTTTAAACAATACTTGTTCGCGACCAATTATTAAAAAGTCAAAATATGGTATTAGGTGCTGTTTCATATTCCTACAATAACAAATCCCAAATTCATCTGGTACGTATAAACTAATCCATACAGAAACAGTCACAGAACATCTGGAACGCTATTTTTCCGTTCATGTAAGATTTGTCTGTTATCTTAAACGAACCTTAAATAAAATGAGTAGGTGCATCTATAGTAAAACATTTGATGACATCCCATGAACGTAAAACAGATTCGCTCTTCCAGATTACCAATTTGGACTTCAAACTTTTGTTTGTATTGTGTAAAGAATACCGAGCTAAGGAAGTTTCCAAAGAAGAAAAAGTAAGAAAGAGAAATTGTTCAACTACTAGATATCCAAAAACTAAAAAAAATTATGCATTTCTATGAAGATTCGATACTAGGACACTGGCAAATAGGACGGATATTTAGTTACCATGCCACTATAAGTGACCAATAAAAACGTTTCAAAGTCACTATGTATAATAAATTTAAAACTCCCGCCTTGCTTAGGTTGTGTTCGTTTGGATTAATCCCAGAAATTACTACATATAAGAGATTATTTTGGTTTTCAAAAACTAAAATTAGAGATATTTTGAAAAATTATCTACTATAATATAACTCATAAAAATGTGGGAAAATAAGTTACTCGAAAATGATAATATTTGTAAATTAAGTCGCAAAAATCGTCCCTTCTGAGAGATTTTATGGCATGCAACAAGCCACTCATTAAAGTTGCATACATAGAAACAACGTGTAACCAAAGTATTTATTACATACTATGTTGTAAGCAAATACCATCAAAAAGATACTCTCAACCCTAACAGACTGGTCTTTACTTCTCCACCAACTAGAAACCACAAACCTCTTTAACCAGATTTATAGCTATCAAAATTACATTGCTAAAGACTTGCTTTTAAAGCACTAAATTACGAAAATAATAACTAAAAAATTTTCGCCCATTTTTTAACCAATACTGTACCATACACAAATCTAAACAAATGTTTGTATTATAATATAATATTTGGCATTTATTTAAAATTTAAATTTCATCCTTTACAAAATTGTATTAATTTTATAAAGAGAGAGTATAAATTTTGTCTCTGTAGGTATGTGGTGATCTTCATCTATTTGAAAAATTCTTTCTCTATCTGATAGGTATATTATTCCAGATGGCTATATTTAGGTTAAATAAGACATGGACTATATATTAAGCTAGAATAAACGCATTATTCTTGAGGGTTAGTAATTCCATTTTTAGGCTGCTCTCAGTGGCGACTCGCGACATTTTGACATGGGGGTGCTGTGTTAAAAAGAATAAAAACATAATGTACCTATTTAATTTACATATGTATTTTTTGTATAATTTGTATACAAAATCCATTCTACGATTTTTAGCTGGATAAAGGAATTAATCTTGATGATGATGATTAGTCTTGATCCATATTATTCCTTAGCAATGACTCAATTTGTTTTTGTTTTAGTATTGTGTACTATTGTTTAAATGTATTTGTAGAGTAGAGTCGAAAGTAGCGACAAAATTAATTAACCACCTAAAACAGTAGGATTTTGCGACGAACTTCTTTCATCGGAACACTCGTGTTCTTTTTGGTAATTTATCATGCCAATAACAAACTACATGCTTTAATTGAAATTCCAAATAAAGTTTCCCATCAAAAATAACAACTTTTAGGATGGCTACAAAAGGCTTGATGTTAAAATTAAAACAAATGGTTATCATAATATTGCTGGGGTCACTGATACGTACCGTATCTCTTATCAAAATTTAAGAAATATGGAAAAATTTCTGGGAAACTTGTAAAAGTCTAAGTCCGGGTTTTCAACTATCGTATGAGCAAGTGTTGCGTGCTCATCTGCTATGTGCTCTTGTCCGGAGAATTCCCGAAAATACACGTCTAGTTCCTGTGAGTAGCTCTGCTTCTTACTCATGTAAAAACAATTGACCGCACGTTAATAAAATGGAGTACAAATACTACAAATAATGGGTTTAGATTTTAAACGTTGGTTTTGGAATACCATTTAAGATATTATTTTGTAAATCAAATCGTTTTTTTTTTTCAAAGAAACAGACGGACCAGGACAGCTATTTACTAATAATAAGAAGATATTTTCATTTGGTATAAGTATAGAATGGAAAGGTACAATGTGTACAATAAATGGGTAGGTACCTATATATCAAATCATTTGTTTTTACATGCAACTTTTTATGTTTATAATAGTAACCAAAATATTATTAACATTAAGGCTTTAGGATATTAAAATCACTTATCTTAATTTTATTTATTTTCTTGTAGAGCAAAATTCACTATAGTTTCAACTATATAATATCC
This sequence comes from Sisyra nigra, assembly GCA_958496155.1. Taxonomy (NCBI): domain Eukaryota; kingdom Metazoa; phylum Arthropoda; class Insecta; order Neuroptera; family Sisyridae; genus Sisyra; species Sisyra nigra. Next base: position 20,848,455 of record OY292316.1, on the reverse strand, counting down.
AACAAAAATTAAATTAATGAATCATACTTGTATACCAACAAGATTCTTACTGTAACATACGAGTGTGAACTTGCCTCGCCTTTTCACATACTTATATATATTTTTTTAATTTAAACCCAATTGTATTTCTTCGTAAATATCATAAAATGTACAATTAAAGGTAATATAAAAATAGAATCATAAAAAATAAAATAAATCATTGTTATGATTAAGTATTTTATATAAAAATTTATTCGCGTTAACTTTACACTTTAATTACTCAAATAAAACTCATGGGAATTACAAAGAAAATAAAGAAAAAAACATATTAGTGAATGGAATAAGAAATAAATCATATTTTCTTTATAGTAAAAAAAACGCTTAAAACATTTAAATAGTTTCTTTTTTTATAGCCAATTTGCAAAATTGGTGACCTCACGCGTTGAGTTATCATATAAAGAGTGAGCAAAAGAGTTTTTATTCACAAAAATAAAAAATTTAAATGAATAATCACTGTAATTACAATTTAATTGTTGGTATCTTTTTAAAGGTCATTTGTTCGATTTGCAATTGGTTTGCTGAACTAATATTGCATTAATGGAACAATTTTTCGTGCACTTTGTATTGCAAGTATCTGTTTTTGCAGTTTTTTTTTTTAATCTTTAGTAAATATTTCGTGAAAAACAAAAACTTAAAATGTTCATGAACTAATTATATTAAAATATTTAATACATTTTATACTTAGTGTGCACCTGCTTTTATCGTATCATGCTTTATTGAAAAATGCCATTGGGTGATATTTTTTTATTTTAATGATATTCATCATTAAAATCATAATTTTTTCATATTAGATTTTAATCAATAGTTCGTCACAGCTATTAAAACGGTTTTGCATAAGTTTCTCTTTATTTTTAAAGTAATTTTTGTTTATTGTTTTTTTTTTTTTGGGGGCCCTTGGAATTCGTTTTTGATAACTGAAGTATGTTAGAAAAAAGTGAGACGCTTGTCACAAACGTGTAACAACACATTTTTTTTAAAAAAATCGAGCAATTTACAACAGAGAAACGTAATATAAGTGGGTGTAATATATACGTCCCTTTTCTAGCTACACGAAACTAAATTTATTCTGAATTGTTATACTTATCCATGAAAGAGTTAAAAAAACAATTAAATATTTTTTCGATATATTGTAAATTGTAACTAACAAAGGACATTTTGATTTCTTATTAATTACCTAGAACTGCTATTTATTTCTACTTCTTTGATTATTTTTTAATAATATAACGACAAAATGTAAAACAACTTTAAAACATTACTTAAATGCGAATTATAAGAGGATGGAAATTCATATTCAATTAGATTTTTTGCCAACTTCCTTTATAATTATCTTAAAGGTAAATCAGTGCCTCTCAACAATTTCCCATTAAATATTAAATAAAAGATTAAAAATTTAATAAAAATGTGGCGCAATTATATACGAAACAAGTTAATAAAATGAAAATATTTTTAAGTTATTAAATAAAAAAATAATAACAAACATAAAGACAAAATGGTAAGTTTTTCCACTTGGTGGCGTAGTGGTTAGAGCAGTTTGCTCTCTCCGCTACATGTGTCAGTGGTAGGTACTGGGTTCGATCCCTTTTGAAGTCTTAGATTCAAGACTTATGATCTAAGATTTAAACCTACATAAATTTTCTGTGTAAAACAGTCGTGATATGCCCTTAAATGTTAAAGCGACTTAAAATACCAAAAAAAAAGTTTTTCCAATAATTCATTCTGAAAATAATTTCAAATTTATTATTTTTTTTACTTAAAAGTATATTATAATAGGTTGAAGATCAAAAAATGTTTCAAAGTTTATTTCTCCTAGCCTGGCTATGTTAATATCAAGCAAATTTTTCTGAGAAAGTTTTTAGAACCACTGAAAAAAGCATCGCTAATTATAAGATTGAAACGTGAAGCTTTATATGAAATTTTTTTCTTGTTTTTATCAATATTTACGTATAATTTTCCATTAAGACAAAGTCAATTTTATTAAAAATTTCAATAAACCTTGAAGTAAATGCCTCAATGCATTCAATGCTTCGTATCCACCATACTTTGACTGATAAAATTGAAAATAATTAATAAATGCATCAAGTAGCTGATTTTTTGAGTTGCATAAGATATCTCAACGTGCATAATATAAGATTTGTCGTACGATATCGTTCAGTTCATATATAAAAAAAAACTTTTATAAAACGATCAACTTACAAGTTGATTACATGCTTGTTATTTTTGTTCTTGCTTCATTTTTATTTATGTAAAAAAATCTAAAGGTTATAATATTCTTTTTTGTAATAAAAAAAAAATGTTTTTTTAATGCGTACATTAATAAACCTCCCCTATCAGTCATTCGTATCAAAATTGCATTAAGTTCATTCGTCTCTTTGATTTATAAAAAAGAATGTATAAAAAATAAATAAAAAAAATTGGAAAAGTAACAGCATATTTAATGCTTTGATGGTTTGAAAAAATATTTTTCTTTAGTTTAAAATCTTAATAAACATATATTGCTAATTTATGCCTAAAAATCATATTTAAATGAACGCTTTATTATCGCTAACGGGGAGACACATTTTTTTCATATCATTATCGTCATCGACTTCATCACAACATCTTTACCAATATATGAAAGGATCGTTCGTTTTCGATAAAAAATAATTCGGTAAAACGAATTTCGAGGGTGAAAAAATTGAGGCTTTATTTTACCTCTTAGGCATTTTTGTGCATTGAAACATGAAAAACGACAAGATAAATTTTTTTTTCCAAAAAGAAAAAGAACGGTTTTATATGATGTAAAACGAGTGATGCCAAACACGCAACTGAGAAACCATAAAGTTTTTTTTTTAAATATTCAACCAAAAACCGACCGATTGAGGAGAAAATGAGATGTTTTTGGCTTCTTTAGCGTCTAATATCGCTTCTTTCTTTTGACTCGAATTTGACTTGGCTGCGTTTTTTTCTTCTTATTCTTATTTTGGGGGTAAGTGGAGTGCAATAATTACTGAGTGAGAAAAACGTGACGTCAAAGGTGTAACAGGCTCGTCACTATTGACTAAAATCATTGGGCCGTAAGAAATTTGCATGGAACATAAATATATTAAGAAATATGAGCGTCACTCAAATTTCATATTAACATCAACATAAGGTGAGAAGACAAACGACTTCTAACAAACCAAAAATGAAATACGAAAAAAAATTTATTCACACATATATTCACATACAACCAATTCGCAGACAAAACACAAATGAAGCTCCTTGATAATATTCTGAAATTCAAATTAAAAAAGAAAAACGAACGATTTGAAATCCTTGAAATTTCTAAAATCATTCGCTTAACTTCACAACGAGGTAAAAAAATTGCGTTGAATATTATTAAAATATTAAGTGTTCTACAAAGTGGAAATCAACAAAAAAATAAACTTAAGGATTTCTAAAAATTTCAAAAGTGGTTTCGTTTGAAATGTTTTTTTAAAAATATTTTTGTTAAATATAGCAAAGAAATGTAAATTTTTGTTTTTCAATTTTAAATAAATAAAAATTCATAAAATATGTGCATATGAATCTCTATAATTTTAATTTTTAACAAAATTAGAAAGAATGCATCTCTTATAAATTTTTTTTCAAGTTAACAAAACGTATCAATTCGAAATAAGGATACTTATCAAAAGATATAATTTAAGACTTAAGTCAAAAATTACTCCTATTGAGTTGAGAGATCGAATGGAAATTTTCTATTGGGAATCCACATTTTCCCATTTAGGAAAAAATAAAATTAAAAGACAAAAGTTAACTTTTACATGGTCTAAAATAGTTTAAAAAATCACAAATTTCCAAGGGAATAGAAAATCACTTGTAAAATACCAAAGATCATTACTCTTAATTTGCTTAATTAAGCATCATAATTGCTCAATTACAGATTCTTGTAAAAATGCGTCATTTTACTCTTTTAAAGTGGGTACTATATGAATATGGAGTAACATAGAAATAGTCGCTAACTTCTATAAATTGCGATAAAACAATAAAGAACTATTACCAATATCAATAACGTGACCCTATATTTAATTCTTTCCCACCTATCGAACAGACAAAAGTAGGTACAACTGACTATATTCAAACAGTGTCTAATAGCTGTCTTCAGATTAATGAAAAAAGGTTCAGAGTATAACGTTCCAATTCTCATGACATTCGTAGACTACCAAACGGATTTTGACTCCATTGAAATTTATGTAATACTTAAAGTATTAGAAGACGCTCAAATTTATTGAAAATATCCCAAAACGATCTTTATCTAGGAAAAAAAAATAGAACTTTTTAATTAAAAATATTGAAGAAGACTGTATTACGCCAAAAGGCAAAAACACGTGTGAAGATAGTAGTTTGACGAAGCGCCAAGTTTACATCAATTTTATTCGCCAGGTTTTTGAAGATGTTCTCAAAAAGTTATCTTAGATAAAGATGGAAATTAGCAATGATTTGCTACTGTATATTAATTCGACCTGAATTATAAATAGATAAAATGCAAACGTTGGATCTATAAAGAGTATATAAGTTCAATGTTCATAGTGAAATCTTTACCGTAGGGAAAATTAACAAATGTGGTCATGAAAATGAAAGCTTTTAGACATGGTATTATTTGAATTGAAAATTAAATTCTAGACGAAGTTGCTGAGTAGGCGCGCCACAGAACTCACTGTAACTAAAAAAAAAATAAATAAAGGCCACGATTAGTTAAAAAACTATAAATATTTATAATTATATATAAATATCAATATAAAGAAAACTATTATGTATAGAGTTTCTAAGTATATACTAATTTTCACTCTCTTATATCTATTTAAGTTTTTCCAGAAAAAAGCTTCAAATAAAAGTTGTAAGCCTTGATAAGATAAAAAACCATGAAAACTTTAAAGAAAATCGTTGAAGCCGTTTTCGAAAAAAAAATTAAAATAACTCTAAAACCTATAGAATAAAATGAGGTTTCCTGTCAACCCATTTTATATGAAGGCAAAACTCCAAGTTTGGTGAATTTCGGACACAACTTTCGATATGGCTGTCACAAACAGAAACTTTTGAGAAATCACTTTTTCAGACTTAGGGAATTTCAAAACGTGTATTTCCAGTGAAAACTAGATATCAAAAATTCAACCCAATTACAATACTTACAATACAGCAACTGGTGTCAATTGCTTTCAAATTTACTAAAAGGTAATGCAACAAGTCTTGGAACGTGTAAGTTTAAAAATTAATTCATCACAGTAGACAAAAAAAAGTATCGAGTTGCGTCAGTTAAACTTTGCTGTGAAACAATGATTTACAAAATATTTTGCACAATCGAAAACAGCTTTACACTCGTTAAACGCAGTTTTAATTTACTGAAAATATATTTAATCTCATGAAATGCAATGTACGATATCATTACTAAAAAATATTGATTTATTAGTTTAAGGTTTGTCTTTTGATAGCCCTTACTTACATCATTCATTACATGTTATACTCCCATTTTAAAAACTCCTGCAGCTTCGTTGGTATCATAGGAAATTCCCACGATTAGACGCACCGGGAAAGCAAACATTTATTTTCTATAATGAAAATAATTAAAAGCATTTACCGATCAAGATAAAATTACGTACCGTTAAAAAGCTGCGTGAAAATCACTATGTCGTTTACCACTATTAATACAGATCAGTTGATGGCCAAACAATGCTACCTTCTCATTAAATAACTATTTTCCACATATATCTTTTCTATTATTTCAATTATATTTTTATTACCTTTATAATTCTGTATGAATTTTATAATTAGCGATAAAGTAATTTATTATCATATTTTTTTCTGCGCAACTTTTATTTTTCTTATATTATCTAATTATTATTACATTTATAGCAGATTCGTAAAAAAAATATTCATTTCTGGGTTATGCAGTTTTTTACTTTTTATTTTAAGTAACTAAGATCGTTAGCGAGCACTGAATCCGAAACCCCAAAAAAACAATTCTGGCTTTATCCTGGTAATCGAATCTAGGACTTTTGTCGTATTGAGCAATAATTTCACCACCACGCCACTAAGTGATCTCTATGCAATTCGTTTATTTTTAAGACCCATCTTAGAATTTAACCTACAATAACACTTAGCAACTATCTATGTCTAACTAGTCACTCCCAAATATGACTTTAGGCGTATTGTTTCATAACATTAGTCATAACAATGTATGGAAACTCCTTTAAAGATTAAAACAAAATGCAATTAAGGTGAATCTCTGTTATCTTTTAAAAAGTTCAAAAAGTGTGTTTATTGGACATAAAAATCAGATAAAACGTTTAATTAAATTCGGTTAATGTTGAATTGAGAACATAATAAAGACAACATTTTCGCAATCATTTAATTCCATGTGTAACCATTGAATGATTCAAATACAGTAATCAACAACCCGATTAAAACGCAACCAATAATTACGCGCGTTGTTTTTTTGCTTGTGTTTGTAGAAATATAATTCTGTTAATATCATTAATGAAAAAGGGCATTTATGATGATGATGAAGGTAATGATAATAATAAACAATAATAATATAATGATATACATTGTAAAAGATATTTGTTAGTGGCCGAGTGTTTGATTTGATTGTGGTATGATGGTCAATGAAAAAGAAATATAGTGACAAGACGAAAAGAGGAAAGGAGACACGATATGAAAAAGGGGCAAAAAATAATCGTATCGAAACGAAACGACAAAGTCTACAATTTACCAATAAAGAAAATTACATGTTGCACGAGTGAAGAGATGAAATTAACTAACCATTGGCCCGCCCATCAGCGCCGCAACCGGTAATTTACCGAACCATTTGTGGTTACAATCAGTTACAATAACCGGCTCTGTATTGGAATTAGTACTAACTCGGCTATTTATTGAATGAACTTATTATAATAGTCGGAGAGGATTGCTGTGCTTTTTTTCGTCGAAAATGAAAAAATCTGGTTTTTATCATGCATGTTGAATCAGTTGTTTTGTCATACAAGAAATTTATCGATTGAAATTAGATCAACGGGGGCTGTTTTGGGGCCCACGTACACCGTTTCACATCCACCTACCTTTTCGTTTCAAATCCCCATATCAGTCGAATCTACAATACTTGCAAGTAACGTCTCCGAAAAAATAATAATACTTCGGTGAGATAAGATATAGAGACGAAGAAAAAGAGTGAAAGGAAGCTGAACCATCGCGGCCAAGAAGCATCGCGACGAAGAAGCAGATGTCATAGTCGAAAGATGATGAAGCAGCCGCGACGAGGAAAACAACAGTTACAAGATGTTGATAAAAAAAGGAAGATGTATTTGGTGTATCATCGTTTATGGTTTGATGGTCGTTTATATCAGGTTGTGTCAATTAAGGCTGGACAACCTGTGTTTGGTGTAAGCTGAATTTAAACCATGTAAACTGTCAGAGACGATTATTCTGATTCGATGATCAGACGTGTTACGCCGCACTAACTTCACATATTATTGGCTGTTTTGTATGTTATTTATCGAAAGGAAAGACGCAGCGAACACAATCAAATCCACCCCAAAAGACACAGCAAAAACACAATCCTTAGCATCTTCTTTTCGAATTAATTCATTTAGAAACATCGCAAAAACGGCCAACTATTGTTATTAATGATGAAAGTTTCACACACAAGTCGCAAACATTTCACAATTCGTTTTGTCATTCTATTGTAATTATTTCTTGGATTTATCTCATTGTATTTATGAAGGCAATCGTATGAAATGACAGGCTATGGTCGTTACGACCGTTACGACCACAAAGGACAACTTCTTCAGCTTCTTCGGCTCAATCTCGACCCGCATCGTTTGATTAGATCAATACGATGGAAAAATAGAATTATGAAGTGTTTATTGCTATCTCGAATACGAGATAAGATTTTATTTATTGATACGTCCTAGTAAATTATAAAGAAATGCAGGAACACACTTTCAATAATTCTATGATAATAATAAATACCTACAATGAAAACACAAGCCTTTCAACTTGAAGTTAAAAAATCCATTAATTTTAACAAGGAATTAACAATGAAAATTATTTTTATTATAGAGTAATCACTCCAATTGTTTAATAATTGTTCCGTCAAAATGTTCAAATAATTATTAAAAATATTTGTTCAGTCAACCAGTGTTCGGAAGTGCTGGTTTCAAGAAAAAAAAAGTATTGAATTTTGTTCGATATGAACAAACACTCGTTCTTTATAAATTTTGAAGCACTGAATCCGAATTTCAATTTTGTTTCTTTCCACAGATGTGGCTTCATAAAAAAATTTCGTGAAAAACGTGCAATTTTCCCATCTTTCTTCAAAGGGTCATAAAATTACTCATTTTTCAAAGATGATGATTTAGTACGAAAATATAGTACTTAATAACACATACATTACATTTTCAACAAAAATACAGATTTTCCTAGTTGAATGGTTTGGCCACTAGAGCGTATTGCAAAAAGTTTTAAGAGTTCAAATTTAGAATTTTATTAAATACTTGGCCCTCCAGTTTATTTTTGGTTTAAAATTATCTTAGTACCTAATTATAAAAAATATTAAAACTTACTTAAGGCTGCAGCATTTGGCGTACTATAATCTTTTTTTTTTTTGACAAATTGTAAGAAAATTAAAACGTATTGAAATTTTAAATTAAAATCATATTCGCAAAACCATTAGGTAAGTCATCAAGCCTTCATCCAAAAGTCGATAGAGTTATGGTGTTATTATTTCTCTATATCAGGACCTAATAATTAGGGTGAATGAAGAAGAAACATTATCTTAAGTCTGGGTAAAAGACTCTTGATTTGAGAGATCCGCGTAAAACGACATAAAATTTCAATACAATTTAATGGTCTTACAATTCACCAAAAAAAGGATTGAAGTACGCCATATTAGGAGATTTCGGAAAAAAATTTAATTAAGTTTTAGTTTTAGTTTGTTATTTTTTTTTAATACAGGTATGTTTGTATTTAAAAAAAAGTTGTAAGTTTTAAAAAAACAATTAACTGAAGAACCAGAAATTTCATAATAAATGAAATTTTGAAACTTTTTTTGTAAGCTTTTGTGACCCAACCAACTAACTAGTGTATCAAAAGTATTTTGTAGGAAATAAAATGCATTAAAATGAAAAAAACGTGGTAAATTTTCCCGTTTTTCATTATTTTCTTTATGAGATCATATTCATGAGAAGTATCTAATTCAAAACTCAAATTCAACACCACAAAAACATAAAATAAAGTTGTTTGAAAAAACTTCTGTAGCTTTTCCTTTTGGCTTTAACACCATTTGATTGAACTTTTAGCGTTATCGCATAATATGGCATAGAAATTAAAAGTAGGTAGTAGGTACTCTAAAAACTACACGGTTTGGTCAAAATAAGTAATTAGGGTATGCATTTAAAACGAATTTGATATGATTTAAACTTAATATTTATTTTTTTTTTGTAATAACAAGTTAATTTCTAAGTAACAAACAAAAGAAACGAAAAGTGTTATAAATTTCAAAAAGTAAGAAATTATAACCGATCTTAGCGGGATCTGGCGAGCAAATTATTGAACTAAGAAAATATTTATTAGAGGTGTTTTGTTACAAATTACATGTACATTATTTTTATAAGAAATCATCATTCTTAAAAATGTTTAACTCTTTGCTTTTTTTAATAAAGGTCCAACATTTTCATGTTTTTCGTGATTTTCTTTATAATAGCCATATCCATAGAAAGTAACAAAATTAAAATTCAGATTTTGCGTCTCAAAAACATAGAATGAAAAAAAAAATCTGTATTTTCTTCTTGACCAAAACATCATTTGTTTGAACTAAAAAAAGTATTAACTTAAATATTCTCTGCAAATAACAAATTTACTGTCTTCAATCTGTATTAATTTGCCAAGACTTCACTGTCTTAAAAAAAGATCAACAAAACACAAAGAAATATGTTAAACAATTATTTCAGTGTTACTCCATTGACAATAAAATGAAACGGGCGCTTTTCTGTTTTGCATAATTTGACTCGAGCAAAAAAGAGACGATGCTGCAGAAGAGCATAAAATATATGCAAAAAGCAATGTTGAAAAAGACATACAAATGCCTAATAAAACAATTGATTGGGGATGAGCAAGACAAAGATGTAAAACTACCTGTAAAATGCAATTAAAGGAAGATATATTACATGTACATTTTTTTTGTTGATTCACCTATATTTCTATTCAATGGTATAAATGTAAATGTATAGTAAATGTAAATGATAATGTAAATATACAAAACCGGATGTCAAGAATTCTTTTAAGTATTTACTATTAAATTTACAGATGAACATGGAAAGAATGGTAAGTATTTTTACACCATCACATGAAAATTATTACTTTAGGTAAATGGAAAATTAATTTCTTAGTTTTATAATACATGATTATAAGAAAGTACTCTATTATAGTTTGCAACCCTAATGCTGACTGTATATGAATCTGCAAAGACGCAAAATGAGTTTAAGAGTTAATTGCTTTCACTTTTGCATTGACTATTTTTTTCACAAATTGAGAGCTTAGAGTGAAGAATAAAGTAAAGTTACTATCAGAGAACGTTTATGATATTGAGAGGCGTTATCAAGGAAAAAAAATTATAACAAAATAAAAAACCGACTTCAAAATAAATAAATACTCTTAAACAAAAAATGCACTAAAAAGTAAAGAAATAATTGCATATCCTTGCAATGTCTACAACTTACTAATTATTAGGATGATATAACAACTATTAACATATAACATTTACAACTCTTGTTATTTTTGGAGTTGGTGTCAGCCAAGGAAATACGACTCTATCTATTGGTACTTAGCAATAAACGAGAATACCTTATGAAAATTATTTTTCAAATAAACTTTTATACAATATACTAGTACTATGACAATATCTAGCGACCTTTAAACTACAAAATACCAATAACCAACTAAACCTTTTTATAAATGAACTTTAAATTTTTTTTTCTTGGCTGACACCAACTCCAAAAATAACAAGAATTGTACATTATATCATCCTAATAATTAGTAAGTTGTAAACACTGCAAGGATACGCAATTATTTTTTTACTTTTTAGTGCATTTTTTGTTTAAGAGTTTTTATTTATTTTGAAGTAGGTTTTTCATTTTATTATAACTTTTATTTATTTCTCGATTTTTAGTTAGATAACTGATTTATTTCTTTAAATATGAGTAAACCTACTAAACGCGCTGTTCATATGAGACAGCGCCATTTAAATAGTAAAAATTACTACTTCATCTCCTTTTGCTCTTCTGGGTTGACATTTTTTGCTTTTAAATGTAATGAAAGAACTAAGTGGAATACTCTTTTCAATGGAAAGAAAATCATCAAAATTCGATGATTCAGTTAAACGTCACTATTTCATCCCCTATTTTCATCCTTAGCCAAGAAAAATTTATTATTTCATCCCTAATTTTTAATCCTTTATGATTGTAATTTTTCATAAAAAATGGATATGAGAATAATTTAAAATTATGTTCTACCAATAAAAAAAAAATTATCAAAATCGAGCTATCCAATAAGAAGTTAATATTTCATCCCTTAATTTTCAACCCCTTAGAATTGAAAGATTGCCTTAAAACTAAAATGGAACCACACGGGAAGCACTAGCTTTCAAATAAAAAAAAGAATCATCAAAATCGGTTCACCCGATCGAAAATTTTGATGTAACAAACATAAAAAAACATACAGTCGAATTGAAAACCTCCTTCTTTTTTTGAAGTTGGTTAAAAAGGATATGGTCGCCAATTACTGTTAGATACACTGAATCGAGAAACCAAATAAATATAATTTTAATTAAAAGAAATAGTTAAGTTTCATTTAATTCATTCTTGTTTTATTTAAAGGGTATTTGAGAGGTAAATCAAAAGTTTGGTAAATAAAGAAAACTTCACTTAGGTATAGTTTTCTGCATTTACTGGTTCAGTCATTCACAGTTATAGTTTTAACTTAATATTATTTTTGTAAAGGTTTTATAAATCTACGAACATTTATTGAGTTTATCTAATGGTTTAAACTAAAATTAAGTTCGATTTTGAAACAGTTACTGTGGGAGCTTTCTTTTGTGAGTTGTCCTGTGAGTTCTACTCAAAAATTCTGTTGTACTTTCACACGAATTTATATTATTAAAAATATCAGGTTCTTGAGCTATGACATAACTCTTTCCAAATTTATTTTGAGAGCTCAATCAATCCTGATTAAAGCTTATTTTGGTTTCGCTACTGAATAATGGTATTAATTTTCAGTCTCAGCTTAAAATTATAAATTGATATAAATGATATAAATGATATAAATGATTCGGAATTGATATTAAAGATTTTACAACAATGGGTACTTAATAAATGTCAATCAGGGCGACATCTGGTAGTTCAGCTAATCTTTATATAACCCAAATCTACAACATTTTTGCTGCTGTGGGAAACAATCTCAATTTGATATTTTTCCTATTTAAAGTATTTTAACAGGAATTGGTCATTAGCACTTGGAAGGTTTTATTTTGTATGATATTTTGCAGAGCAGATTTGTCTTTTGGAGGAAGGAGAAAGTGTTGTTTCATAATTTTGGATTATTTAGCGCCTCTTGGATGGAGTGAAGTGTTCCTCTCTGATCTTTTCTCACAACGGAGTAGTTTAGGAGTCTTGTTGAGTAGGGTTTTTTAATTGAGTGCTTTAACATTCATTGAGGAAAAAATGAACTACATATACATATCTATATTGTATATTCTATACCATTCAGCATATTTCAATTATATGGAGGATGGATGAAAATTTGAAGCTTATAGCGACATAATTACTATCAACTATCTATTTAATACCTTAGTATTAAAATGTTTGGGGTTTTTAATTTAATGAACCAGAAGGAATTAACATTACAGAATCTCATACGTTTTATTTGACAAGGAAATTATAAATTAATACCTTGGGTAGGTACTTATCTACATATATTTATTGTATCTATGCTTCTAGGAATTTTATTCGTGCTAAATTTTCTCGTAAAAATATTTCAATGAAAAATTTGAATTAAAATATTTATGTTATAATAAATGGAAACAAGAATATAAGACTATGTAAAAATGGTTTTATTAAGTCTATTACTTGCATAATATATTGTATTAAACGCAAATAGCATAATAATTAAGCATGAATACTCTCTTATGGGCTATTTACGATAATAAATCTATAAGATACTATAATTCTTACAGCAATAAATCGAAAAATGTAAATTGTGCTCATAATAAAAATATAATTTTATGAATATGCACTTATTTAATTCTAACAAATGTAAGATATATTTTCAAAGGTTGAATTATTTTATTTATAGTATAGTAGATACTAAATACTAATATAATAGTACATACAATTAATAAATCTTTTTTTACGTGTTTTTCTGGTGCCATAATTTAAGTTATCATTATAATTGCAAAAATTGAAAAGGAAATATGATAAACTGATATTAATATGAAAAGAAAACAGCAAATCATAATTTAAAAAGAAACTTAATTAGGTATCATTAATTAATTACGCGTTATATTTGATACTTGCTTATAAATCATCAAAAAAATTATCAAAGATGAACTGAATATCCGTAAGTTAATAACAAGCATTTAAGATTTAAATGAAGATTTTATATATATTTACAGTAAGTATGTATAGTAAAAGTATTTGTATAATTTTATTACTGACATTATATATACGAGTAGATGGTAGTAGGTAATAATTATATTATTTTCAAGCATATAGCAATAAAACAAGAAAAAATTGTGAAATTAACGAGATAATTAAATTTATTTGTATATGATAAAACCTCGTTATATAATTAATGTAGTCATTTGTACGTATATAATCATTTCACATCTTAATGATAATCATTTCGTTTACATAATAATCTTCGTTAATTTTTTGGGGTATTATTTTTAAGGCGTATCTTAAATAGTAATTAACAAAAATTAATTAATCGCTTAGTCGCAATTTTTTTCTTCCTAATTCATTCAAAATTATTTAATAAGTAGATTGGACTTAATCTTAATATGTGCTTAGATTTATATACACAATATTTATTTATTACTATTTTTATGATCTTACTTTAAATATGACAATTAGTAGATATAACTGTAATTTTTTTTGTTCTGAAAACACGGTTTTGATACCTAAGTGTACCAAAGTATACGGTATAGGTACAAAATGTATATCAAAAATGAAACTCCTTTGAATGTTAGACTCATTTTGAATTAATACATCGCATTACATTATTAACAAACTGGATGCATTTGGCAGTGACATGTTATTTTTCAATCTCAATTTGCAGCAATTTATCAAAAGAAAAAGAAGCTGCATAAGTCTTTACTTTTTTAAATATTTTTTCCTTGAACAATTCATAAAACACTTAACTATAGTTGGAGACGGTTACCCCACGTTGATTCGTGGTTATGGCAATAAGTTACGGCAATTGCCAAAAGTATTTGGACGTTATTTATATTATTTAAAAAATGAAAAAATGGGCTTCTTACTTTATCATGCATGTAATGCACTCCAAGTCCGACAAGATTCTTTACTGTTTAATGTGAATATTACACCTACATGATAATATTATTTTGTAAAAAATGTTAATTATGATATTAATTACATTTTATTACAGAATGAAGTGAACTACTTTGAATCAACTCAAGGTTGGACTAGTAAAATGTTACTCTAGCGGCCTTATTTTATTAAGACCTTGTTGCCCTTTTTTTATTAAAAAAATTGTTTTTTTTTTTAATTAAAACTGAAGCTTTTAAATCGCAACACAAAAAAATACAAAAGCAATAAGTACTGTAATGAACCTTGTTGATCAAACCTTACTCTCTAATTTCTCATACATAAGTTCCCACATCGACAGAAGTAGGTACTAAGGGAGATATTAGGTTTGTTCCAGATAAATAGATAAACTGTAAATTGCCGTAGATGACCGGCAAAATAGCTTTCCAGTTGATCTGTGGCTATTTCTGTACGGGCTTAGGTTTATATACCAAATGAACATGTACCTATGTACTAAATTTAGTATGTATGCATCTGGAACTAAGAGTAGTACCTACACAGTAAATAGTAAATACACACAGTAGGTACTTTTATCGTCACGTTAACGTGCAAAAAATGTTATCTGGACCGAACCTATTGTCGTCGTATTTCTGTGCAATGGCGTCGTGAGAATTACTTGTGCTAGGGGTGCAATTAATCTTTGCACCCCCCCCCCAACAACCGATTGTTTTTTTTCAAACCGATCATGGACTGAATATTTTTTAATAGATATCTTAATAAATTCATAAGAAAATGTTTTTCCTAAGTTCAGTATCAATAATAAATGAAGTTAATCATTAAAAAATGTATTGTCTGACCAACTCTCTGAAGTTCTCATGCTGTTTGCAATAAAGTGTTTGAATAGATTGTATTTTTTCAAAGCAAAATTTTACTTAAAATTTTTTTAGGTAAATTTTATGAGACCAAAAATATAGATAACTAATACCGGTTTATACAGTGCAGAAACGTTAGTGGAGAACCATGACACAGAGCATTTTGGATTTTGTTCTTAGTTGATTTTTTTAATTAAATTCCCACATTAATTCAAATTAAATAAAAATAAAACTGTTAGATAGGGGCTAAAGTGTAAGTTAAAAACTTTTTGTTGTCATCTAATTTTAAAATTTTTGGCGCCCCTCTGTAAATGGTACTTGGAGTATAATTGATCCCTTTTGTCCACGCATTGAAATACTACACTGTTTCTGTTAACACGATGCAACTGAGGTGTATTCCTTGCATATATATAAGTATAAACAAACACTTTCTCATTATACAGCGTCACTCAACTTACACATTTCTTCCCCTTTTTTCTAAATAGCGCAAAATTTTAAAAAAGTTAGAAACACATTCTTAATCATTTTTATACTATTTAATATTTTATTTTAAGTGGGAAAAAAGTTAATTATTTTGATTTATCACCCAAAATGATACAGCATCTAACTTTTGATTTTCAAATAAGAGAACTTAATAAGTACTACTTCTTCTTTTTTGGGATATTTCAAAAGGACGTGTTTTCTTCTTAAAAAAGAATAATAAAATCGGTTTAGTTTTGGGGAAGTTTTTGGGATATTTACGTGTGAAAATGGAATGTTTCTTAGAAAGATTAGAAAATAGAATGTAATCTTAACAGTTAAGTAAGCAGTGATCTTAAATCACATAAAATCAGTATAGTAGGTAGTTCTAAAGGCAATTATTTTGTCTGTGCTGATTTTGATAAGTCTGCCGTGAGTGGTTCTACAAATCAAGCCAGAAAATTCAAAACTATGGCTTGCCTGGCCGAAGATGATACCCAGTTTTAGCAGTTTCTTAAAAAAAACAAATTTGGCATTAAACTAAGTTAGTTTTGATATTTTTTTCACACTTCAAACTGTCACAACTTTCCCAAGACTTAACCGATTTCCATTTTTTTACTAGTTTTAACAACAACTCAAGCACTTTTGAAATATGCCAAAAAAGTATAATGGTATTATTTGCATCTTCTAGGATGATGGACTAAAATTAAAAAAATAACTTAAAATAAAATAGAATAAAATTTTTATTTCATTTTTTCAAAACTATTTGTCGTTAAAAAAAGGGACTATATAACTTGTATTACCTTTAATAATAGTATGAATTCAGTTAATACGTATATGCTTCGAAATTCTGTGAGTTGGGCGGTAAAAAGTTGTTCATTGCTTTTTTTTATTTTCACCATTCATTTATAAATTATCGATTCCTTCATTAAGATGGAGTATAGGTTCATTAGAAAAACGGGTAAATATTATGTAATATATTTGTTAATATATATTAGCCATTATTAGCAATTAATATATATTAATAATTGCAAGCTAATATATATTAGAAATTATTATATAATAAGTATTAGTCATTTATATTTTTAGTATTTATTGTAAGAACACACAGTTTTTTTTTTTAATTATTTCATTCAACTAATAGGATAAGGTAAAACGTTTTAAAAAACTGTAGCTTGAGTCTGTATGTTTTAAAAACATTTATTTTTTCTGTAAAAACTAAAAAAGTAACATGTTAAAAGAGAGATAAACGTATAGGCATTTCAAGTTACTTTACAGAAAAGAAATAAACTACGCCTTACAAATATCTTACAAAGTGGAGCGGAAGGTTAATTTAATAAATTAATTTAATAAACATTCTTAATTAATTTTAATTATTGGAAAACGTGTTTTAATTCAATACTTTAATTCTATGCGAGATTTATGTGGGGTATAATAAATTTACATTTTATATTGTATTGGGTCGCTAGTATGGTTTGTGCCGTTTGTGCTAGTTTTGCGCTATGTCACAATAGAAAAGCTTTCAATTTTATTATAATCTTAAAAAGAAAGATAATTAATTATTGCAATACGTAGCTTTGATAATGAACTACATGAACAACTTCAATCAACGCTATATTTTAACTTTCATGAGTTTTCACTCATAGTATTTTTTTCTGGTATTTTATTCATTTTATTAATTAGGTTAGCTAGGGCCATCTAGCAATATTACTTATAAGTAAGCCTCATAAAAATTGCATAGCCAATGAAAACTCAGCATTTTAAACCTCCAAAACGAAGTTTACTTGTCAAAAACTTAAAAGTCAAAACTTTAAAACATTTTATCAAAATCATACAAATTTAATTAAAAAAATTTATTAAATGTGGTGTGATTTATAAACTTTGGTAAAAACCTAAACTTTAATTACTTACCGACCGAACATTGAACTAGTTTAAATTTTGTTTAGGAACTTTAATTTGGCAAGTGTCTGGATTTCATGAGGAATGTGCTTTAAGTGTTTCTAAAGCAATCTTGAAAACACATTTCGGATTAGTTATTAGAATATAATTAGAATTTTGGCATATTCTAGTGATGGGTGAAAACTTTAATGATTCAATATTTAGTTTTTCCCCGTTGTCGTTGGAATATGATCTCAGTTGTTCCAACATGGTAATTGATTGGGAAGAAATTTTAATATCCTTTTTAATAAATCAAATAATAATTATATCTTTTTAAATTATTCTTGAATTTTTCTTAACTGTTTGATAAGCTCGCTTAGATAACTCAGTTAGCATAAGCGAGTATCAATATGTAGCAGAAACGATTTCTTCGGCTCTAATGAACAACTTGAAAAATACTGCAATCGATGAAGAACAAATCTTACTGCTGCAACATGCTATGCCTACAAGCTTGAAATTATTTAAAAAAGTATTTTTCTTTTAAATACATTTTTGTATTTCATTTAATACCTGTATTTTTTTTAGTCTTTCGAAAATATTGGATTGCTGGCGAAAACATCTACTAATAATACAACTAATTTCAACGAATATCTAACTGTAACAAAATCAAATCTATGATGTTACAAAATAATTTTTGAATTTACATATATTTTAGATTGCCATAAGCTTTTTACAAGCTCTAGATAATGCCTTAGCGAAAATGGTTTCCTGGGAAAAAGTTGAAATAATGAAAATGGATAATTTAATAAGAAGCATCGCGGAAATAATTTACGAATCTTATAGCCACTGTAAAAATAGGTATATTACTAAAAGATAATATAAATATAGACAAGTAACAATTATATTTTAGTGAAGTAATTTATGGTGATTATTTCACTTCAATGAAAGATTCGTTATCAACACTATTTCGTAACACGGGCACTGTTCAAAGCCAGTATTATATTTTATTAAATAATGTCGTTATAATTAATGTGGAATGTTTCAATGATTCAATATCGATAATAAATGAAGGTATTCGAAACATTAATTGAATGTGTTTTCACTATTTTAAAATGTATATTTCTTTTAGTTGCTGAAATTTTAACCAGAATTGGTGAAGTCATCATGAACTTAGATCTTAAAACTATGGCCGATCATTGGAAAGGTTTTACTCGTTTCTTTCAACAACACGGAGAACATTTTTCTTCTCATATTGATTTATCATTGGCTATAAGTTTGCTTGCTTCACATATTTTAGATTTTTTGAATGATACTGATTGGGTATATTTTACAAATTGACCTTACATTTCTTGTTTAAACTAAACGTTTTGTTTTAGCAAAATATAGATGAAAGTAATTGCTTGCGGCTGCTTAAGATTGCCAATTTTGTTTTAAAAATTGTCATCAAACTTAGTGAAATCTATTTGGAAAAGTTGACTAATGAATGTCATAAAAAAGTGATAACATTATTATTAGAATTAAACAGGTGAATAATAATTCCAAAACTTAAAATACAACTTGTGTTTATCGATTTGATGTGATTTTAGGTTTTCTTCTCCTATTTTACAATCTAACAATCAACTTTCGGGGTTCATTGATTTTATTGAATCGTTTTTGATAATAGGAGCGGATCCGTTGCTTTCAGTATATATACGAGAAGAAAAATTTATTCAGGTGAAAAATATTTTTTATTTAAGGTTGTTCGTTCGTCATCAGTTGTTGAACTATGACCGGTCAAATGTCTTACTTTAAAGTTGCTTAAATTAAATGCGGCAATATCAGGGTCTGCGCTTTCTTTCTCTCGATCGTTTACTTTGTCTAACATAAATAATATGATAATATAGTTAAGGAATAAAATATCAAATTTAACTTAAAAAATTAAAACTGAAGAAAAATGTGGTGTGTAAAAGCTAATTGAAAGCTTTCAATATCTTTTTTTCGATCCATGCAATTTGAACTCGTATTAGTTAGTAATGCATATTTTTATGAACTGAACTATTTTGTTTTAATGTTTTATGAAATTTGGTAGCTCAATGACCTTGCTGTGACAAAAATTTACCACATAAAACGAATTTAAAGGTATCAAAGAAAATTAGGTCCATTGCGTTTTAGTTTCAAGATAATTCCTCCTCGCGATGGCGAGGAGGAGAATATATTATATAACCAATATCAATACTTTTACTTTTTCCTCCCGATTTATAAAACGAGCATTTCTATTGCAATGTTGTAATGAGAACAGCTCTTACCATGTTGTGGTTATCTTGTAATGAAATTTACAATACATAAATTTTCGGTAGTTATATTGATCTAAGGTGATTTAATTTCTAGAAAAATTACTTATCTCAAAATTTTCATGTTTTATTATAAGGCGGTAAATTATTATGCATTAATGAATAAGTGGTTGCCTATCCATCAGCATTTTATTAGTCGAAAGCAGTCCCCTACAACTCCATGTTACAAAAACGTGACTATTTTGACAGCATTTGCAGACATCGCCAGTAATATTAGTTGAAAACGAGTTGAACGAAAACTGACGAGGCCCGAAGACTTTTATGAAGGTCGGAGGTTAGAAATAAATTTGTTTTAAACGTCAGGCAAATTATTTTCATTGTTATTATATGAGAATAATTATGATATCATAATAAAATAATCAAGTATTTTTATATAATAAGTATAATAACTCTGATAAGTTTAAGTGACAGGGGGCTGTTTGAGACCAAGGGGTGGTCACTTTGAATTTGACGTCACTGGGATGATCGGGTATGATCTTTCTGACAGAAGCCATTAGCCATTATCTGTCGTTGTTCCTTGTTTTTCTTAGCGTTCTTATTGCACTTCATAGTTTGAAATGTATTTATTTATTTATGAACATAATAAATATTAATTTGATTTTTCTTTATTATTTTACTTTAATTGAATAACGAAGATTTCTTCTAGAATCTTTAGTCTATACCTTACTTAGCTATATATTTTGAATTCCCGCGTTTGCCGATCATTCCAGTGACGTCATTTTCAGAGATCAAAGAAACGCCGCCTAGCCAAATGAGCATACCTTATGTATCTAATAACCTTGGTTTGAGCGTATGACTCGTATAACAACACAAATAGTTAACAGCTGTTTCTCAACTAGCTACCAACGCCACCCAAAGGTACTAAGATTTGCGCGACAATCGGTCACTTTTTAGCCTTTCTCGTATTTAATGATAGGGGGCTGGCTGAAAGATCCCTGTCAGGAATGAAGTTCTTTCGGTTATGTCTCTCTCTTTCACATACACGCACTACCTTTCTATATCTCTTATTTGGCATATTTCATTTCACTAATTTCTGTTAGTAATTAATGAGCATACAAAGATGGAAAGAGAAAGAGAGAGAAAATCGAATTAAAGAGATAGTGAGAAAAATTATTTTTTCGTTACGTGATCGTTTCTGCTAACTTACTCAAAGCCCAGTAAAGGAACATCGTTCGAAAAATTCATAAAATGTGTACTATTAATCACATTAAAAAAGTAACTTAAATTTAATTGTTCTGTCTAAAAATATTGTGTGTTTTCAATTAACGTATTGTATATATGTATTGCCTTTTTTTTCAGAATTTCTTAGCGATATGTGAAACAAAATTAAATGAGAAAAATATTAGTCCTTCGTTATTTTTACTCGTAGTCTCAATCATGAAAAAATTAATTTCTCAGAATGAAACGAAGGAAAATTGGTTGAGTTATAAAAATAATAGTTTTATAAAAATTCTATTTGAATTTATTTCTTATGGTAAATTGAATATTTTATTAATTTTTTTTTTAATTTAAATTTATTAATTTTATTATAGGTCACACAGAAATGAATTTAAACATAAAATTTTCAATTCTAAACCGATTAGGGGGGCCCAGTAATACTGTTGGTCTTTATGAATATTTTCTAACTCACGTTGCATCATTAGCATTAACATTCAATCCAAATCAGTATTTGGTGCTTGAAAATTTTCTTATTGAAAGCTTACTACAAACAAACATTTGGAAAGCTATATTTGCAATCGATTTATGGTGCATTTTAGCTCGATATGGTTCTGTAGAGCTTTGCTATCATCAGCTCAAAAACTTGATAGAATTGTTCAAGTTAATTTCAAACGATTTCAACCGGATTGAACGCGTCTTTCTATCTGTAATGATTTCACGACTTTATTCATTGTTAACAGTACGACAAAAAATTGAATTGATCCAAGAAACTGATTCGGGCTTTTTGAATATTTTTTATGCTATTCAATTAAATCAAATACCAAATCAAATTTCGATAGAAAAAACAGAAATATTGGCTAATCAGCTGATAGATAAATCAAAAGAATTTCCGATTTCTTCAACAGATCAATTCATTCTAATGGTAATATAAATATTGAACAATAAAAGGTTGAAAATGAAAATATTTTACTTGATTATTCTATTTTAGTGTAATGTATTATTTGGTCTAGCTGGTGCTAAGAAAGAATTAATTAAGTCTCGAAATTTCAACGAAATAAAAAAAGTAGTTTTCAATGCATGGAAATGCCTAGATTTTCGAGAAATTAACTCTTTGGATACTTCGAAAGAAATGAGCGTTGTTTTTACGGCGCTTTCCATGTTAACATCAGAGATTATTTCTGAGTTTGAACCTGAGGAAATAGCTCAGGTATTTTTTAAAAATTGTATTTAACGATTTTTATTTATAATTAGCATTTGTTATAGATCTTACAAGTTGTTAATATTCTTAAAAACACAAAAGAAGCGAATATCAAACTTTCAAGTTTAATGGTAATTAAATGTTTGTCTAGTACAAATTCTTACTCTGATCAAAATGATAAACATTCCAACGAAATTTCACGTTTGATTCTTCTAATTACTAATCAGTTATTAAAAGATAAAAATGCTATAATAAAGCAAATAGCATTAGAAATGTTTGATTATTACGTTCATATGGCTTCAAATAAAGCAAGTTTGCTGAGTGAGTTTGGAAAAGATGAAGAGTTGAGGGAAGATTTGATAAACTTCTTCAAAAAAACAGCTGTCAAGAAAAATAACGTTTTACTCATTGATTATAATGATTATTTGATTGCTCAAAGTAAACATATTTTTGGTCATAAATGTAGAAATGAAGAAATTGACCAAAATATTCAACGGGTTGTTCCAATGGATATAGTGAATGATGAGCCAATGTTAAAAAAATTGAAGATGGAAGAACACAAAGAAAATGGGGACTGTAAAGAAGTTTATCGCGTCTTAAGTTTATTGAAATCGAATATTGATACTTTAGAAACATTGCGGAATACATCTGGTTTTAGTGAAGATATCCGCAGTAATATTAAGACATTGTTGAAACAAATGGAAGGATTGTTATAAGTTATATTTAATTTGTATATGTAATATTTTATTAAAATGGCGTTTATTTTTTAAAATTTATTGATTGTTTTTTTTCCCTTAAATCTTTCTTTATCAGATTAACAATTTGTGCTTCTTCATGATGGTGATCAGTGAAGCAAAATTTGTTTATGTGGTCCATGTAAAATCAATGTTTACTCGGAGGTTTGAAGTATTACTTTGTCAGATATTCAGGATATTTCCTTTTAATCCTTTTTGTCTATAGAATTCACAAGTTTCCCATCTAACTGGGCGTCTATTACACTTGGCTTTCGCCTTATCATTGGAATTATTTGTTCTAATAAATATTTCAGTAAGTAATGCATATTTGACTATTTCATCATTGGACCCAATCACGTAAGCCGCGTGAAGCGGACACCTATAAAAGTTTTGTTTTGCGACTGTGTTTTTCTTTAGATATATTATACATGTATATGATCATTGATTAAGTATACTACTCAAAAATTGAAATTTTAAGTTTTAGACCTTTTTTGTATCGAAGTTGCGTCGACACTATTGATCCTACGAGCAGAACTTATGAACATAATTTATAGGCAATTTAAAAAATTTAAATGAAGTGTAGAGCGGGGTAGGAATGGGCACCAACTATCTATCAAAATATCGATATTTTTTTAGAAAATAATCGATAAATATTGGCGATATTTTTACTTACGAAATATCGATAATCGATATTTATTTCCGAATATCAAATTCGATATATTACTTTCTTTTACTACTATATAGATAGTAAAGGAAGTATGGTAATCGGGTCGAATTTTCGAATTCGAGCTTTCACCGGAAATACATGTTTTGAGGCCCCCTGAGTCCAAAAAAGTGGTTTTTAGAAACATGTCTGTGTGTGACAGCCATATCATATCGAAAGCTTTATCCGAATTTCACTAAACTTGGAATCTGGCCTCCGTATTACACTTAGTTGTGCCGCGAAGCTTTTGGTTGAAATCGGTTAACCGAAAGCTCTACTTTGCTCTAGGTGTTTTTGAGCTTTTTCAATTTTTTTCGAAAACGGCTCCAACGATTTTCTTTAAACTTACTATAATTCTTAGACACATTAGTGGCTACAACTTTTATTTGAAACTTTTTCCTGGGAAAATTCGAATAAGGGCGGTTCTAGGGTGACGCTTGGGAATTCGTATATAACATACTTATAGCCCTATAGGTTGTATGCATATAGTTTTAGCTGTTTATATGTATAGTTACAAAGTGCTTATATTTCTTCTAACAGCGAGTATTTTCATGATTATCTTCTTATTAAAAGAAAGTAGTGTGACGGCTCGCACCAGATATTTTTTTAAGAGCTTTATTATATTTTATAATAATTATTATTTATTCCACTTATAATTGTAATATTTGTGTGCGTTTCATGTAAGTATAAATTAATGTAAACTAAGGCGTGCGAGTTTTCGTATAAGTGCTGACTCTGTCTTCAAATTGATTCGTTCTGAACGTATGTATAGGTATGCATAGTACTCGTAGTTCGAATATTTTGATAATTTTTCAAGTAATTGCGTTTTGAGATGAAAATATCGATATATCGATATTTTTTACTCTGCATGTATCGATATTGCTTGTAAATATCGATACGATATATATATCGATATATTTTATACATTTGCCCTTCCCTAGAGCGGAGTCTGTAAACTTCGCAGTTCTCTCAAAATCTGTTAAGAAAACTATAAAAGATAAAATCGCATTTTCCCAGAAATGTACCTAAACACTTTTTTTCTATATGAAGTGATTTTTAAACATGTATGACCTCGGCTGGACTCTTCCACATTACCAGTCGGCAAGCTCCTGCCCCCGTTGAGCTCGTAGGACTCCTCTTTTGCAAATGCAAGAAGGGGTGCTGAGAGGTGACTGCACTGGGCTGAAAGTAAGGCTTAGATGTTCTGCGATGTGTGATACCTACTCTGGGGGAATGTGCAAAACTGCAATGAAGAGGACGACGGTGACGAACCTCAAAAAAACTCTGACGATCCACCAATACTGGAGTACCCACCAAAAAGCGATTTTACCTTATATGAGTTTTCTAAGATTGTGAGAGAACTGCGAGACTTACAGGCCTCGCTTTGCTCTTAATTTATGCTAATTAAATTGTTTACAAATTATATTCAATAAGTTTTGCTCGTAGGATCAATGGTTTCGACGCAACTTCGATCCAAAGAAGGTCTAAAACTAAAATTTTTAATTTTTCAAAAAACTGACTATTTTCAAAGTGCCGCAACTTGGTACCCATTGTTCTGTAGAGCTCCGGTTGGGCTTAATTTGTAACAAATTTAATGCTCTTAACAAACATACAAACTAGCTTTCGAATAAAAACGCAAGGATTAGGAAATACCGAGCAGAATCTGAAACAATGTCAACATTTTCACGGTTTTTCCTCTATTAACATTTTTCCACAACTTATTGAGAGTTGCAAACTTGAGAATAGGTACATAGCCCTAATGGGTCCAAACAACATACTTAAAAATAAGAGATACATCATGTTTTGCGAATTTATTGTTAATTTTGACTGGGCTATTATATCTGGTAGAAAGATATTTCAGTAAATATATTCCATATTGGCCATTTGGCCAATGAAAACTTAAATATATATAATATTTTTGATTAATAAAACTAAATAATTGTAAATAATTGAACTATGAGGCTTCAAATAGTGAAAATAACGTGAATTAAAATACTGACGCCCTAACATTTTTGATTGAAACATTTTTTACTAAAAACTAATCCCAAGTTTTTGTTCCCGGTCAAAAAAAAAATTGAATATTCACTATTAAGAAGATGTTACTATTGAAGTTCAAAATAATTCAATCAGACTACGCCGGATTTTTACGTAAGTACAATAAAAAAATGATAAACTTAGCAAAAAAATTCTAGGATGTAAGAGTATTTTCAAAATAGAATGCGGGCAAAAAGGGATTAAGTTTACTAATTCTATTTGGCAATAAGTTAATTAAAAATTATATCAAAACCAAGATAAAATTAAATTGAAAATCCGATCACAAGGTTTCAAACTACACTCAAAACTTGTATAAAGAACTTGGTATATCTTTTGAACCTCCAAATACCAAAATACATTATGGCAATGGAAGTACAGATTCTTTAAGTATTTTATTGCCACATATTTTTTTACGTTTCGTCATATTTTTTGACTTCATCAGGTCTCTACAGTTAAAAATATAATAAAATTAGTAGAAGCATATAAATTAATTAATTGTTATACAGTTTTAAATATAGTTCAACTAACCAAAATTTAATTATTCCACTGTCATTAGTATAGTTTTGTTATAAAAAGGACATTTTTTTAATTATATTTTTAAAAAATATAACTTTTGACACCTAATAATTATATTTTCCTTATTAGAACAAAATTGAAGACTCTGTAATAATTGAATTTTGGTTAGTTGAAACTATTTAAAGTTATTGTACCTATAGTCCAGGGAATAAAGACATTGCACTTCGGAAAAATTAAAGGAAAGCTGAATTTTTGCATGAAGCTTCCTTTTGTGGTTCTAAATAACATATCAAAAGTCGCCGACGATTCGCGGGGTCAAAGGTTACGATAAACGAATATTCGAAAAAATCTCGCTAATGGTAACTTTTATGGAAAAATACTGGTAATCAAATTTGAAGTTTAGAAAAGAATCTACAAAAAATATACTGTTACATTTTTTTGTAAGACTAACGGTTTTTGAGAAAATTCGATTCAAAAAGTTGTACCGTTCAGTATACACTCCTTAATGGTATCTATATGTCGAATGTATATTTGTAATTAAATTTGAAAAAAAAAATTATATATTTATTATCATGAAAGTTTCAAAGCCCATAATAATGCAAACTAACGCATACATTCTGCACATTAGTGTCAACTTAACTCTTAACCTATGATCCCGATTTCTGCTTAATTGCACGCACTTTTAAATTGGCACCCGTATATCATCATACACAGAAAAAATAGCTTTAATTTGATATTTATTAGCTACATTATGAGTGTAGCAATCATGCAACGGGATCTTAGGCTAAGAGTTAAGTTGACACTATTGTGCTGTATACTATATATGCGATAGTTTGCATTATTATGAGCTTTGAAACGTTCACGAAAATAAATTTTCCAATATTTAAAGTCACATTTAACGTTTGATTACAAATATAATATTCGACATACAGATACCATTAAGGAGTAGGAACATACTGAGCGTTACAACTTTTTGAATCGAATTTTCTCAAAACCCGTTAGTCTTACGAAAAAAGTAACAGTATATTTTTTGTAGATTTTTTTCTAAACGTCAAATTTGATAACCAGTATTTTTTCGATAAAAGTTACCATTAGAGAGATTTTTTCGAAAATTCGTTTATCGTAACCTTTGACCCCTTTTTAGCGGCGCATGTATCGTCGGGGACTTTTGATATGTTGTTTTAAACCACAAAAGGATGCTTCGTGCAAAAATCAGCTTTCTCTTAATTTTTCCGAAGTTTGACCTTTTTTTGTCTTTATTCCCTGGACTACTACTTATAGCAATTAACTAATTTATATTTTTTTACTACTATAATTTTATTGTATTTTTTAACTGTGAGTCCATAGGAAGTCCAAAAAGTTGGCAAAACGTTGGGAATAAAATAAAGAATATTCTTCAAATAGTTTCCTTATTACGCACTATTAACCATAATTGGGAAGTACAGATATTGACTAATCACACAAAAACAATTATGACGATAATTAATATTTTAGTGAGTTTTCGATTTTTCCCCTTTTTTTGAAATTACAACGATAGCTTCATATATAAATATTCATTTATTTTACAACAATTTTTTATTTATTACAATTGAAGAGGTGCAAAACATTTAGCCGAATAGAATGTTTCAAATGCAAATAATAACAGTAATTTACGCTAAATCAGATAGAATCAAATCAATTCAAAAAAACCGACATTCTAACCAGATGCAATGACGTTAAATTACTATGATTTGGATGTTGTGAGAGTGTTAAATGAGACCTCTCACAGAGGAGGAGGATATGGTTGGATGATTTACGCCTGTTTTCAAATATCTTAGAATAGTTGAACTTCGTGTAGACATAAAAAATATCTATAAAAGACAAATTGAGTTAGTTACTGAATGTTTTGAAAATAATCACTTAGATTTTTCAACTCCCCGGGTTTGTGAGATAAAAATTAGCCGGACTAAACGAATGAAATAGAGAGGAAAAAAATTGTAGGCTTTGCATGGCTGCAAGAGAGCGACTGATACGAAGCAGTGGGATTGCAAACATACAAATACCGTATTCCATATTGAAATACCGTACAATAAAAGAGGAAGGTTCGCTATAAAATTGTTTGTAGCAGATTGGTAATGCTACAGACGATAAAATCCACGAAGAACAAAAAAAAAGTTCATCCCAACGTCGTTACAACAAACCTAGTTAACACTAATAGAACACAGTGTGTGCGTGTAATAAATAACGCGAGCCGCGTTTTTCTGAAAAATTTTCATATATTTTTCAATTTTTTATTTATTTATTTAAATAACGCGTTTCATTAAAACATTTCACCGAATTCAACCTTCTTCATCATCGCTTTGCTCAATCGTGAATAAATTAAGATATTATTTCATCAAAATATAATTATTTCGATGGTATTGTTTTAGTGAGAACAGTTTCGTTATAGTTATATTATTAAATTAAAAATTCGACGATTGCCCCATTAAATTCACAGAACTCAACTCTCTTCGAGTAATTAGCGTCTTCTCTTTTAAAAATATCTTGAAAGCAAAAATATAACAGTATTACAAGTACCGCCTTTTAAAAAACGTTAATTTTCGGCTACAGAAAAAGTTAATTTTGTGTGTACTTTAATCATAATTGAATATTGGATTCAAAACATGCAAAATTTAAATCAAAAAAAATAAAACTCAAAAAATAAATACTACCGTTTTTTTTTCAATAAAAATAAATATTTAAAAATGGAACTTCAATCAAATATATTCCATAATCGAAGTGCAAGTTAAATGGCAAAGTTTAAAGCCTATAAACGGAAACAGGATGCGGATTTTTGGAGGAGCTTTACGTTACTTTTCTTCAATTATATATCTCCTGCTCTATATAAAACTCTGTGATTTTCAGGTAAGAATTTTTGCGTTTTATTTGGGTTTTAAAAGAAAGGGCTCGTAATTTAGTCATTAACTCTTATCGAATATTAAGAGAGAAATTCTTATCAATTCGATCAGTGGCTAATTAGAGCGTGAGGATTTTCGTTTTTTAGTGTTAAGTGAAAGATTGGTAGAAAAACGGCGAGACAAGCAATGCATTTGTTTGAAAAAGTGCATTCATTTTTGTTAAAAGGTATAATTTGTTGTAATTTTTAAGAAAGTAGGATATGTGAACGGATAAGTATGATACAGTAATAGGTATTATAAATAACGAGATAACGCATCTTACCACAATTAGCTTTATAGACTACATTTCAAATACTTAATAAATATAAGTAGGTATGTACATATAACCAATCTGCTGTAAATAGAAGGTTCAAATAAAGCGTGTGTACTTTAACAAGTTTGGTCATAAAAATTTTAAAAAATTGGGTTAAAATGGTATTAAGGCAACAAAAAGAAAAACTGATTGAAAGTACTTGATTGTAAGTAATTGTTACTAAATGCTAAAAATGTAAAATTCCCTAGGAAAGGGTGGATAATTTAAATTTTTTTTTTATTTTTGAAATATTTTTCTTTTAATTGTTTCTTATATATGTCTATGTATTATCTATGTTCATTTAATAGTCCATTCCAATTTTTAATATCAATAACACTATCATAATAAGTACGAAATAAGTTAACTTATTTATCTAAAATAAACGGATACCTACTTAGAGATTTTTCCCTTTTTGTTGAAGTGTGAAAGCATTCAATTTTATAGAAAATGAATCAGAAGAAAAAAAAACATTTTAAACCTAAATCTTGTTTTGCTTTCTTAAACTTTAAAAATTTCAATAACCTAACTATAACATTTTATCTTTGTATCTTTAATACATAGCCAAAAAGCATTATGACATTACATTCAGTAATAACTCGCACAATAACCCTGGTAAAATGACATGGTATATAGCTAACAGGCTTGCCGAGGTCTGCCGAACACTTGCTAATTCCCTGCCGAGAATGTAACATGCGACATGCTAAAGACAGGCAAAAAAAATTGAGACGATGTATAAAAAATTTCACTTTAAAAACCTTTTTTTGTCTTTTATTTTTATTCGTGTGCTTAAGATTGTGTTATTATCTGAGATCATATCGCAACTATCTAAATACAAAGAAAAAAAAATCAGAACATTTTTTTAATCTTCTAATTTTAAGATTATCTAGGATTTAGTGGGAAGAAGCGAACTAAGCACTACTGAAGCATTAAGCAGAAATCTAAAATATCGAATCACTATGTCACTAAGTGGGCTATAAATATTATAAAATTAAGCTTTTAATGATTTACAATAAGACTCCTGGAGATGTTTAACTCTGTCGGGTACTAATTATTGGATAGACTACGAACTTAGAGAGTTATGAAAGTTATTATGAAAAGTCTAATCAAATAACGTTCTAATTAGATTTGTTTTCTATGCACAATTTATTTACCCTTAACAAAATTTGTTTTTAGTACTCAAAATTATATTCCTTTTCAAATATGATATTATGTAAATTGCGTTTATCTTTATCTATTACTCTTACTTAAAAAACGAACCATTATTTTAGTACTTATTCCCTAATTTTGATTTTTACCAATGTATTCTAGACAAAAAAGACATTATCTACTAGTTGGGGCATAAAATGATATATTCCCAATTTGAGGGTACACGAAAAGTGTACACCTCCTTATCACATCTGTTATTCTGTTCCAAGTATATGAACAAAAAATAAAGCTTCAGTAGGTAGGCAAAAATACAAAAAATATAAGGCAATCCCGAGTCGAAATTTTAGACCTCTTTTAGCCCTAAAATGAATCTTTTACCCTCTTTTGAACCTACAAAAAAATAAAATGAACCTCTTTTGAACCTCATATAGACCGAAACGATATTCCATCGTCTTCATTTTAACCTACATGAAATTTTTATTATATTTCGTGAACATATCGTCTCGTCCTAAAAAAAGGTTTATGATCATAAAATATAAAATACGGTTGTAAATTTTCTTTTTTTTACAATACCTATTGCAAATATTATTTACCAATAACCCAAATTTTTGATCTCTCTCTTTCCTAAACTTAGATGCTTAATATAATATTGTGTATTCTGATATCCATTACTGGTTTGATCCTTAATCCTGTTCACTCTTGTTCATTTTTACTCAGCTTTAGTCTCTTGTCAACCGTTCGAGTGGCTACGTTCGTCATAATACAACAATTGAATAAACTTATTTCAATACCTGATTTATTTTTCAATATTGTCTATATCAAAAGGCCTAACAGTGTAAAAGTAAAAAATGTAAAGGTGAAAAACCGAGTTTAAAAGAAAAAGTGTAAAGAAATTTGCTTTAATTTATTATCTTGAAAGTAATCAGAGAGATTTTATAAGTACAATTAAATAAAATTTCTAAAGAAATGCACATGGTCGGGTATATTGTGGATTATAATAAAAGGAAACCCTGGAAAAAATAACGGCAATGGTGACAATAAAGGAGCTGGTAAATTCTTATTACTATATTACAAGTAATATTCTTATTATTTTTAAATTTATCGCTAATATTAATGAAACTTGTATATTTAATGAAAAAAAAAAACAAAATATTAAAATATTAAAATAAAAATGTTATTCTTTTTGAAAAAAAAAACCCTACCAATAAAACAATAAAAGAAAGTGACAAAGAAAGAGCGGAGAAAAGAGAGAGAGAGAGAGTAAATAAAAAAATTTGTGGGCAGGTTGAAAGAGATCCATTGGAGGGTTTTTCTTTAGACCTCTTTTGAGCCTAAACATGGTATTTTGTCCGATAAATGCCACTTGTAGGTTCAAAAGAGGTCTAAAATTCAAATGCAAATGGTCATGTTTCAATCTATTTGAACCTCTCAAAGCCCAGATTTTGAGGTCGAAAAGAGGTCTAAAATTTTGACTCGGGATAGCAGAGAAATATAGACTTTTGGCCATCAAGTTCGTTTATGCTACGTGAAATGAACAATGATAAATGTTTAAAAGTTAGAATTTTATGTGTGTTTCTTAGTTACATCGTAAAAGTATTTTTGTCGATTTTTTAAAGACTGATTAATTATTGTCAATTTTCTTAAACATAAGAATTTGAACGTTGTATCAATATGTTCAATTTAATTTGAGTTTAAAAAATAATGCCCATCTCTATCGAATCCATCCTTAGTCCATAATATATGAATTATGTACCAGCGCTATAGAAAATCAAATGTAAATGTAAAATTTTAACACTACCTACGACAGGCTTTTTCTCGTGAATTCTTATTAAAAAGTATAAAAAAAACAATATTGTTGTACCTATTACAAATGTACGTAGGTATTACGTGAATATTGAGCTAAACGTTATAATGTACCTACCTGTACCAAACCTATTTTATTGCATAAGCAAAAGTTATCAATTTCGTTTCAATTCGTTTTCTTTAGCTATATCTATTTCTATAATCATAAATTACTTGAACTATTGAAACAATGCTTTCCCTCATCTAAAAGCATTCTTATTTAATTCCATAATATTAGCCGAAACGATTGCGAAATTCAATAGATTTATTAAAACATCAAAATCGTGACGATAACTCTCTCACTTTTTACCTGACACAAGTTTTGTTATTAAACAACGCCAATAAATCGATTTCTCTTTGCAATTCTTCTTAAATTCTTCGAACATTTTTCCCTTTCAAACACTAAAAACTATTATTAGTGTTATTTGATGCCAACACTCATAAATATAAATATATAGTCCAATATTGATTGCAAGCGATAAAAAAACGTGCATTAAGCAGATAGAATGAATATGATGAGGCCATTGTATTGTTAGATACACGGGAGATGCAATAAGGAAATCAAATTTGCAAACAGTAATGAATTTGCGTAATTAATTAGTCACATATGTAATATGTAAACCATACAAACATATTCATTCGAATAAATTCCCGCATTCGATTACAATAAATAAAAAATATAGGTGAAATACATAGCATTTGCATTCGAAAATTATAGAATTAATGATGAATTCATTATGAATGAGAATATGTAGGTACTTTTTTATCAATTCCAATGATAAATCACTATAAAATAAATTATGATTCCGAGAGATTTCAATGAAAGTATAAGTAGCTTGTTTTTTCCAAACCTTCAAATGGACGGATTTTCGACTTAAAACAATAGTGAAATAAAAAAAAACCCGAGACTTTCTATAAAGTCTTGACCTTTATTCGAACAATCATTTCGATTTTTGCTGATCTTATCGGTAAATTTGAATTCGATTTTGTTATTAGACAAAAATAGACGAAAATTCGAATTGGGTCAATGTAATTCTGTTTAACATTTGATTCTATTGTAAAAGTCGACTGAAATTAGATGGGAGAATAATGGAAGATAGAAAAAGCATATCTATAGCGAATAGTTCCCACGATTATTAGATGACTTTTGATTAAATAATGTTCAAATAAATCAGTTTTGATAATTTGGTTCAAATCGAACTAATTGTCAATGAATTCAACAAACATTAATATGGTAATGGAAAGACATTTTGTCATAGTATGATTTATTATTTGATTGTTTACTTTTTAAGGTGTTGAATTAATTCTGGAGCCTCCCATGGTCACACAATGACAAGATAGACAACGAGCTTAGACAAAGATAGGCAATAATAGACAAAGAGACCAAGACTCCTACAGGATAATATAAGCCCTATCCTCTTTAACACGAGAGTTACGTTCAAAAATAATACTTAGTGTAAAAACGACACACAGCTTTTGGTAAAATATTAGTTTGATACTTTATAAAACCGACTAAAATACATAGTTCGGTAAAACAAATAAAATTTTGTTCTTTATTATAATATATAATGTACATTTTATTTTATTCAGCAGAATAACATTGTTGTACAATTTTTAAGAAATAAACACAAGAAAATTTAAAAAAATATTTCTAAAAAATTGTACGTAAAAAAATTACGTCTCTAAATTTTTTGTTTGGCAAATATTACTTTTAACCTACATCCTAGGTAAATGTTTAAAACACGAAAGGAAATATAAATATCTGGTGCGAGGCGTCACACAACTTTCTTTTACTTTCATTCATGAAAATACTCGCTGTTAGTTAAAAAAAAATATAAGCACTTTGTAACAATACATATAAACAGTACTATATGCATACAACCTATAGGGCTATATGTATATACACAAATTCCCAACCTTCATCCCAGAACCGCCCTTATTCGAATTTTTTCAAGAAAAAGTTTCAAATAAAAGTTGTAGCCATTAATGAGTCTAAAAACTATAGAAAGTTTAAAGAAAATCGTTGGAGCCGTTTTCGAAAAAAATTGAAAAAGCTCAAAAACGCCTAGAGTAAAGTAGAGTTTTCGGTTAACCTATTTCAACCAAAAGCTTCGCGGCACAATTAGGCATAATATGGAGGCCAGATTTCAAGTTTGGTGAAATTCGGATAAAGTTTTCGATAAGATATGGCTGTCACACACAGACATGTTTCTAAAAACCACTATTTTGGACTCAGGGTACCTTAAAACATGTATTTCCGTTGAAAGCTCGAATTCAAAAATTCGATCCAATTACAATACTGCCTTTACTATTAAGTAGTAAAAGAAAGTAATATGTATACACTATACAGCTTATATGTACATAAGTATAGGTATACGAATTCCAAACCTTAACCCCAGAACCGCCCTTATTCGAATTTTCCCAGGAAAAAGTTTCAAATAAAAGTTGTAGCCATTAATGAGTCTAAGAACTATAGAAAGTTTAAAGAAAATCGTTGCAGCCGTTTTCGAACAAATTTGAAAAAGCTCAAAAACGCCAAGAGTAAAGTAGAGCTTTCGGTTAACCTATTTCAACCAAAAGCTTCGCGGCACAACTAGGTATAATAGGGAGGTCAAATACCAAGTTTGGATAAAGCTTTCGATACGATATGGCTGTCACACACAGACACACACACAGACATGTTTCTAAAAACTACTATTTTG
Organism: Sisyra nigra; assembly: GCA_958496155.1. Lineage (NCBI taxonomy): Eukaryota > Metazoa > Arthropoda > Insecta > Neuroptera > Sisyridae > Sisyra > Sisyra nigra. The sequence continues at coordinate 20,813,067 of OY292316.1, read as the reverse complement.
GACTCAGGGGACCTCAAAACATGTATTTCCGGTGAAAGCTCGAATTCAAAAATTCGACCCGATTACAATACTTCCTTTACTATCTATATAGTAGTAAAAAAAGTAAAAATGTAAAAAAATTTGTTTAAAAAAGTTTTCTAGTACCTATACTATGCTCTTGTTTAAAGAGAGGAAACTGGAAATAGCTAAATTCTAAATAATTCCAAAAGAATTGTTTTTTGTCCGTGTAAATTAGAATCATAATAGTAAAAATAGTAATAATTATAAATAATTATAGTCTTTTTAAGCCGAGCTTTAAAAGCAAAAAGGAGTTACAAATTTGAAAGTTAATTGAAATTATAAATGCTGTTTTTTTTTTAAATTGATTTTTCATTATCCTTACTAATATTATAAACGCGAAAGTTTGTAAGAATGGATGGATGGATGTATGGATGTTTGTTGCTCTTTCACGCGAATAGTACGGAATGGATCTGGATGAAAGGCATAGATATAGGTTATAATCCAGTTTAACATATAGTATACTTTATATCCAGAAAAAATGTACGGTTCCCGTGGGATAGCAAAAGAATTGTATTCTATAGGAACCGTGTATTTAAAAGCAGTTTCATTAAAGTCTAAGAAATAGAGTCTTAGCTCATTTTACTTAAAAAGACTTGATCTACTTTTTACTCAGAAAAAATTTACTATTCCCGAGGGATAGATATGTTTTTGTTTATCACAAACCAAAAGATTCATATGATTTTTGCAATGTGGTAGTTTGGGGGAGAATGATGTAGCTTACTTTTAAGGCTGAAATAATGCATGATGCCCATGGGATGGCAAAACAATTATATCCTACAGGAACCGTATATTTAAAAGAAGTTTCGGTAAAGTTTGTGAAATAGAATTTATCGCATTTTCCTCAAGAAGGGCTGACCAATTTTACACAGTAACAAAAGAAGTTCTCTAAAAAGTTAAAATAGAAAATTGTAAATTTTTACTGGACAATATTCGTAAATATGAATTTCAATATAACACCCTATAAAATTAATAATGACATTTTTAAGATATTTGAATTTCTTTATTGTTCCCTGTCGAAGATATTCATTAGAAATAAACATACTTATTAAAATAATAAACTAAAAATTTCAAAAATTTAACAATTACATACTTAACGGAACGAATTTTAATAAAGTTTTGTTAAAGATACTTCAGATCTTAACATGTTGAATATCATTTATTCTAAAAAAGGTACAGTTCCTATAAGATTGCTCTACAATCTATTCTATACTATATATACTAAATCTATTCTTTTAAGAGAGGGTCCACTAATTACGCGAGGCATTGAAGGACCGAGGGGGTCGACTCGAATCTCATCTAATCTTACTTTGGGGAAAGGGGGGTCTCGGTAAATATCACGTATTTTTTATGTAATAATATTAAAGAAAAATTAAGTAAAACATGTTCCTTCACTTATGTATGGCCAAATATTCTACAGTGGTTTTGCAAATGCCGCAACGCATTTACACTAGAAACACACGTTTTGAAAAATATCACCTTAAGTGGGGGGTTGGATGAAGGGGTTATGCTAAATCCCACGACGTTTTACCAGAAGGGATGGGGTGTAATTCCCCAAATCGCCAAAAACGCCTCGCGTAATTAATGGATGCTCCATAAAACAGCTGAACAGTTTGAAATGACATTTGGTATGAAACATTTTCAAGTCCTAAAGGAATACAGGTACTTTTTACTTAAAATTGTATAGAAAAAGTGAGACAGCTAACATCTCTTTCTTGAAAAGTAGTTTTACGGATGCTGACGAACTTTCTTTGGATCTAAAGTCGGAAAGTATCTATCATCTTTTTCTGTCAAAATAGATGAATTTTAATATTTCGCTATGAAGGTAGAAAATCGTTTAATCAATCAGTTAAATTTAGATACACTCAGCGAAGCGAGCGGGGATTAGCTAGTTAAATATATAAGTTGTCTTAACAATTTTTTAGTTGAAACTTTTCAATTCAATTGTTTTCAAGTATTGGGCAAACGTAGTGATATTATGTTAAAACTTAAAGGGGTATTCGTTAATATTATAACCACGAAAAGAAATATTTATCACAAAATATTTCGAAATTCGAATATACAGAGTAGCTATAGTGGGTTTACGGTACAACTGCGTGTACGGCAATAATAATTATGAATTTTCGAAACCATTATTACGTTTGCTAGAAATCCTGAAACATTTATTCCTTTTAAAAAAAAATGTATTATAAGGTAGATATTTAGTATTATTACAAACTCTTTAAATAATAATATATTAATATAATAACATTTGTGCTAGTTAAACAAAAATAAATTTTGCGTACACTTGCGTTTAATTAAGAGGAAACGTCTTAGACACTGTGTGTTCACTTCTATTGTAATAAAAATTTAAATTTAAGAAAACCCAAATTTTCTCTATTTACGAAATTTCTATGCAAAATTACTCAACACTTTTATTTTCTATAAGTTACAAAAATTTAAGTATAAATAATTGATTTGTTCTTTTCACACGTGATAAAACATGACCTTCACGTTTCCTGCGTTTAAGATTAAAAGAAAAAAACACAAAAGATGTTAATTTTTCGGTTATAAACTTGCTAAAGTCTGTATTATTTTATAGTCAGATCCATTATTGTTTTGATTTTCCTCTCTTTCACCATTTGGTGAACAACTTTAAGCAAATTTCCTGTATATTAAACGTGCATCTTATGTCTTTATGTTCACCGCTTAAGCAAAGCATATTCTTTGGTCTTGTATTCTGTTTTTTTTCTTTTTTTTAAATGATAATTAAATGCGTTATGTCCGCCCATTGAAAATATCGTATCTAGATGCATGAGCAGAGACGGATTTGAATGTAAATTAGCAATGTTGCAGTTCAAAGACCTTACATTATGTTTCCATTTGAATTTTCCATTCGTCGCAGTCCAGTCCTGAACAAAATTTTGTCCATGAAACCAATAAAATAACCGACCCAAAAGAGTGTTAATATCAAACTGTTACATCTAAGTATGTAAAACACAAACCTTAAAATCAATTTTAAAATCTTTTGGTTTTTCTTGAAAACATCCAAAATCAATCGAGCACGTCTGTATTAAGAACACTTTTCACACATGTTCAAAGTGAAGCTGTTTCATTGTTTCGTCTCTAAACCATTTGTAGTTTGGTTTATCAGACAAAAAAAATCGTAAAATTGTGTAATGAATCGCTTAATTACTGACTAATTTGAATAATTTTTTTCATGTGAAACGATCATGGAGACCTTCAAGTCGTTTTCAAGCATTGACAATTTGCTTACAATTTTGTAATTAGAAAAATACAATTAACCAGTCGCTGTGTAAATATTTTCATGCTAAAGGAAAAGGCGTGAAGGCATATATCAATTAATCAAAATTGAATTGAAATGGAAATTAAGTGGAAAAGATTGGTCAATTTGATAGGGAAGGTTTTTTGCAATTAATGTTTCATTTATGTAAAGAAAATTGAAAAATTATTTTCTTAAAAACATACTTATTTGAAACATTGATTTGCATTTCCTTTCCCTTTTAATATAATATAAAAATAAATTCTTGAAGCTTTAGCCAAATGTTGAATACGTTTAAATAAAGTAAATTGAATTGGCATTAGGTTGTCGAATCTAACAGTCGAACAGTCTAACAAAAATCAAAATATAATAACGCAAAAAATCGCAATTCTGATATTTTTTGTAGCTAAAATAAATTCTCTCCTACATATTTTAAACAAAATTTCGCTCTAAATGCCAAATTTTAACGCTTTCTTAGTGTTTCAAACGAACGTCGCCAACAATGCGAGAACGTGCTGAATAAAGAAAAAATCTTTTTTTATTGCCTTTCCCTTATAGTTACTCTAGTTACTAGTTACTATATATGACATTATTATACAAAAATTTAAAAATGAGAGAAAATCACCATAACCAAACATATTGAGTGACAACCTTAAAGCAACACAAATCACAACAATTCACATTTTAAACCAAAGTAGAAGTTAACTCACTTTTAACATAAGGTTATATTTATATATAAAAGAGTACACCGATTGTATGACAGTCATGCTGAAGGCGTAACCATTGAAGATAAAAAAATAATGTTTAAAGTGTTATTCCTGAGTAAACTATTGTCCCTATTAGGAAAAGATTTTTTGAAATTCCATTCCTTAGTAGTTGAAAATATGGTTGAATGTTATTTGAATTTTTTATGTTTTTCTCCAAAAAAAAGAAAATGTAAAGAACCTCTGTTTTTCTTTTTTTTATTCATTCATTTAAAGATTGAAATGTTTTTTTCTTTAAATTTCAAGAAAGTAACCCAAAGATAATAATAACTTATTGAAATTAATATTTAAAACATTGTATTTAAAATTATCACATTAGAAGGAAGTTACACAAATTTTAATTTTTCAATTGTTTTATTGAATTATTTTAGTTGTTATAGACAGTATGTGGTTTTTTAAAGTTTTAATTTTTTTTATGCTGAAACCTTCTTTTTCTATATGTTTATTGTTTATATTTAAGAAAACCACGATTTCTGAAGATTTGTAGCAATTGCTGTAAGTATTAATATTAACTTTTTGCCTGTGGAAAACTATCATTGAGTCATCGTTTTATTTTTGTATTGAAATTTTTAGGAGTTCTACTGTTTTTTGTAATAAGGTAATTTAAGTGTATTTTCTCTTCAAAAACAGAGTACAATTTTAAACCTGGATTGTGTTACTATTTTGTAAAATTTTATGAGAACAAAGTCACGGATAGTCGCTAGACTTTGGATAAAATAGTGAAAAAGACTATAAGTAACTATTAGGTAAAATATTCAGAAAGCTTATATAAATTATATCGTCATCCGCTTCAGCTATTTTCCCATTTGTTATAAACGTTTTAATTTTCAAAATTGAATACCTACTTTTCTTATTTTTCATGTCAAATTAAAATTTGCATCATAATTTGCAAATCGGCCAATTAATGCGAATATAAATCAAAATTCAAATTAAAACAAAACCGCTTAAAAGAACCACTGAAACGAATACATTATTCTAATTAAACAAAATTTTGTCTACCTATTGTTAAAATGACCCTGCCATGAAAATCTTTTTTGTCTAATCTATTTAATGTTCCATGTTTTTCCATGTTTCACGAACAATTTAACTGTTTTTTTTTTCATTTTATTTCGGCTAATTCTGATAACTTCCTCGGACAAATTCAACATTTGATCGACTCGTTGATGAACGTTTTTCAGGTATTTTCCGATGGTTCTACGTATTTTTCGTTCTCACTATTCATATAGGGATACGAAAAAAATTTATAATGTAAATCAAGGTCTAATTTGGCTACATGTGATTTTTTCTCGCTTTGTCTTGCTATTATTTCGATTTGAACTAGTTTTACCATTGGCATTATGTATGTGTTTGTAAGTGTAATGTGTGGTTGGGTTTGATTCCGGTCGGCTCTTTATGAATATTTACATTCAGAGGAAATAAAACAAGAAAATAAATCAAAAATTTATGTGCAAACGCCAGTGACCCGGAGATGATAAATTTGACCATTTAATTCATAAATCGATTGATTTTTTTTAATTTCTACAAAGATATGCTATGTTCACTAATAATGTTAAACTATGTATAAATAACTAAATGAAAAATAAGATTTTCTTAACTACTTCATACATTCTGATTGATAAAGTACATAAAATATTATATGTTCAATATATGTTCATGTAAGCTTACATCTATAGTATGTACATACATGCGATTATAATAGATAGGTGTACTTTTATTTAATGTTTACTCAAGCATTAATATCATATTCACGTGTGAGATTATAACGAATATTATAACGAGTGGAAAAATGAAAGTAAAATCATGAAAAAATATAATATGTATTAGAACAGTTACAATTGTTAAGTTAATTTACATAATTATATAAAACTGGGTTATTTTGCTTGAATACGAGTATATACTTAATTTTCATTTATCTAAACTTTTTTTTTAGTTTTGATGATTAACAGATAATTAACAACATTGTTATCTTATTATAATAATTTTAGTTATTCGAGTTTTACCTTTATAAATCAAATGGATTAGTAAACTGCGTTCGATCGATTTTAAAAAAATACGTTGCTTTACATTTATTTGATTCTCAAGCATTAAATATTTCTTTTTTTGTACATTTCTTGCTTCGGAAAAACTAAATTTTCTTAATATTTACATAATCTATGTCGATATTCAAAAGGAAAATATTCATAAATTAAAAAATCTAAGTAATAGTTTAATAGAGTATAATAATGCCTATTGAAGTCTGAAGAGTAGCCTATTTTAAACTGGTTTTCCACCATTCAGTTTAAAAACAGTTCTTATAAAACGTTTTACTTTCAATTCACTAAAAATATAAAAATAAATTTTTCAAACTAGTACCTTATTTACAAGATGACCAACGTAAGGGCTCAAAGATAATTTCAATGATTTAATATTTAAACTTTTTTCTCCTACGCTGTAACTATCAAATTAAAACTATTTGTCGCTTAGTACTGTGGATCTCTTACATGGACGTGGAGGAATAATAAGATAAAATTATTCAAAACATAAAAATTTGGTAATTTATCTCTATATCTAAATCAGTAGGCTGATTTGAATGACAGATACACTAGGGGCTAAACCAGCTAAACCATTGATAATAAAAACATGAATTTTTAAGGGGATCATCCCATGTGATGGGCTCAAAAAATCGATTTTTTTGTTTGTTCATAAATTACTTTCTTGACATGTCTATAATACGGTAGCAAAGTGATTTTTGAAAATTCGAAGTCGTTTTCAAGATACAGCAGGTAGAAGAAAGAGCTGCTCGGAGCGTTGAATTGGCAGTTGAAACTTTAAACGCGTTTTTCTCAAAACCGTGTTTTTCAAACTTTCCTCCATTGTATCTCAAAAATGGCTTGACCGAATGACTTACAATTTATAGGATACATTTAACACATGTAAACTCATGGAATGCATTATTATCAATCGAAAATTTCCAAAATTTTGATTTTTTTATAGCAAAAAACAAAAACAAAAAACGCAAAATTTGCAACTTTTATTTCAAATGTCTACCAAAGGTTCAACTTTTTGTATATTCATTTGACAATAGTTTATTCCGTGCAGTTAAGCTTACAAATTAAAACGCCGTTGTTTTTTTTATTTCGAATAAGCCAATCAGCCGGAATCGTGGAGGAAATGCGAGCTCATTTTTTCAAGGTGGGGATGTTCAGAACACTATAACTCATGCTCTACACAATATTTTTAGCTTAAAATTTATATTTATACTGTAAAAATATATGTTAATAAATGATAATAAACTTAAAGCTCTATCTATTTACTGGTCGTAGAAAAAAAATCCTAAAAAACCCTATAAAACAGGCCGTCACATGGGGTGACCCTCTTAAAGTGTTCATTCCTGAGTGGACTCTGATCCCCACTAGGAAGGGTTTTTTGAAATTCTACCCCTAAGTAGTTCAAAAAGGGGTTTAAAAGTATTAAATTTTTTTTAGTCCTACTCATAAATTACAAGGACGTGTGTAAGCTCGGCAGTTTAAATCTTTAAGTCTTAATCCTACAGCCAAACTCGGCACAAATGACCCATAAGACGGGTGGTAGTGGTCATTTTTCGAAAAACGTTTTTGTGGCGTTGTTTCGAATGTTCCTGCCCTTAATGTGAGTCACTTATAGTCTGTACCCGAATTAGTCCTAATCCTCTGCTCGATTTTATTTATTCTTAAAAGTGCCGAGTATACATACTCCCACTATGTCGCTTGATTTTTACAAGCAAGTTTAAATTTTCAAAAGTAAAGCGAATAATCTGGCAGAATACTCACTTTAGTAAACATGATACCGAGTATTCGGTACTCGGTTACTCACTAAAACCCATACTAGACGCCTCACTTTTTTATGTTAATAATTTTTCTAAAAAGCCATTTTTCATTAGAATAGAATAGAGAATGATAGTTAGTAATGAATAATTTTAGACGTTTTATAGAACACAATCATTTTGCTTAGCTATAGTTCCTATTTTAAACCAAATGATTTGGATTTTAAGAATAATATTTATTCGTTATACTGTTTTAAAATGCACCTGTCTATATTAATACGAGTATGTTCGTATTTTTATCTCATTTCTTTGCTAATTTACGGTAAATAGATGGTTAAAAAATAAGGTGTTTGTCTTACTACCTATAACATTTGAACAATATCAATTTTTATAAGTAAAAATAAAGTAGAGCAACAAAACTTTCAATAAAACTTAGCCGTATTATCTTTGAGTTTAAATTGAGTTTAAATGTTAATGGATCATGATTTATACTTATACCGTTCAAGTTTCTGATAGTAAAAACCATTAGGTACTTCATGCAATAATTTCTTTGAGAGCACTTGCAAGAAAACTATAATACAGTACTTAAAATTAATTATACAATTGATAATGTTATGAAATAATTTCTTTAAACAAAACCATTTGTTTTTTTTTTATAATTACCTGGCTCTAATGGATTTCGTATTATTGCAGGTGATAAACAACGAGCAAAACGCGATTCAACATCCTATTCATCAGCAACAAAATCATCAAGAACAACATCGCAATCTTCATAAATATTTTACTTCATCTGAAAAAATTTTCCTGTTGGGAACCGATGACCTCACTGATAACAATTTGCCAGGTTTTTGAACTTATAATTAAATCATATCTAATATGCTTTAGCTATAATAAAGATTGTTTTTTCAAAAAATTTAAGTGCTATTGCTTACTATTACTTTTCGTAAATATTATATAAATCGGATTTTCTTGTTAGAAAGTTTTAAATCGTTTTAGTTTTAGGTATCGTAAAAATTTTCACTTTAATTAGATTGTTTTTCTTTTCGTATTGTAGTTTAGTTGTTAAATACAGTTAAATTCAAAGAGGAAAAGAGTTGCATTTTCTACAATTGGCTATAAAATCTGATAAGAATCAAGTCGATTTCTGTTAGTGTAATATGTAGAAATGTTAATGCTACGCTCGGGAAACGTTTTTACTTTAGTAACATGTTTTTAATTGTCCTCATCATGAATATTAAAAACGCCAAGTTCAGTGTTCACAGCGAAGGTTGTGTGGCTAGTTGATTGACTTGTCCGTTTGTGTTTCACTTCCTTTCCGGAATTGCGAGCATAAATTTGAAAATTTAAAATCCGAGAGAAAAAAAAAATCGATTCAGCAAAGTGCATCTTGATGGCTACACGGGAGATGTTTCACATAATTATATTCAAAAAAGAAAATGGATAGAGATTTAACGGGTTCCGTTTCCACTTTGTTGCATCCATGACATCCATCATGCGTCTCGCATTTTATATTCGAGTTCATCTATTGTGAAATTCTCACATTCGTCGCATAGGCCGCAGCGTTTTCAAAGCCTTGAACTTGTGTCATCATGTCGCGTGACAATTACTGCAATAATCATTTCCCATTTTCTCAGTCTCTTTATTTTATTTCGTTTTTCCATACTTACAATTTCATATTTCTTTGCCATTTCATGACAACTGTGGCGATTGCGACAACGTCAAGAAACTTCGTGCTTTATTCTGATGTGACTTTTCTAGCTTCTTGGCCAATTTACTCATTTTTGTCATAATAATTATTTGTTTCTGAAGAATTATTATTATATACGGTAATTATAATCATAAAGAACATAACCGGAATAAAAATAATTTATATTATTACATGCACAATGACAGTGTAATAATAATTATTATTTCACCAACTAATCAAATGCTCGTTTAAAAATCACGTTTGGAAAGACAAGCTAGAGATACGTCCAACTAAACTTGAGAAACATTTCCTTAATACAATTATTTTATTGAAATTAACTGCTTTTTTTTCCATTATATTTATAGTAATTTTTTTTTCAATCACATTTAAGTTTCACTTTGAAATTCCCAGTTAGCTAACTTTATAAAAGGAAACTTCGTCTTCATTTCTTTATTTTAAATCACAGATAATAATGAAGGATATACATGCAAATTTCAATTTACATTTACTAGTTTTGCCACGAAATGTAAATCTAATTGCCTGAAGCAGTAATATATCTAATGGTATCAACACCTTTTACTCGTCTATAGCTTACTGTTTCCCAAAAAAAAAATTGTAATATTATATTTGTTACTATTAGTACCTAAGTATTCTTTGTTATAAATTAAAAGATTTTTGAAAATGTGAATAGAAACGAGGTGATCAGATTTACCACAATCATTCTGAATTTGAATGTTGAAAAATCTTTGTTGAGTCTTCATCAGACATTACCTATTGCATTGAAAGTCTATTCTATTAAAAGTTTATACAGACTAGAAGAAAAAAATGGTGAGCTCTTCACATTGGTTATTTTTTTGCTAGATCTTGATCGAATCTACATTACCTGTCCATCCTATATAAATTACTAAATTACCAATTCCTTGAATAGTATATAAGTATGTAAAACTAACATCTGAATGATATTTAGTAACTTAATAAATATTTTGTTTCTAGTAAACAGTAACAAGTACTTTAAGGACATTTTAAGGTTTTTGATTACTTGTACGGTACTAAATTTTCTGCAAGTTCGATTTTTTGCACTTTAATACAATTGAATGTTTTTGAGATAGAGGGTAAAATGTGGAAAATTTTTCCCATTTATTTTCCACATAATAACCATGAGTACATTTCCTAATCAAAAATTATTTAATAGACATCTTTTAATGTGTAAGAATAAAAGGGTATAATTCATTAAACACCAAAGTTATACCAAAGTTAAACTCCGAAATACTTCAACTCCTTAAACCTCCCAAAAATAATGTTGGTTTCGGCTGAATGGCAGTCGAAATCAAAACTAAGCCGAAACCTATTTAAGTATTTCCGAAACTAGACCGAACCCGAAAGTTTTATCGAACTCTACCTGACACAATAGTTACAAAATCCTTGTGAATTTTAATATAATTATTTGCCCATATACCTATTTGTTATGATTATACTAATATAATCTTGAAGCAATTAATTTGACGACAAGCCTAAGTATTTAAAACAAACATAATTGATTGAATTGCCAAAACTTGAAATAGTTGAAAATATAAATATTTTAAAGTAATATCGGATATATTTTCTCTAAACAGTATCTTAGAAATCATTTTTAATTATTTATAAATATTTTCTAAAAAAAAACTTAAATTTTATTTACCTATAGATAGGTATAGTTTAGGGAATAAATATAAAAAAAAGGTCAAACTTCGGAAAAATTAAGAGAAAGCTGAATTTTTCCATGAAGCTTCCTTTTGTGGTTGCAAACAACATATCAAAAGCCCCCGACGATACATGTGCCGCTAAAAATTTATCATATTTTATATGTGATATACATATGCGTTAGTTTGCATTATTATGGGCTTTGAAACGTTCACGAAAATAAATTTTCCAATATTTAAAGCCACATTTAACGTTTAATTACAAATATAATATTTGACATACAGATACCATTAAGGAATGCATACTGAACCGTTCAGTCTGAACGTTACAACTTTTTGAATCAAATTTTCTCAAAAGCCGTTAGTCTTACGAAAAAAAGAAACATTATATTTTTTGTAGATTCTTTCCTAAACTTTAAATTTGATAACTATAGTGTGTTTTTGATAAAAGTTACCATTAGCGAGATTTTTGTGAAAATTTGTTTATCGTAACCTTTGACCCCACGTAAAATTTTTAGCGACGCATGTATCGTCGAGGACTTTTGATTAGTTGTCTTAGAACCACAAAAGGAAGCTTCATGCAAAAATTCAGCTTTCCCTTAATTTTTCCAAAGTGCAATGTCTTCATTCCCTAGACTATATATTAGTTTGGGATTTACTTTATTATTACTATCAGATTTCAAGTTTTATTTTTAAGTTTGTTTCAAAAATGCGCATCTCAAACCATGTTCCTTCATCATTCATTTTTCTTATAAAAACACTGTATACTTAAAATTTTAATTAGTATTTAAAGTTAGTTGCTTACATATGAAAATCGGTTAGTCTTAGGATTTTGTCAATACCTATGTTATTATTCTTTACATTCTTCACAACTATCGTGTCGCAAATAGCATATAACTACATCTTAATAGTTGATAATTGCTATGGTTTCAAAGACAAATTGTTATAGACCTGTTTTATTATATAAAATAAAAACATCATTTAATTCAAGTGAAAGTACAATAAATAAGATTCTAACTATTTGCTCTAGGTAGTTGATAATTTTCTTGTTCTATCTACAAGTTATATATTCTCTTTACAATAGGAAAAGTTTGTAAGAAATTCCATTTAATTTAAAGCCACTTACAATTTACATCCGAATAAATCAAGATTTAAGTCATTCGAAAGTATACTTAATTATATTATTTAATAGTATTATCAACTTAAATCTACCAATTTTAAACTCCTTTTATTTGGTTTAAAATGTAAATAACAGCCTAATCAAAACAAATCCGTAACTAAATAATTTTTTCAGCCAAAATATAACAATTGTTGATTTTCTTACGATTTTCTTTTTGCAAAAAAAAAAGAAAATGGCATGATTTAGAGCACTAATTGTTTTTAGAATCAACGAAGCGATTTTCAATGTCAACTTTTACCCAAAAAATAAAATGAAGTATCGTTTGAGAAAATTTGTTGCTTCTTATTTTTTCAATTTCAATTTAGGCTAAAGTTACTTTTGCAAATTAAAAGAGGAAACTTATGAAGAAAACATGCATTACTAAATCATGTTAATTATAAAAAAATTATAAATTAATTTACATGCAATTGATTACACAAACAAGAAAAAGATATGAATCCATCCACAAACATGTAGAAGTAAAAATTTTCGGAAAATTTTCATACAAATTTCTCTTCTTTCGAGGTCTAATAAGCATACTTTACATAGTCTTAAAGTTGTTAACTAATTTAGGAAACAAAACGTGAAACTTAAAGATAATATTTTAATTGCCACGTAGAAGTAGGTACACTTTAATAATAATACAACACGTGCAATGTAATGTAACGTAACGATTTTATATATTATATATACATAAGAAAAATTTCGTAAACTACAAGTTCATTATATTCAGAATCTTGCTTACTAAAAAATCTGTTTCACTTTCGCGGAAACTAAACCTGTAATTAATTACCTCAATGATACATTAAATGTAAATTTTCAACAACAAATAGATATTAATAAAGAAAATTGTTTGTATTTTAGAATATTCAGTAGTTCATCCACAATTTTCGAGACGAAAAAGCAAACGAGATGTTTATGAAAATCATGGCATTGACGAGGAACATGTTATGTTTGAAACGAGTGCTTTAGGACAGATATTTTCGTTACAATTAAAACCAAGTTTGCAACTCTTGGACTCGAATTTCAAAGTAATTGAACGATGGTCAAATCGCACTGTTGTTCTGCCAAAATCTGCCATAACCGAAGATGAAGGATACCAAGTGGAAGACTGCTATTATCATGGAGAAAAGGCAGCTGTTTCAATTTGCGGCGGAGGATTCGTAAGATAAAAATCAGTTATGAGGAAAGTTAAGAATTTTCAGGAGTTGCAATATAGTAGCTATTATAGCTATATGTTCAGAAGAAAAGTCACGGATTAGCACAGACATGATTTGAAGCTGATCCAACTTAAATATTTTTAGCCATAAAATTAAACTATTTTTTCACTAAGAACACTGTTTTTGCTACTTGTTGAAATTGTATAACAAATTAAGTATATACAATAGTTTGTAAAGAATTATCCCAAAATCCCGAATACCAAGTTAGGAAAAACATTTTCTTACAATTTTTTCGAAATTGTATTTCTGCTTATATTATAGCAGAACTACACTTATAAAGTTGATGTTAATTTTTAAAATGTTATTAATTACGTTTTCAAAAAAGAAATAGGGGAAGTGAACCCAAAACGGCGAGCTTTGATCAGCTAAGCTCAAGCGCCGGAATTGTTTACAAACATAGAAATTTTAAAAAAAGTTTTTTGCTAATTATACTAAAAAATTTAATGGTGAGTGTTTCATGATTAGTCGAAAAACGTTATAATATTCGTTTTTTCGTATCATCGTTTTATTTTAGTTTTATATAAGTTTGAAATTACATGAACACTTTGCCTGCTTTATTTACCATTTAGAGTTTATTTGTACTATAAAAAGAAAATAGTGTCTCGGGCAAAACGGGTGGATAGATATAAACAATTTAACATGTAAAATACACAGAAAAAACCAAAAATGTATTTCTGCCTCGTTTGTGGTGATCCGCATGAAGATCCACCTAAAGAAGACTGGATCGAATGTGGAGATTGTAGAGAATGATCTCATGAAACCTGTACTTCTTATTCTGGCATAAGACATATTATTGTGATTTGTGCCCAGAATGAGTTCTGAAGCATTTTAGCTTCAATTTACTATCAGTCTGTATTTTCTATTTGATATCAAATTGTAATAATTATTATTGTTCTATATTATAATATTAACATATTTGATCTCTATAATAATAGGTGATTCTAAAAGTCTGATTAAATAAGTATAATTAGTATTATAAATTAATGTTAATCTCTATCTACTAAATAGCTAATAAAGTCAACCCGTTTTGCCCAAATTAGTTACCCGTTTTAGGCTTATGTATCTATACACAACGCTGGTTTTTTGATAACTTTGTTATTTTTTAAAATAAACAAATACTGTACATATAATGTGGTCAAATCGTGTTTTATTTCAAAGCTTAATTATTATACAATGTTATATTATAAAGTAAATCAACCTACCATATAATACGAATGTTACAGATTTTTTTACCTATGCGCTTAGCTAACCCGTTTTGGGCTCACTTCCCCTATATCTCATTATTTTTATCCAACAGTATTCCAAAACTTTAACTTTTTAATAGTAATTTTACTAATAATTAATAATATAGTAAATTAATAGTACTTACAATTACATTATAAAAGTTAAAGATTAAATACATTTTTAAACAATTATTTTCTATAGTTTAAGAAGAAATATGATTTCTTTTTCGAAAGTACAAAGGGGTTTTATTCTACTTTGGGTAATCGGAATGTTAACTTTCGGGTTTTTAGGTTTCAAAATTTAAATATTTAGAATTTTGGGTAAAATAGGTCAAATTAATTCAATGGCTTTAATTTTTATAAAAAATTATTTAACTTTTCTCATTGCTTAACTTGTTTTTTTACTCTTGTATTCAAAATATTGGTTTACTTTTAAAATACTAGCGAGGAATCATCAAAACTGCATCCGATCATTTTTACACAATATATCCGTTGCCAAAACGTTTCCAAGCCAACAACGCTTCTCACATTATCGTTCGTCGTGAACTGCCTCAAAACAATAAAAATGCAAGTGAAAAATATTGCTCGCACCAACACGATTACAACCAAAATGATAAGGAAGAAACTTTATATCTATGGAAACATCGAAGACGAAAATCATTCAACAATCAAACTCTTCTAGAACAACGTAAAAAACGTGATATATTTATAGAAAACGTAGTTAGTAACGTAGTTGATAAGCCAAAACAGTCATTTACTGATTCGCTTGCACAAAATGTTCCTGTATCATCTTTACTTGGAGATTTTTATAATAAGCCACGAGAAAAACGAAGCGTTAAATCAGTAACAGTTACGACGACACCCAGCACAACGTTATTAACTCAAGTGATGCCCCTGGGAGCTCCTGTTCATGTTGAAACAGCCGTTTTCGTAGATCGTGATCTGTTTCAACATATGGAAGCAAACTATCCTGAAAATACTGAACGTGAATTGATTCGTTTTGTCTTAGCCATGATAAATGCTGTAAGTCCCATTCACAGTTTATATAAAAATAAATTATATTTTATCGAATTTTCCGTTCAGGTTCAATTATTATATCACGACCCATCGTTGGGACGTCCTGTTAATTTTATGATGAAACGTTTGGAAATTCTTCACGAAGAGCCTGCAGGATTACATCGTCCGCACGATATAGATAGGTTTTTGAGCAGTTTTTGTTCATGGCAACAACAATTAAACCCCCCAAAAGATTCTGATCCGGCTCATTGGGATCATGCGTTAATTTTAACAGGATTAGATTTATATGTCGTGAGTAAACATGGTAAAATAAGCAGTCAAGTTGTAGGTTTGTATTTATTGTAATTTTATAAAAAGAGTTTAAATTTAATGACAACAAATTGAAGGATTGGCTCCGGTTGCGGGAATGTGTACGACCACAAGCAGTTGTACAGTGAACGAGGGAAGACATTTCGAAAGCGTTTATGTTGTCGCTCATGAAATTGGACATAAGTAAGATAAAATTTAAACATAATTTTCTTCCTTCTTAAGCAAAAAAGAGATAATCTTATAGTTTACTGGATTTCATTTCTAATCGGTTCTTTTACAAACTAAGTCTCTATGCATATAACAATGAAAAAACCTCTTTCTAGGGTTAATTGGCTGTGCTTACTTGCAATGTTAACTTCACTGAGAAAGTTTGTTAGCTACTTGTATTATGTTTATATAGTTTGTTGTTAGATGTTAGCTTTGTCGGAACAGTTTAAATAGAGCTCGCTCACAATATTTTTTTAAATTTTGCCTAACTTTCTAAGCAAGGGGCTAAGGAAATCATCCCCCATAATTGTATTTAATATACAACGTACCTTATATGATGCACTACCACATTAACATATTAACCGCTGAACGTAGTGTCTTTTCATTTAAATTGAAAAAAAAGTTAACTAACTCAAAAGCGCAAAGATTCCAGTAAATGCATGAATACGGAGAAATCATATAGTTCATAGTTCTCAGTTTACGAGCAGTAATCCGCATGATATTATATTTATTTTTCCAATATTAAAAATGTGCATTAAGTAGACACTAATTTGGACAGCTAAAGAAGAAAATTTAGGCAAAGCGAACTTTGCTGTAGCGCCCTTGGGAAAGTAGCCTTTGTCAGCATTACTTAAAAGCGAGCTTTGTAACAAGTAGAAACATTTTAATTTTTCAATAGTCAATGTGGTAATCTGTTTTTTTTTATTATTTTTTTTTTTTTTTAGTTTGGGGATGCGACATGATGGTCCTCATTCGGAAAATGACTGCGACCCAAGTAGTTTTATAATGTCGCCAACTTTGGGTAGCGGAAAAATTACATGGTCACCATGCAGTCGGAAATATCTTCAAAAATTTTTAGAGTATACAATAATTTAAATTTATTTACGCTTCATTTATTTACTTAAACTTTCCATTAGGACAACTCAGTCACGTTGTTTGCTAGACCATGGCAGTTCTGCAGGTCCTTTAGACCATACAGCTGAAGGAGTATTACCAGGCGAACGTTTTGATGCTAACCAACAATGTAATTGTTACAATAATTTTCGAACCATGGGCGTAGCTGAAGGGTACCAAAAGGGCACTACTTACTTTACATCATTTCTAATCTAAAAATCTACATATAATAGTACATAATATACAAAACTCTTGAGCTCTTAGAAACACGAAAATTAGTGATCAAAACTTTTTGGTACCATTGCCGTTTAATACGTATCGATGTTAATTTCGTCTCACCCCTTGATTAAATTGTTTATCAGGGGTTTTATATAAATAAATAGTTGATCCCTTAAGAAACTACTTTAGCTACAATAATGGTTTGAAGCACAACTAGCATATATACATTCTTTTCATGTAATACGATATAAATAATAAGTTTGATTTAATTTTTAATTAAGGTATGTTAAAATATGGAAGAGGAAGTAAACATTCTATCCAACAGCCTTTAGATGACATTTGTCGTGATTTACACTGCCAAAGAGATCGTTACACCTGGACATCACATCCAGCATTGGAAGGAACAACTTGTGGCTCCAATCTGGTACAGCAAATAGTTCTTAGGCGTGACATTTTTTTTTTTAGTTTTAATATTTTTATTGTAGTGGTGCAGAAGTGGTCGTTGTATTGGAAAAACCAATGCCAAACTTCGTACTAGTTTTACTAATAATGGTGTTGTTGTTAATGGGGGTTGGAGTGCTTGGGAAACAGTTAGCGACTGTGCTTCCGGTTGTTTATATGGAGAAGAAGGGCGACTTCGAGCTGGAAGTACCGGAATAATTATGGCAATACGTGAATGTGTCAATCCAAGGTAAAAATATTTTAGGTAAATTTTGTGGGTTTTATTAGTGAACTATTTGATTTAAGACCTGAAAATGGAGGGACTCCCTGTGAAGGTCCTGATAAAAGATATCAAGCTTGCAATGCAATGCAGTGTCTTAATGTTCCACGTATGACAATTTCTGAATTTGCGGACCAAATTTGCAGCCGAGCTCGAGATGTTGATAGTGATTTAACTGGAACAGGACTTCAGCGCATAAGTTCTGATGGTAAAAGGGAAAATTTGAATATTTTCAAAAACAGAATAAGATGCGTCTTATAAAGAAAGTTTTCCTATTTAAAAGTTTATTGGTGGCATTTTTAGCTGAAGAAGCTTGTATGGTTTGGTGCCACAAACGAGGAGGAGGTTCAAAAACACGCGGTTGGACCTTTCCGGATGGAACAACGTGCCAAATTTCCCGTCAAAGACGATTTGGTAAACCTACTTATTGCATTAGCGGGCGATGTGAAGTAAAATTTAATTCTCAAACTGTGATATTTGAAATAAAATGTTTATTTTATAATCTAGGAATTTGTTTGTGATTTCAACAAAAAAGGAACTTTTATAAATTTGCCTGAACTATGCATTGATGGAAATAGTATTCAAACTAAATCGAAAAATAATCCGAGGCGAAGAGAAAGTGGGCTACAGTGGAGCAGTGCTAGTGGATGCCACAGTCATTGTATGTCTCCTGGAAGTGGAATACGCTTAGTTGTTACTAAAGGCAAAGCTCCAAAGCACAGTATTCAACTTTGCCAACCAGATAAATTAGTAACTGCGTTTAATTTGATATTGATAAATTTTTTATCAATAATGAAATCATTTTTAGAGCTGCGGTCGAGCTAAAACTCCTTTACAATTTGCCACGTCAATTTGTACAAAATACAAGGAACGGGTACGTCGACTTTCTGGTTTAGGAATGCAAATTTCTCCCGCATTAGGTTTGATGATTTACGATATTTATTGCTCAGTAATTAATTTAACTTTAAATTTTTAGAAGATCCTGATAGACCTTGTCGTGTTGCTTGTCAAGATGAACATGTTTCACGCCGTTTTTACCTTGTTAACGGAGAAGAAGGATGGTTTCCATTTGGAACAGATTGCTCTCGAGGTGTATCTAATAAAAAAGCTTATTGCATTAGCGGAAAATGCTTGGTAAAGCTACAATTATTGGTTTTAATTATTTTTATCTAAACTAATTTTTTTTTTGTTAGGATTTCGGACCTGATGACACCCCATTGTCTGAAACGGAGTTTACCTTGCCGCTTTTGTCACGTCCAAAACGTAACACTCAACGAAATAAAACTATAATTAAAGCTACTTTACATCAACACGATTTAGATAAAATAATAGCACAATTAAATTTAACTCTTAAAGATTATATTCATACTGATGATATTTTAATGGGTGGGTCGGGTTCAAAGCAGTTTACTGATTTCGAAATAGATTTAAATAATCCGATACATGTAACAATGGATAGTGATGTCATCTGGGATAGTAGGGAAGAAGATAATCGCGATAGAGATGATGCCACCAGTTTTTATTATAGAAGTTATTTTAATGAAATATTTGGTGGATGAAATGGATAATTCTTGTATTTTAATATAGATTAAGAAAATTTGTGATTATTACTATGTACGTAGCTATTGTTATTTTGTAATGATTTAAATTAATTATGCGCATATATTCTTAAAATTTAATAAATAAAAGGTACTTTTTTACTTTTATATTTTATCTTTTTGTTGCTATGCCTATTTCGGATTTTTTTCTTTGCTGCGGAAATCTTTTAAGGTAAGTTTTTCAAAGATATCGACTTTCTTCAATTTTATTCTTGGAATTATGAATCTTATACCTATAAATGTTAAAACGTTTTCCTATTTAATTTCTTTCTTCATTCTTTTAGAATAAAAAAAAATAATAAATATTATTCCAAATCTAGTATTCTGTATTGATATGATCTTTTTTCAAATTGTCACTTGTTCATAATCACTTCAGCTAATTGGCTATCTTAATCCAGAGCCTAGGGTGATATTACGGTGGTTGGTTCGAAAGGATAACATTTTTCATGTTTCGTGGCTAAAACAAGTGAAAACGGTATGTCGATTGTTTGCCGCTATTATTGTGTGGCATCTTTATTATTCAGTACCGGGGCACTGCTCGTAGCACCTACGCTACGAAACTAACGTGATGTTTATACCAAAAGTACTGTTTATGTTTAACTTTACAAGAAAATTGTCGAATATTGTGCTTACTAATGTTTACTAACTTTATTAGATTTGAAACCATAGATAGCTACTAATACCCATGACTATATAGAAAGACCATATAACATCTGAGGGAATTAAGTTAAGTGCAAATAAAAATTATTGCTGAAAAAAAAAACTAAGATTATAAAGCTTTACAAACAAAGTGAAATCAAATGAAGTCACGGAAGTTTCTGATAAGGACAACATTTTTAAATAATAAAAATAAAATTAAAAAAATGTAAGAGACTGAAGTATCAGGGTAACAAATGTCAACGCAGTTTTTTTTATCGCAACATTTCGTTGTATTTTACAACTTCATCATGCTCTCGAAAATATTTTTAAAGTAAAACTTTTTATATATCGTCTCAAATTTTTTGGCCTATCTTTAGCATGTCGCGTGTTACATTCTCGGTAAGGAATCGGCAAGTGTTCGGCAGAGCTCGGCAAGCTTGTTAACTATATACCATGTCGTTTTACCAGGGTTGTTGCACTAGTTACTGCCTAATGGCTATTTTTCTCTCCATTACAACGCAACGTATAAGTATATTTTAGGTTGTCATTAATTTTTAATCATATTTGTGTTGGTATTTGTATGTTTTGATCAGAGTATTGATATAAATGTTGTTGTTCACTTATCATGATAGACAAAGATACAACTAGTGAGAATAGAGCGAAAATATCCGACGGTGAATTAATTTTACGCCGTAAAAGAAAGACTGCCGACAGAGTTTGTGCTTATAGAGACAGGAAAAAGTTTCCTGGTGAGGAAAAAAATTCCTACAATCCGAAAAAAAAGTTTCACTTGCATAGTGGTTTCGTAAAACCACACAATAATTTTTTTGGTTACATACTTTTTGACACGATGATTAACTTAAATATTTTTGAGAGCCTGGTGAAGTTGTAAAATACAATGAAATATTGCAATCAGAAAAACTGTATTGGCATTTGTTACCCTGCTCCTTGAACCTAACACTTTTTCTACATTTATGATTGGATCTAAATTTAGTTATTATTAATATTTTTAGATAATTAAA
The DNA here is from genome assembly GCA_958496155.1 of Sisyra nigra. NCBI lineage: Eukaryota > Metazoa > Arthropoda > Insecta > Neuroptera > Sisyridae > Sisyra > Sisyra nigra. Next base: position 20,791,609 of record OY292316.1, on the reverse strand, counting down.
TTAGCATATTGATTTTTAAAACATACCAGTTCTTAAGGCAAAAAAATCCATGGCGAAATCAAATTTCCAACATGGAGCTCAGCATTTCTCAAATCGCTCCGATTTTTTTCATATTCACCAATTCACACTATTTAAATTTTAAAATACCCCAGCAGGGTTTTTACTCAAAGCAGCTAATCAATATTTATTTAATATACACAATAAACACTGGTGATTACTTAAATTGACTAAGGATCGACGAAATTCGGAATAAAGCAGAACATTCATATAAATGTCAAAGTTAATACTCTGTACTGAGAGCTGTTGTTTCAAACCCCAATTGGCCAACGGCCATTGTTGATGACCGCGCAATGTCTGAACGACCTAAAAATCAAAAGTGAATAATTGGAGTTATAATAATTAAAGTAAATTTTTAAAAAATGAGGAAACATCAAGTTATTATTTATGTTTGCAAAATTATGTGTTTATTCTGTTGTAATTTTGTAATCTAAAATAAGGTAAAGTTCCACTGAAAACACCCCGAGATTTACATTACTGGTGTAGATACTGGGTGTACATTACTGATTTACTAATACCGCGAAGTTTTACAGAAAACCAAATATCATTAAAAGTGTAACACTTTGCGATGTCAGTAAGTGAACTAGTTATTTTCGTTACAATTGTTACAAATGATACAACTTCTATTTGCACATGATTGAAAATTGCATTGTACACCAACAATGTAAATCTCGGGGTGTCTATATATTGGAGCTTTACCCTTACAGCTTAGAAAAAAACTGTTATTATCAAAAAATAATTAAAATTAATTCTCCTCAAAAAAGGTACAGTAATGCAAGCAATTTTGTAAAATGTAGATACCAAATTTTTATTGTTATAATTTTTAAAAAAAAATTTTCACCTAGGTATATTTGAAGTCCATTTTAAACTCTTTGTTGATCGCTAGTCTAGTCTTTTGATTGTGTACATAGCGGCCGGCGCTAGAATGTTTAGCAACAGTTTATTTATTTATTTTATTTTTTTGATATTGAAATATCCTTTTTTTATTAATTTTATTTAAAGTCGCTTCAACAACTTGGTCATTAGCGACTGACAATTACATAGTTTACATCTATCTATAACAGAGGTTCTTAAACTTATGTACTCCGCGAACCCCCACTTGAAAAATTTTTTTTGACGGACCCCATCCCAACTTTAGGTAATTTACTTCATTTTATTAGTTAATTTCTGGCTTACGATCTCATAAGGACAAGGATATATGATGAATATTTCTAACAGTGATTGGTGAATAACGATTTTTTTTGGATATTGTAGAACACATTTTATTAGAAATTATAATATTGAAGGAAGAAAATATAAACATTGTCATAGCAACAAATCTCACAAATTATAATGGGTTTTTACATTAAATTTTTATAAGTATTTAATAAATTAATGAGATGGATGGAGTTGTTTTCTTGAAACAAGAAGCTCAATATCTGGCTTAATACTGGAAACTTTTATTCTAAGATCCGGCTCTATATTTAATTTGTTTCTATATTTAGACTTAATATAAAATAGTTCCGAAAAAGCTTGTTCGCATAAATATGTTGTGCAGAATGGAATCAAATGTTGAAGTGCTTTATTTGCAAGCGCAGGGTAATCTGACCTGAGAAGTAACCAAAAGCTGGTCAATTCAGTTTTGTTGAATTTTAGTTTATAAGTCGTATCACATGATAATATTTATATATGTATATATTTTTACGATGTTTTTTTTCAAATGGCTTTGCGGACCCCCAGTAAAGGCTTCGCGGACCCCCAGGGGTCCGCGGACCACAGTTTAAGAACCTCTGATCTATAATAACAACTTAGCGACCAAAACAAATAATCCTTCAATATACTTTATCTAATAGAATTTATAATAGTTATGTAAAACAATAATCTTAATGTAATCTTAATCTTAAATATCCTTTTTTATAATCTCAAAATTATACATATAAAAATACCTATATTTTTATAACTGTAGGTATTATTATTAATTATTTTTAATAAAATATTGCAACAAATAGAAAAAAATTGGTTTGTCTGCAAAAAGTTGTGATGCGTTTTTTCTATTTGTTGCAATATTTTATAAAAAACCTTTTTTTTTAAATAATTAAAAATAATCTGTTCTGTTTAGTTTACTAAATTCATGATAACATAGTATGTTTCATTCTATTATCAACTCGGTGAAGGTCGATGTAGGTTCGGATCTTCTACGATACTAAAAATATGTTATCTGAATCTTTCAGGATTATTATTAACAATTTAGCCAAATATGATTTATCTAAATATTTTTTCGAGGCTGCTTCATCATGTTAATAAGGCTTATAGCCCTTTAGGTATTAAAAATGAAAATTTTAAAAATACATTGGGTACTAGCGTACATTAACAGTTGTTTAATTATTGATGTTTAATATATTCCATGGTTATTGCATATACGCAATATAAAAAAAATAATTTTACAAACAAATATTAAATTATTGAAAAAATCGTAGCAAAAGCGATCAATTCGAGTTTGAAAAAAGAAACACAAGAACTCGTTTAGCTGTTTTTGAATAGTATATAAACACGTGTAGGTACGTAAAAGTATAAACAAATTATTCAGTGTGTTTTTTGTCAAAAATTTTATGAACATTATTTATTTCTAAATAAATAAATTGCAATAATTTTCATCAAGTTAAATTTGCTTAACAAATATCGCATTTGCCAATTTTATGCACTAATTATTTGTTTAATAATAATTATTATTTATTATCAACATTGATTTATCAATGAGTACATAAAACATAAAATTGTTATCAATGAAAATGCATTGTGGAAATATGTACAGATGGTGCTAGCGTCGCAGTGGTGTGAATCACGAACGGAAGAAATCCGGGACCCGAGTTGTTTCCACGCAATTTAGTTCACACACCTATCTGATTAAGAGAAATTATTAAATTTAATATCGAGCAAATTAAATTAATCATAATTAAAGTTATCAATACAAAACACCTTGTTAAATTTTCAATTTGTTCACGAAATGAACTTGACAACGGTTGTTAATCGCAAGCATTCGAGCTCGGAGTTATCAACGTGTTGTCGATGTGGTGATGGTTGTGTCATTTCATATTATTTATCGAACACTATTTTCTTACAATAATGTTGTTGCAAATATGAAAATGCATTATTTTTATGATTGTTGTAATGGTATTATGTGGGCTGGAGGGAACGCTATGCATATTATTACCAACGAAAGAAAATATTCTTATATCATTGATAATAAATCTTGATGTTTTCGTGTTGAAAAAAATGAGGTAAAACAAAAATGAAGAAATTGTACGTTTCATCAGATCTTCCTCCTCGTCAGGAAGATGATGGACAGACCAGACGTTTATATAAGTAAGTATTTCCATGTTTCCATTTCTTATCTTTTTGAGGTTAAAAATTAGTCACCTTCAACTAGATTGGACTAGATTTTTAAGCCTAGTTTTTAATCCTAATCTCTTAATTGTTTCGGTATACACAACAATCTGTGATATATGTATCATATTTATTTTAATTTTAATAAATAAAATTAACGTCAAAGTATCTCTTCTGGAAATTTAAAAAACCTAACCTTATTTTTACATGCTTCAATTTTCATGCCCAAGATGCCTCAGACTCCAGAGACTTTACTTTATCTCTTATAAATATTAGGAAATTTTTCACTAAGAATTACTGTAGATAAGCAAAATTTTTTTTCTGATTAACAACGCCTATTTATCAAATAGTCGCTAAAGAATATTCTAGAATCAATATACTTATGAATAGGAAGTATATATGTAAATACATAATGTAATACAATATGTATAGGTATATCCTTTATATCTACATAATGAGTAGTAACTCATGGCGTCTTAAAAGGGTGGATGGGAGATTAAATTCTAAGACGAAAAGTCCTTGAAAATGATTTCATCTGACCCAACATTAATTAAATAAAGTAACCAATTATAGAAGCGCGCTAACGCAATTATAGTCCATTCAAGTCAGAAGACTCAATTTTTTGCTTAATCGTTTATATGTCAAAAACGGTGGGCTTAAAAAAATTATGCGTATTAAAATTAAAGTTGGTAAAATTTGTAAAAGTTTTGCTTTTATGCATTTTCTCCTATTATTTCTAATAGTTTCTGAGATATAGGGTGTACCCGTACCCTCAAAACTTGTAAACTTGTTTCTCTCAGAATTTGCAACTTTTGAGAGCGTATATCAGAAACTTTCAGAAATAGAGAAAAATTCTGTGATTCCTTGCTAAAACCACGTTAGTCCATTTGGGAGTTTTTCGATATATCGCGTTTTTAAATTTTACAAACACATTTGGAAATGGACTTAGGGTGTGTTTTCATATTCTTATTTCTGACAAATAAGGCCATTCTCCATTCTTCCATTCTCCTTTAAAAAATTGTCCTAAGTCGTTTAACTAAAGGAGCCACTGAATTGAAAAGTTGCAAACTCTAAGAAAAAATAAATGCAACTTTTGAGGGCATGTAACTCAAAAACTATCAAAAATAGATAAAATAACTACACCAAAACTATTAAAAATTTTATTAGCTTTAATTTTACTAAGAATAATTTTTCCTAAACCCAAAAAATGAAGAAAATCTCTTCCTTCCAACGCATCTACAAACCATTCATTAACTGGACTATTATTCCGTTAGCGCTTCTATAGTCAGATAGATATATAGGTCAGATGCAAAAATGTTCAAGAACTTTTCGTCTTAGAATTAATCTTTTAGAGTTTTAAGAAACCCATGACTTACAACAAATTCTGTATAACAATGTTGGTGTACAATTGCTTGGTTAAAAGTGAGTGGGAAAAAAAAAAAATGTTTTTTAAGAATCTAAGAAGGAAGTTGAATTTCTTTTAGTTTCAGTGGTATCATAAATATTAGTATTTTATATTAGCGTGTTCAAAGTCAACCTGGTTTTCGATATCCAACGGATTTTATCGAACCAAACGTTTCAAGTTAAAAAAAACTCACCAGTAGGCAGTATACGAGTACATACTTATAAATAAGAAAAATATAGTTTTATAATTTGTTAAAAATATAAAATTTAGAATATCATAAAAAATTATCAAACTGTATTTTACTGTATGTATTAACTTTATTATATAGTGGGGTCTCTATATTTCGAAAAACTGCGTTATTTGAACTCAACTTTCAATCCTCGTGAGAAATTACCTATATATTTACTCATGTATAGTTCGAATTTCTTGGAAGATTACTTAATTCTAATTACTTTCTAATTCATAACTTTTACCGCAATTTTAATTCAAAATTTTAATAACGATTATTTTATAATTATTAAAATTTAAAACTTTATGTAATTAGAAAAATAATGTAGGAGCCAGTCTTTAAATAAAAATAAACTTCTATTATGTAGGTACTAGGTACATATAAAATATAAATACAGAATATTTAAATATTACATATGTGACCATAATTATGAAAGTGGTCTAAGTCATATATTTCTTGTTTCGAGATATTTAATGAATCGCATTTGAATAAATTAAAAAATATTTTTACATTATGCGACATTTTAATTTATAATTTTATTAGTCTTGATTAAAGAAATTAATTATAGATATGAAATTGTGCGTGAATTTCATAGGAAAATGTTGTTTTTAAAGCTTGAATTGACTTAGACCATTTTCAAAATTAACTGAATGTCCTATAATTGAATTAAAGTAATAAAAAATTGTGATTTTTATTTGAAACAACAACGTTAACAAAATAATTCATAAACATTTATTAATCATTTTAAAAAGTAATCCTTTTTTATCATAATTTAGAATTTTTAAGATTTTTAAAATGTTCCTGAAATACTGGAGGGATGCATGGATGGTAAACACATAAGATCTTTATGTTTTTTTTCCGTTACTAGTCTAGTGGTGTTGTATAATGGAAGTAATTAAATATTTTCGTATATTTTTGGTCTTCCTCTTTTATGTGAAAGATCCAAAACTTGGAACTCAGAATCATCTAAAGACGTCTTAAAAAACATTTTATAAGGTTCATTTTGTAAGAATCTCATCCATTGAATTTTTAGCCAAGAGACAGATTCGCCCGCGGTATTTTTTACTCTCCTTGGTATTGATTTTTCAAGCGATTTCCTTGAAATAAAATCCGGCTGCGACATTCGTTTGATCGAAAATTTATTTCTTTTTCTACAAATTTCGATCAATTCATAGTTATGTTCAGGATTGTATAAGTAATTTGCTTGTTTTTATTTTCATCTCTATTAAACCAAAATCACGGTCATTCGGTAGAAAGGAAAAAAATTATATTATAATTTCTTTAAATTGTTGCCTTAGACAACTTTCATAATTAACACTAAATGAATTCCGTATAACGTTGCAATTACAACTATCTAAACTCTAAAGGTTTATTTTTGACGACATCGTAAAATTACATTGAATAAATTTAGTTTAAAATCATGCCGTGTGAAATAAGTGATAAATTCATTTTTTTTTAAATGTTGACTTAGACCACTTTCATAATTATGGGCACATATATACAAATTTCATATATACCTATACACGTAATGTATTTATGTATTATATACAAGCATTAATTAAGTATACACTCTTAGACTAGGAAAATAATTTTTAAACAGAAAAAAATTATAGTAGGATGAAACCTATTGGAAAAGGAAGATAATATAACAGAAATTACAGGAAAAATAAATTACGGTGGAATTGAGGTGGGGAAGTGGAAAAAGAGTGGGGGTACGGTTAGAAACGGTTTATTTCGATTTCCGATAAAACTACGAGCCCTATAGAAAGAAGTTAAATGGCAACGTTGTAGATAATAAGTAGATCTACACTTTTGGTGCTAACACCTTTTTCACATTACCTCAAAATGTATTTGAAAAATTCCAATAACCAAGTTCTTAGTTTTTTATTTTTATCTTAATTACAAAAAAAAATATTGTTCATGAAATTTGGCAAAAACTTACATCTTAATGTCGCAAACATACTGTAATTTTTTTGATTTAAGATATTAATTTTTTTACCTTATAATGACTTAATATCGAAAAAGCTCACCGACTTTTTAAAAAAACAGATGAGTTGACGTGAAAATTTTCGATTGAAAATTAGGGTGCTTTTTCGATATTAAGTCATTATAAGGTGAAAAAATTAATATCTTAAATCAAAAAAATTACAGTATGTCTGGGACATTAAGAGATAAGTTTTTGCCAAATTTCTAAACTAGCTAAAACAAAATAATGGCTAATTCAAGTCATTATTATTAAGATTTATAGTGGACTATTATATCGTATACGTAATTATATAAAAATTCATGTTGACTTATTTTATTTTCAGGTATATTGTTGATGCAATTCGTCGTTTAGACGAGGCTCGGGGCCGTGCCTCAACAATTAGTGATTTATTTACACCTACATTACTATGTCAACGACTTCGCTTCCGAGATTACTGTGAAAAATTGATATTTACCAACCCAATAACCCACGGGCACAAGTGTGAAGATTTACTTTGGCGGAAAGCATACTACGATGTCGTATCAACAGCGAAACGACTAAAATCTCAATCCCGTTGCGATAACCACTACTCACCTGACGATACAGCTCATTTAAATGCGCATTTAAACTCTGGAATTGGCCACTATTATCACATCATTTCCCGTCTGCAAATCGAATTTGATTTAAACTTGCACGGAATTGTTGATTTTCCGATCGTATTAACCGAGGAAAAACCAAAAAATGTCAACATCAACGAGAAACTAGTCGAGTGGGCAAAGAATTCAGTGCATCGATGTTTGATTTATTTGGGTGATCTGAGTCGATATCGACTCGAATTCAACCCAAATCAAGATCCGAATTTGGCGATTCGTTACTATGTGCAAGCATCGTATTTCAATCCAAAACTCGGTATTCCACATAATCAACTGGGAACACTTGCTACAAATCATAATTATTCTTTAGACGCTGCATATCATTACATAAGATGTCTTTCATGTGCACAGCCTTTTGAAGGAGCTGAGGGGAACTTGATTCGATTGTTTGAGAAGAATGTGAACATGCTCGATGAAATTCTCGTCGAGAAAGAATCAGTGGCTCCAGAACCAATTAGTCATATTAAACGCTTAATTTCACGGTTTTTACTTTTAGTTTATACTTGGTATTTTGATAAGAATATAGCAGATTTGAACACGTTGTGTCAGCAAACGTTGATAGATATTCAAACGTGTATTAATTACCCGAAACCGGTTTCTAGTGAACCGGAGGAGAGTCAAGCTGACGATGACAATGGGTCAGAAACACCCGTATTGTCACCCTCTGAAACAAATAACTCTGATTTGGTGACAACTCCACAATATATAAGCGCTGATATTGTTTTCAAAATGGTTGTAATTTGTTTGCTTTCAATATCGAAATCACAGCGTGAATCCAGCGAAAAAAGTTCTTCAATAGTCGCTTTTACTCTTGCCATATTTTCTATACTAGTCAAAAATGTTATAGAGCACATTCAAGACAGTGTATTAAACTTATCGATTACTACTCCTGAACCAGAAAAAGTAAAAAAGAAAACTAAAAAGTCCATTTTAAAACTTCATCGTCGGCGTCGTAAACGCATTACTAGTAGCGAAGAATCTGATGTGAGCGACACCGAAATTCCATACATTTCTAGCACATCTGATGACGATGACGCTTCTGAGGTTCCTGAGGACATTGATACAACATCATCTGATTCAGATCAATCTGACGATGAGTTTGAAACCAAATCGAAGACCAAACAAATCGAAATTGAAATAGCTGACATGAACGGCGACAAATCTGAAGAACATACCGAGGAACAAATCATTAAAGAATCGCTTAAAAAAGTCCGCAAATTAGATCCGAATGATGTGCTAGAATTGATTGCTGATGAGGGAATTTTGCAAAGTATAAAAATTCTCTCCGATTGGCTACGAGGAGATGTAAAAGTTGTCAAAGCTTGTGGTAAAAGTAGTCCAATTTTAATTCAACGAATCGTTCAACTTATCAATTTAATTAATGTGGACACTAAGAACCGACAACTTGTTAACGTCAAAGTCGATCCATCAACTCTTGACACTAACCAACATACCATCGCTCTACCGGAAGATCTCGTTTTGAAAAACGTGCCAATCTTAAAATTCGTTCAAGAAAACATTAACTGGGAAGCGTTGAAAAACAATATCTACGAACCAAAGGAAGAAGCTTTAATTCGACTGTATAAATTGGTGGCATTTGGTAACTTTTTGAAAGGAATTTCCGAAACGGGAGTTTCATATGAGGAAACCGAACGCCAGTTTTGCATGTCGGAAATAATAACGGAGAGAAATGGAGATTTGAATAAAACTGTAAGTAAATATTTCGTTGAGTTTATTGTAGGCTATAATGGAAAAAAAAATTAAAATACTAATTTCTTAGTAAAACAAAGTTTATGCTCAAATATATATCAAAATCTTAAAGACTTCTTAGTCTTCAAGGACAGCTCCGATTATAATGATTTTTTTTAAATGTTTGTTTTTCTAAATTATTTTAAAGCAGCAACATATACATGAGTGTAATATACTATTTATATTGTTTAAACAGTATAAACAATTTTTATGCGACAATTTAGGTGTTCAGTCACTTTTTCGATATTTCATAATATATTTTAGTATTTTAACGCCATTTTTCGAACCAATAAAACAGAAAAAAAACTCAGAGTTACATATAAATAGATCAGAGCTAAAGCCTTGGAAAATGGTAAAAAGAGACAAAAAATTATAGTAGGATGAAACCCATAAGAAAAGGAATAGAATACAACAAAAATGAAAGGAAAAATAAATTGCGGTCTATCTAAGGTAGGGTAGTGGTGAGGGAGGTGTTTTTAAGGGTAGAAACGGTTTATCTCGATTTCCGACAAAACTACAAGTCCTATGGAAAAAAGTTAAATGGCAAGTTATAGGTTATAAGAAGATCTACAACTTTTGTGATAACACTTTTTTCACATAATCTCAAAATTTATGTGCAAAATTCCAATAACCAAGTTTTTGGTTTTTTATTTTTATCTTTTACAAAAAAAAAAACTGTCATGAAAATTTTATCATCAAAATTCGGGGGTGCTTTTTCAATATTAAGTCAAAATAAGATGAAAAAAAAAATTTAAAGCAAAAAAATTATACTGTGTTTGGGACATAAACAGGTACATTTTCACCAAATTTCATGAATTTTTTTTTTTTTTTTTTTTTTTGTAAAAGAAAAATAAAAAACCAAAAACTTGGTTATTAGAATTTTTTACATATGTATATTTTAAAGTTGTAGATCTTCTTATTACTTACAACTTTGTCATTTAACTTTTTTCCATAGGACTTGTAGTTTTGTCGAAAATCGAGATAACTCGTTTCTACCCTTAAAAATCCCCCCCCCCCTTTCCACTTCCCCACCTCAGATCAAACGTAATTTATTTTTCCATTCATTTTTATTATATTCTCTTCCTTCTCTAATGGGTTTCATCCTACTATAATTTGTTTTGTGTTCAAAAACTATTGGCACTGGTCTAATAGGGTTTGCACCAAATAATCAAGAAAGACTTAAATTAAAAAAAAAAATGTTGACTCTGAATTAGATTGAACACTAGTTGCTGAATAATTCAAAGACTGGTACTGTAATATATTCTATCTTTCAAATATCTCAAGCAAAATATCCGGAGCACTTAAATTACGTCAACATACTGACCAAGTAAATAAATTCAGATTTTTGCAAAATTATTTTTCAATAAAATTTGTTTTAAGAATACAATCATCTAGCCAGTTTTATTTTTAGATCACTTTAAATTTTCGTAATATCTTAGGATTATTTTTGACTTGGCATTTAAAAATTTATTTGGAAAACTGTTAGTATTAGCATTACTTATTTACTTAAGTTTTTTGATAACGCGGATGGATATGAACTACATGGAATAAAATATTACAACACACAAAAAATGTACATGAAGATTTCTTTATTTTACATAATTTAAATAGTTTTAATAATTGGCTCGTTTATCGGAACACTTTTGATACTATAATTGACTTTTTCACCGTGGGCGTATGTTGAAATTGACGCAGTTCCCGAAGGGTTAAATTGTGGGCCGTCCAATGGCACTACATCAGTACTAAAATGGAAATATTTTTATTAATGTTACAAAACACATTGTTACCGTCTTACTGGACAACACGATATCCATTTTGATCAGCTACATAGTGAACCGTTCGCATGTAATTTCCATCACTGTATGAATATTTTCCTTGTACATTCAAACCATCCCGAACTTCTTCTCGTGATTGAGTTTGATCACTGATATGGTCTTCAATATTTGTTGAAAACTCGTAACGTGCACTTTCGTTTTGTAATTTAATTAGAGGATCATCTTCATCATAATAGGGATACTGAGGATTCACAGGCGCTGTCTTTACAAGTATAACACATAAAAGTTGAAAAAGAACGAGGATTTGTGCTAATTTACTCTAAAAGAACAAAACAATTATTGAAGTATTCAAATTAAAAAAAAATATGACTTACCATTTTGATGTATTTAAAATAAGATATTAACGAAGACCTGTTTTATTTATACTATTTTTGAGGATTAGAAAGTGAATTCTGTTAAGATTTTATGTGTTGATAATTGAAATTAAGTAATTAACGAAACAAGGTAGCTTTAGGGAGTAAAAGTTATAATCGCATTGTTCTAATTTTTGAAATTTTTCTAGGAAAACGACGATGGAAATCAACGTGAAGGTGCTGAAGAAATCCGTCCTACTCAACAGGAATTGATGAAAAATATGGGTCAGCTGTGGTTAGCCGCCGAAGTTCGAGACTTAGAATACAAAACTCGAGGTCGTACAGCTTTATCGCCGTATTTGGTAGTCGATATCGACGCTTTGACCACACATACACATCTAGTCAAGCAGTTGGTAGCTGCTCGAAAGTTTATTGTTGTTGTTCCTTCAATTGGTAAAATTAAATATTATTACACTTTTACTCAGTTTTAAAAAACTATTTTGTTTCGTTTATAGTTGTTTCGGCTTTGGATGAGTTGAAACGAGAAACAGGTCGTGCACGTGACGCAATTCGTTGGCTCGAGGCACAGTTTCAACGAGGAAATCGCTTTTTACGGGCGCAAAGAAACCACGAACGAGCTTCAATTCCTTTAATCAAATATCCGAAAAAGAAGGATAAACAATCGTTCACGTACATTCAAATCATTGAGTGTTGTTATTTTCTTGCTAAACAACAAAAAGGTTCATCCGATTTAGTCACACTATTGACTGGAAAGTCACCCATTAACAACGCAACAACTCCAATCATAAATGGCGTGCAAGAAAATTCGAATGGAATTAAAGAAGCTATTAGCTATACGGGATTGGCCAAAACGGCAGGAATTCATTTGGAGTTGATCACCACTTTTCATAACAAATGGAAGAAGTCGTTAAAAGGACAAAGGTGAATGAGCTCGATCCAGCCATTTTGATTTCCACACATTGAAAGCAATGCAATTGATCGAGTCTAGCTATTGAAATCAATATACACGAGTTGGAGATTTTCTTCAAATTTCTTGAACGATCTTGAGAAGCACATTTCGTGTATACGGATTAAACAAAAAAAAATCTTATATAAATAGCAGTTCTGTCCGTTATAAAATAAGCGAATCTATGTTATTTAATTCATCGTCTCACATTCAACGTGAAGGTGTTAGGACAAATCGCTCTAAGAGATTTTAATTGCAACATAATTATCTTTGTATAAGCAACAAATTATAGTTATCCTTCTCCAGAAATTTATTTTAAATGAAACAAACAAAAAAATAATTTTATTTTAATAAAATGAAATTTTATGGCGAAGTTGTTATTTTTTTAGATGAAATATTGAAAATTGTCATGGGTTTAATTTTTTTTTTCTTTGAAACTAATGGTACCTATTTTAATACATGTATTTTATAATTTGGAAATTCTATTTTATTTTATCACATGAAAAACATGGACATTTAATTAATGTAACTGTTTCTGAACCTCTTAATAAATGTTAATTGTGTTATGTTTTATTTTATTTGATGTCAAATAAAAGTTATAAAAAAAATGTTTTTCTTTGTTTAAATGTTGTTAGCCTTCAAACTACATCGGTATCACAAATGGGTTTAGTTGACTTCCTAGGCTACGTTCCACTTAGGGGAAACAACGTTCAAAACCAGTTTAAGGAACGTTTATTATACGACAAAATATATAGTCGTCATAATGTATTGAGTTGTGTTGAGTAAAACGTCATAAATGACGTCATTAGCTTTTTTTAAGAACGTTCCGACTTTAATCAACATACGACCAATCATGCTTTAAAAAACTGAATTTGGAGACATAACTTCATCTTGTTTTAAGAACAATTTTAACAATTAATTTTATAATTATTTTATTTAAAAAGTTAGATCCAGAAAAACCGTTAAGAATTAAGTCAAGAAATCAATTTCGCTTTTCAGCCAACTTGTAATTGTACAAATTATTTCCCTTTAAAAAGTATACTTACTTTTGATTTCTTTAGGTGATTTTAAAATATTTTTATATCCAAACATCTTTTACTGATGTCCATCTACATTTTTCTATGTGCTGTGTAAATTTTCCTTTAAATCCGCACATTTGAAATTAATGACGAGCAAAACAAGATTTAGTTCTGCTCTTCGTCTTGCTTCTTGCGAGTAAACAGACAATCTTAGTCTTTAATTATTTTTCAGCTGCCTAAGTATTTCTTGGTTCGACATGAGCCGGAATATTTTGCTGTTATAATTGTATCATTTTTATCATCTAGATTCTAGTTGATCATTTTTACATTTAAAAATTTTTCGCGCTCTTTTTTAGTTAAAAAAATATGTTTTAAAGAATATTTTTAAAAAATGAAGAAATTTAATAGAAAATTAAAAATAAAAGATATTTAAGGAAAATAAAAGAAATTTTTTAAAACTTTCGAGTTTACAAGTTTCATTTGCGAATTAGTTAAATTAAATAAACTTTATATTAAGGCATCAAAAGTAAAGAAAACTCTAAGGTGGATACAAATTATACACCCTTTTATAATTTCCAATAAATATGCCCATCTCATCAACGTAGTGTGAATTTCAATGAGAGTCCACTTTATTTCCTATTTAAAAATAATTGAAAATCAAAATATTTTGCTTACAATTTACCAGGACACAGATTCTCTATAAAAATATTTAAATAAAAGTGCAGAAGAATATCTGCTGCGACAAGTCACAGCGTACTTTCTTTAACATGAAAATAGCTGTTGGTTTAAACAACATAAAACATGATAGCTCACCATTAGATAAAAAAATATAAATTGATATTAAAATATTTCTATAAACAGAACTATGAGCATACAGCCTCTATGTACAAACAAACTCCTACGCTTAACGCCAGAACCGTCTTTATTTAAAATTACCCAGGAAAAAGGTTCAATTAAAAGTTGTAGGCATTAATGGGTCTAAGAACTATAGAAAGTTTAAAGCAAATCGTTGGAGCCGTTTTTGAAAGAACTTGAAAAAGCTCAAAAACCCATAGAAAAGGTGGGGCTTCCGATTTCAACCAAATGTTTCGCGACACTACAAGATGTAATATGAAAGTAAACTTTCAAGTTTGGTGGAATTCGGATAAAACGTTCTATACTATAGCGCTGTACCAGACGACATTTTTCTATAAATAACTTTTTTTTGATTCAGGAAACTTTTATTTCCGGTGAAAACTCGAAATCGAAAGTTCGATCCGATTTCAATACTTCTATTACTATATGGTAGAAAAAGGAAGTACAAATAATTATTCTTCATAGAACTTTTTAAAAACAAGAGAAAATTTGAATATTTTATTGGCCTAACGATTATTTAAAAATTGTTGACGCTAGAGAACTTTCACCAACAAATCGGAGAATTAGTAATAAACTATAGTAATTCAAAGTTACAATTTTCTTTTTTATTTTTTCCCTACAACCTTCTCCTTCCAAGTTGCAGCTCTTGGAATTACATTGTTTTAATGTTTTGTAATTTTTGTACCTAACTGTGCCGAAAAATGTATCTTCATTTTATATTTCTCATAAGTTATATGCTTATTAATGTAAAGACTAAAGGCATATTATAGAATGTAATCTAACAAGTGTTTTGCCTCATAAAAAGGGTGATATATTGGTCGAATGTAAAATATATTTATAGGTAAAATCAGATAAAATCGGTAAAATTGTAGACTGATGTTGCTGATGTTTACAATTTCCATGACAACCAAATAGTTACTGTGGTAATTATTAACATCGTTGAACGAAATTTTATATTTTATTTATCACAATATCATCTATTACCTACAATGCAATCGATACACTCTCAGGATACAAGCTCAGGAGTTCAAAGCTTTACAAGAAGTGAAAGTGAAACTTTGTAAGTGTATAAACATATTGAATAAAAATCATACCTAAATGTGAAATTAAAATTTTCTTTATTTACTATATAGATGGGTGAAATTCGGAAAACTAACAGACATCTGCTGTGTTGGTCGCGACGTTTTATGCATCGGTCGAGGATGCCACTTGCTATTCTACAACGTAATTGCCAAGGAACAATCATTTTACCGTGCGAATACAGAATCGCGAGGCGATGGAGTTCAATGTTATTGCGGTCACCGCGTCTTGCCGCTTCTTGCCTTTGCGGAAAAATGCACGAACACACGCATCATTATTATGGCCTATCCTAACTTTGAGCATGTAATGAAACTTGTTGGTAACGTACAATAAGAAATCATCCTAAGGAAGCTCGGACTGGCCCTAACGCAGTTCGGTCACTTAAGAGACGTAGCTCCCTAAAATAATTTCCACAAAAACACTACATAAACGCAATATACGAGTATAGGTTCATATCCCTATACATAATTAAACGATTTTATTTGAACCTTATCTTTTAAATTTTATAATATTGAATTTAACAGCTTTCGAAAACCTCACTAGTGTCTGATACTTTTATCGATTATATGTCGTCGCTATATAAATTCATTGAAACGTCTTTTTCTTCCGCCAATTCTATGAAGAAATTCAAATTTCGAGAAGATAAGGTGCTGTATAGATTACAGAATGCTGTTAATGGAGGGGAAGCGCCCACAGAGCATTCCCTTTTTTCAGAATTTCAATCTCGTAGTTGAACATTTAGTTACCTATAAATTTTGAAAATAATTTTCAATCAGCACTATCATTTTAAAGAGTCTCTTCCAAAACATTCTAAATCTCTCAATGCTTATTATCTTATATCTATATAAAAGAATACCGTAATTGACTAATTGTAAGTCTACCTAAGTTACCTAAGTCTTTCTAAAATTCGTATGCCCCCCTATGTAATATATATCTATTATCTACATAATTTTAAATATAAAAAAATTGATTTGTTCACACCCAGTTGATCTTGGGGCTCGTCAAACGAACTAGTAATATTTATTGACAGCAATTATTTAAGAATTTGCTTTTTTTCTCTATTTTGACACCAAAATCTAGCATTATATTTAAATGGCCCGGAGCAAAAGGTTAAAATCCTTTCGGGTCAAATTACCCCCCTGTGGGACGTGAGCCTCACGTTGGGAAACACCGCTCTATAAGATCACTATCTTTAATTAAAGCAATCTTTACACGTAGTATATGTTACATGATCAATTTTTGCTATGGAATTCTCGAAAATTCTTCTGCCTCGCTTTTAGTAAAATTATTTTTTAATTTCTCTCTTTATTTTTTCATAGTTTTTTTTTTAACGTGAACTGTGTTTACTTTATTGCTACATTTTACGTGAATGAAGCCACGGATAACCATCAGTAAAAAAAATTATTTTCTCGATGTATCAGCTAGTACTCCGGGTTAATTCAACGACCTTTTGACCAGAGCGACCCATAAAAAAAATTTCCGATCTGTTTTATGGCCAGTCTGAACCTGATCCTAAGTCATATTAGATTAAAACGCATCTTTTTTCAGATGGATCTATGTTTGGATATGAACACCTAGCTTTTTCAGAAACCGAATATTTAGTTTCCCTTACTTCAATTCCTTATTTCAGCGTTATTGTTTGGCTTTGGCGAACTGGAGAAAAACTTGCAACGCATAATTCACATCTTTTATTTTCCGATCAAATGTTAAGGTAAAGAAAACTTAAACTAAAAAAAGGAAACATTACTTACCTATTTTGCTGTTTAGTTATAGCACATCAACATTATTTGCACAAGCAGCCACAAACACACGTTTTGCAAAGGTTTGGGATTTGCATGTCTGTGCAAAGAAGTGTATGTTAAGCGAAAAAGTTATAAAGCTGCCTAAAGGAAAAGCAGGTTTAGTCGGAATTCTTTGGTATAACAATGATACAGTATTATTAATGGATTCATCCGCTAACGTTTATCAAGTAATGTATAATATATAACAGTTGACTATACAGTTTGCACTAAGTGATACTTGAATTGATTTTCAAGTTACTTGACTAAAATTTGACTTAAAATCAAGTTAATTTCATCTCAAATATTAATATATTTTAAACTTCGAGCCAAGTTAAACAATAATTATTTACTTACATAAATCAAAAATCAGTTAATTGGATTGTTAATTATTTTTTAACTATTAGATTTTCATTAAAAACATTTTATTGGATTTTGCTGAACCTTTTTATAAACATATTTCATTATGCTTGATAAAATTATGATGGTATATTTATAAATTAACGAAGCAATTTACTAAGTGGCAAGCTAATAAACTCAAAAACTATCCTTTATTAAAGAAAAGTAACATTTTCTCAGGTATCATGTGAAGATCATGTCGCCAAAATGGTAATTAAATGGACTTTAGGAAATGGGCCCATAGTTCCTTGTTTCAAAACTTATAAAGGAGGCCTCGTTATTTCTGGGCCCAATAAAGTTATTGCGGTAATATTTTAAATATAAAAAAATTATAAGGCTTGTAAAAGTTAAGATTTAATTTAAATTTTTAGTACTATAAAAAAACTCAATACACGAAATGGGATTGTGTATCATCATTTACAACGGACCATGGAGTATCCAAGTTGATAGTTCTTAGAGAAACTCTATTAGGATGGTCTTCCTTAGGACACGTATTAACAATTGATATAGAAAACCAGAAGATTGAGCTTCTTCATTACTATGAATTCAATTTCATCGATTACTGCCTCGTAAATCCAGCTTGTGATTTTTTTGTCACATTAAATATTCATTACGATCTTTCAACTTGGGTTATTGCAACTGGAACTCATGTAATTATTTTCTTCGTAAAGCATAACAGTATAGCTAATATTATTACGTTTTTCTAGATCAGTACTATTTCGTTAATAGCAAAAAGCAATTGTATGCGAGGACATCCTTTCCTGCCACTGGTAGTAATCGGAAGAACTGATGGAGCTTTATTATTTATTAGTGTATTTATAATAGCGAAACCAACGCCAATTCAATATGTTCGACTTACCACAATTCCAATACAAGCACTAAAGTTTTCAGCTTCCGCAGCATATTTAATTGCAGGAAATAATACCGAAGGTGTTTATTTTATTTTACGGGTAAGTGATTCATTTTCATTGAAGTATTGAGGGATATTCATCTCACTAAAATATCTTTGTGTAAAGATGAATGACTCAACATTTTCTATTCCTTTTTGATTTATCAAATATTGATTTTTCCTCCTAGGCTGCTTAAGAACTACTACTATTTAGTTTACTTAGCAATTATCTTAAGTATAGCCAATTTTAAAGATGTTCCAATTGGGTTCTTAAAGAAAAAAAAATGTTTTTGTAATAAATGGAAAGATCGTGTACACGTTTTATAATAATACATTTTAGTTGTTTTTTTTTCATTCTAATTAATACCAAAAATACGCCAAAATATGCCAAAAATACGCCAACAATTCTCAAACTCGAGTGCGTGTGACGTCACAATGTTAATTTGTACTCATTTTAGCACATACGCGATACAATTTTTTGACTTTTAATCGATTGAATCTTGTTATTATCGTCAATATATTCATAAATACTCTCCCAAAAAATTTTTTTTAATGTTCTAAAAAATGTTAAACGTTGAAATAAATGGTTCCAAGCAGTCCGACGTAGGTACCTACATTTAAAATCTCGTCTAGTTCCTATTTAACATATAATTTACATGCACTCTAACTTCCACTTACTTAAAATATTGTTTTAGGCTTCTGAGAACACTCACGAGTGGACAGTAATGAAATATATTGAATTGCGTAGTCAAATAGCTGATTTTCAGATTATTGAAAACAAAGAAAATATAGAAGCGTTATTTATTAAAGTGACGAGTAAAAAATTTATCATTGGCAATCGTTTAATTTCTTGTACGTTTGAAAAGAATCAGTTAGACGACATTGCAAAGATAACATTGGAAATGCCTCGTCGATATGCCTCAATTCATATTAGTTATCGGCAAGGAGATGGTGAAAATATTATTTTCGGTGTTCCACATATGTCTAAGCAGTTCCACATATTGCATTTAGACCACACTCACAAAGCAGTGACTTTACTGAAGCGACAGCAAACGGGACATCAAATGCGCTTATTTCAGATGAAAAGCAATAAGAAGTATTTGCTCTCCAACGGTGTTGATGGCTTGGTGATAATCAATAACTTAGATATATCGTTAAGCTATGGAATTGTAATGCCGCATCATCGGCTAAATGGAGGAGTTATTAAAGCTGATTTTGATACACTTAGTAGCCGAGTAATTAGTCTTGGACGAGATTTATCACTTGTCTGTACCAAATTAGTAAGCTCTTATGGAAGTGAAGAGGAAATATTAAAAACTAATGAACGTACAAGATTATTCAACCCTACTTGTTACAATAGGTGTAGTATAGTATTTACGGGAAATCCAAAAAATATTAAAGTGGAAGATCCTTTTATTGAAAGCAACGATTTTATTTGTAAAACTGACGTAGATATAATCGATATTGGTTTGTAAAATCAACAAAATTTACTAAAAAACTTTGATGGTTTATACAATTTTAGCAACATCTTCTAAACAAACTTGGCTTGAAATGGAAAATGAAGCACTTGTAATGCGCGAATGCATTCAGTGTGCCGTTCCGCGTAAAGAAATTCTCGACAATCTCCAAGCAATTAAAAATCGAATAAGAGAATTATTGGATAATAACGAACAAGCGCCCGAAGAGGAAAAATTGGAAATTCAAGACTTTAATCTCGATTTAGAATGGATTGAATCACGCAAATCAGACACACAGCGAGAATGTGATCGAGTTAAAGTTTATTTAGAAAATTTGATCAAAGGTAAAAAATGTTACAAACCCTTAAGAAATATTTATTTTTTAATGGTTTTAGCGCAAGATAAAGTAACTGATATAATTAAAAAAACGTGCTGGGATGTAATGCAAATAAAACAGCGAGCACTGCGAGCTCTCTTTGGTAATTATGAAGTAGATAACTATAGTATGCTACCAACTAATCAACAGGAAGAGTATGCGATAACTATCTTAAAAGAAAGACGACGTCATGAACTTTTACTTAGTAAAGACGATATTTTTCTACCGTGGATTCCAATTGGAGATAGGTAAATATCAAGGGATTTTTAGATTTAGCTTAGAATTGTAGTAAAAATAAAAAAAAATTTTATTTGATAAAAATTAAGAAAACAATCTACAAGTATTATAAAAAGAGAAATTATATCTAAAAACAAAAATAATATTGTACCGGAACTTAGGTACTCAAAACTATATAGAGTCCACATTTTGAGTTAATTTATTCAATGAATATTTTCAACCAACATCCAGTCAACTACGCCAGAATTACAATACATTTTTAATACTAAACTTAGTTAGACTTGTACCATTACGCAATTTTCGATATAAAACTTTGATTAATTGTTTAGTTCTTGACACTTGGATGACCAAGCTTTGATCAATTGAATTTTCAAAATATACGCTTGAATTCTTTGTTGATATAACGGCTAAATATTTTTACATATAGTTATATTTGAACGTTCACTACTTTTTTAAAACTTCTCAACTTTAAACTTTTTTACATTATAAACAAAACTTTTCAATAACAATTTAATTTTTTTCACTATGCTCAACATTCCATGCAACCTACATATGTACGAGATTCATTGGATCTAGGAGGCATTTTGTCCATAATGAATAAAGCTTAATATTTTAACTGTGAAATAGATTGTCTTGAAAATTCAAAACTTGACTAATGCTGATCTAAATCTTATATAAACATTTGATTTGAGTTTAACTTGATTCTATTAATTAAAAACTAAAGGAACTTAAAAATCAAGTCAAGAACTGAATCTTTACTACGAATACACCATTCAGTAACAATGTTGAAGTATAGGCAATTACTTATTCATCAAGGCAAGACGATTAGAGAGAATAAAAAAGGTCATAATAAATAGCAATGTAGAAATCGTTTATAACGAACTTCAGGGGACCGTCAATTTTCGTTCGTTATAAGTGATATTCACTATAACTGATATGTATCGCATGTATCGTCTTATCTAAGACATATCACGGGGCCCGAAGGTTTTGTACGTTACAACCGATTGTTCATTATATCCGGTGACGTTATAAACGATTTATACTGTATAGTTACAAAAAATGGTTTTGTGCAAAGTTAAGTTTTTACAAGAAATACAATGATATACAGGCTGAGCTAATTAAAATTTGGAAGTTCATTTGAGTTTAAAAAAGGCTAATAATTTTTTTTTCCAAAAATGGGGCTTCATTAGAACGATTGACCCTTTCCATTTATGAATCGTACGTATCATTCAAACGTCTTCAAGGCTGACTTTACGGCCTACTTCACTTTATGCTCAATGCGTCAATTGCTTTTGGATGGTTTACATAACAATTATCCTTAACAAAAATTACTCCAACCGGGTCGAATTGTAGCTTCTTGGCGGCCAAATAGCTTTGAAATTTCATCTGATTGGCTGATTATGCGATTTTCCAAAACAGTGTTCAAAAGTTTGATTGCTTCGTTGGTTTTGTGGTAAGTTGCACCATCCTGTTGAAACCAAATGTCACCCAAGTTATCTTCTTCAATTTTTGGAACAAATTGCATGGGGCGGTAGGATTATAAGCCATTGACGATAACGGCAACTACTTGCTCATTTTTAAAGAAAAATGTCCAAAAATGCCACCGAGTCAAAAATCTCACCAAACATTTATTCTTTGTGGGTGCATCGGTTTTTCAATAATTACGTGTAGGTTTTTCGAGCTCCAAATGATACAATTTTGCTTAATGAAATAGAGGACCAAATAATAGAAAATGTACTCAAAATTTGAGTCAACAGAATGAGCTACTGTAAACTATCCATTGAAGCCATTTGAATGATATAATGCTTGAATCGTTAATGAAAATAATCAACTTTAATTTTTTCCCTTAGCAGAAAACCAGGTTAGGGCTCGTTTCCCCGCATTGCAGCCTTAGGCTTATTGTACTCCTATTCTGCTCATGTATCCCTGCTGTGCAAGAATCCTTGCTTATTCCAGGTTCAGCATTCTGCCTAGCAAAAGCAGTCCCTGTACTAAGCTTGCGCGATTTGAGCCTGTTTGGGCGACAATCAATTTTAATACGGCCACATAAATATTCAATAATATATTAGGTGTATTTTATTTTATAGACAAATGAAAATCCAAATTTTAAATCACCTACCATGTACCAGTTGGTAAAATTAAAAAGTAAAACTTTAACTCTAATACAAAATTTCATTCAAAACGTTCTTCAAAAATTTCTATACAAAAATTTCTCGTTTAAATTGTAAGATCGATATAATAATTTATGTTAGTCAATTTAGTAACGGATTCATATATGTTGTTGCCAAGAATGATTATGTATTTAAAATTTCAGCCCTATTGAATAGTAATAGATAGTGGGTTGAACATTGGTTATAAAAATTCTACCCAAATAACGCCCAGATAGGTGACAGAAATATTATAGGTGATAAAATAAATTGCTCCAAAATTGAAATTCTTGATATAAAATATATTATGTTTCTGCCAAAACTTAAAAAAATATTTCTATTTAGTGCTTTAGAGACGTTTTTAAAGCACGAACCAGGTGTTAATGCTGAAGATGAAGCTGTGCGAATCAAAGAAGCTATGGCTAAAGATGAAGCAGCCGATGAAGTTGGAGCTGAATTGGCCGCTTCTGAGATTGATGAATATTACAGATTTTATTTTGGAACGATCACCCATACATTTATTGATCCCTCTGTTATTCCAAGATTCACACAATTTGAAGTGCAAACTTTTTTTCAACACTTCTTTGAACGTGAAATCAAAAAAGTAACTTATTAGAACTATTTAGCTTAAGCAATTTAATTAAAATGTTGTTTTTATAGTTTAACGTGTTGGAACTTCGAAAATATTTCAATAAGCAATTTGATGATGTGTTTGCGCTGAAAACGCGAGAACTTCAGTTGTTGTACGAGAGAAATGGACGATTTCGTCATATTTTATCGGAATTGAAAAATAATGAAATTTGTGTCAATGATCCTGATATTCGTATGACGGAAAATCCAGAAAAAATTATAACAGTAATGGATCAAGAAGTAACTGTTGCGCCTTACATTTCGCCAAGCGAACAAGCAATTTTAGATGCCCAAGCCGCTGAAGCGGAACGCATTCGGTTATTGTTACTAGCCGATGATTTTCGAGAACGAGCTTTGATCTATATGATGGATGGCGTATTGGAAATTCGATGGGAGGATGAAATCAAAAAGGATGTACCAAAACCAGCATGCATGGTTTGTTAGATTTTACCTAATCACGGTGTCTATCAGTGGCGGCTCGTGACATTTTGACATGGGGGAGCTGTTTAAAAAAAAACAACTCTCTTAAATCGAAATAGTGACTTTCGACTACAAATAGTGACTATTCACAATTTTGTAGTGAAAAGTATACCACTATTTGAATTTGTACATATATGTACATATGTACATATTCAATTTATGTATTTTTTGTATCATTTGTATACAAAATCCATTTTTAGCGTTTAGCTGGATAAAGGAGTTAATCGGTCTTGATCCATATTATTCCTTAGCAATATATCTCCATTCGTTTTAGTGTAGCGTACTATTGTCTAAATGTATTTGTATAGTCAAAAGTAGCGAAAAAAGTAATTAGCCCTTTAAAAACACCAGGAGTTTGCGACGAAATTCTCTCAACGTGGCCACGTACGTACTGGCACTGCCGATGTAACAGTGTCAGTTTTGCAAGTTAAATGCACCGACAGGAATACGCAAACTTAAACGTAAATAGATGAAGCTGAACGGAGCCGGCTGAATTGACACTGTGAACATCACAGTTCCAGGCTTTATATTTCAACGAATTCTAACAATAAGTAAGATTTAAATAGTTCGTTTACATAACAATTGAATTGATTACGTTTAAAAATTTTATTATATTATTAGTATGACTCCATCAATATTATTGTCATTTAATAATATGAATGTAAACAGTATTTTTACATAATTTGTTTGGGGGTGCTGCAGTATCGCAGTGCATATGGACAAGCCGCCACTGGTATCTATGAAACAATGATATCCTTAGAAAGTTCAAAATTTGCTACCGACATTCTTGATATTTATAAAAAACATGTCTTATGGAATTTCATACCAAATGAAAGAAAAGGTCTCATCGATAAGGCCTCACTTTCTCCTCAAAATAATTAACAAATCTACTATATAAAAATAAGTCGGGTTTTCCTTCCTGACGCTGTAACTCCAGAACGTACGAACCGATTTTCACGGTTTTGCATTCGTTGGAAAGGTCTCGGGCTGTGTGAGGTTTATAGCAAAGAAAATTCAGAAAAAATGTAAACAGAAAAGCGGGAAAATCTTTTTTCACATACAGCGCCTTCTCTGATGATACATAGCATGTACTACAAACCAATATTTTATGGTATCTATTTTTTTGCATGATATTTAAGTATGATGATAGCTAAATATGTGAATCATTATCTATAATACGTTTCATTTCGGAAAAATTTCTCATTTCAACGGGAAAATAGAAAAACTGGTGTAAAAAAAAATCATGCTGAAACTAAACGTTGTTAGCTGATTATAATGTATAAATAGTAATAACTCATAATGTCCTCAAGTCAAAAATAATTTTCTTATCCTACAGTCTTTTTTTTATCCAGGAAAAATGTGCGGTTCCCGTAGGATAGATATGTTTTTATTTTTCACAGAGCAAAAGATTACCATAATTTCTTACAATGTGGTGGTTAATTGAGAGTCAGAGAATAAATATAGGCTACCTTTTATGTCAGAATATAGCACGCTTCCCGTAGGATAGGATAAGAATTGTATCCTTCAGGAACTGAGTATTTAAAAGGAGTTTCGTGAAAGTTCATGGATACGCGTTTTAACGAATTTTCCTCAAGAAGGATTGGTCTACTTTTTATCCAGGAAAAATGTACGGGCCCGTGGGCTAGATACGTTTTTATTTTTCATAGAGCAAAAAATCGACATAATTGTACTCTTCCCGTGGGATAACAAGACAATTGTATCTTACAGGAACCGTGTATTTAAAAGAAGCTTCGTTAAAGTACGTGAAATAGAGTTCTAGCGCATTATCCTCAAGAAGGCTTGATCTCTTTTTTATCCAGGAAAAATGTACTACTCCCGTAAGATAGATATGTTTTGTTTGTCAAAGAGCAAAAGATTGACATGCTTGTTTGCAATAGGATAGTTAAAAGATCAGAGAATAATATAGATTAATAAGATTAATTCATATGATAGAATAATGCACGGTTCTCAAAAGATAGCATAACAAGTATTGTACTTTTCCTGTAGGATTCGTGTTTTTATAAAAGCTTTCCTGAAAGTTCGTGAAATAGTGTTTTAACACAATCACTCCAAAAAAGTTGAAATAACAATGAGTATTTTTACTGCAAAATATGATTTTTAATTTAACATCCGATAACATCGATAAATTAATAATGTAAATTTTTGAAACATTGAAACTTTTTTCATTGTTAATTTTTGAATGTCTATAATGTTTAGAAATAAACGTGTTAAATTATATTCAAACAGTCAACAATTACTCAACTTTTTGAACTATTGAAAAATTTGAACTTGGCGAAAAACTCAGTTAAATATTTACTACATTCAACATTTTCGAATTGTATTGCTACTTAAAGAACAGAAGTAAAGGTATTTTATAATATTCATAAAAACGTATAAAACCTATTAGTTAGCTCTTCTAGATAGCTATATGAAATATCTTCCTGGAAAAGTAGTTTATCGGATTTTCATGAACTTTCTATGAATCAAAGATCTAGAAATATCTATCTGTCTTTTTTGTCGATGGAATGAAAGTTTCTATTATTCAATCACTATAATTTAGATACGCTCAGCGAAGCGGGCGGGGACCAGCTAGTTATCTCATACAATTTGATCTTTTTTTACTGATACTTACCGATACTTAATATATTATAATTTTTTTCCTTATTTTGGGACGAAAATGAGACCTTATTGGTACACTTACTTTAAAATCACATTCAGCTAACTGAAGTTCAATTTAAGAGTGAATTGAAAAAATTAGAAAATTTAAAAACAAAAATAATTTTTGTGTTTACCTATATTATTTTAAGGATTTTTTTATTTAAAAATAAAATTTTGAACACGCTCAAGGACGTACCTGAACGCCTCTCTTTCTATGTGAAAATAATTTTTTTTTAAAAACTGTAGGTGTGTCTATATTTGATATACGAATATTATGGAATTTTTTTTCTTATAAGTATTCAATTTTTCCAAACTCTGTCTCAATTTTGACAATTTTGACAATTCGACTGAAAATAGAAGATAAACCGAAAATGTTCATATAGTTGTCTTGTAAAAAATGTTGTAGACAATTTGGCAATGCTACTTAAAAAAAATGAAGTAAAATAATTTTAACTTTCAGCTTGAAAAAGACCCGAAAGATTATACAGAAGAAGACTTGCGTGCTATTATGGATTATGAGGAAAAAGTCAAATTTTTAATGAGTGAACGTGAACGCTACCGTAAAATGTTAGAAGCCGAGTATGCAAAATTGGCTGGAAATTATCGTGACAGTATTAAAAAGTTTAACAACCGTTTATCGGATTTATTTTTGTTGAAATTAAAAGTCGAAGCCGCCATATTACAAGAACGGTTCATTATCGGTCGACAAAGACAAATTAGATATACCAAGAAAATGGATTTGGAAGCTGAACAAGCGACAGCGTATATTTTTTCCAATAAAAATGATTTTAAAAATGAATTTATATTATTTTTAGGGTAGCAATGGCGGAGAATATAAACGAAGTTGAACAGTTACAAAAAGATATAGTGCAACTTAATTCCGCGTTAAATGATTGTAGAGGAGTGCACGAAGCTTTATCAAATAAGGATAGATCAATGGAGAAAATTCAAAAAAAAGACTTTCCAGATGCGTCGCCATTGTTATTAGACCAATACACAAAATTATACAAGTATGTACTTTTTTAATGTATCTATTTACATAAATTTTATATTCACAGCTATTCTACAAAAAGCAAGCATTGTTGCAGCATTAAATAAACTTTTTATGTTTTTTTTTCAAAATTGAAGCTCAATTCGCTTCACGATAAATTTTAACTAAATTTGTGTAGTTGTTTAAAAATGGATAATACAAAATTAAAATATAGTTTTATATGACTTTATTTTTAGAAACCCGAAAATTGGTGAAAAAAAAATAATAAAAGGGTAAATTTCGTCCTAAAATTTTATTACTTTCCTTAAATAATGATTGTTTTGTAAAAAAAAAAATATGTTATCAACTCAGCTTATTGTCTAGACTCTAGGATTATTACCATCTTTGTTTCAACGTGCTATGGTACTTAGTTCGAAAGTTATAACTTTTTCTTTACATGGGGTACATTAATTGTATTAAAAAGATTCAAAAGTCTATGGCTTCAAACTAAGACATTTCTTTAGTATTTTTTTTGTTGTTGATAAAAAAATATATAAAAAAACATTTTTAAAAACTGGTATTATTTCCAAAATGCACTAAATAAATGCACTAAATAAATTTTATATCAGAATTTACGAAAAAAATCTAAATATTCCAAATTGATAGTCATTAAAATTAAAAGTGATACAAAAATCTATAATCGTATGTTATATTAATCATCTAACTGATCATCATGACTATAAGACCATGGTGCTTAAATTACACTTCATTTATTTGAAATCGTTCATTAACTGAGCAAATTAATTTATTTTTTTTAAATTTACCACTAATAAAGCACCCTGATCTTATAGTTGTCATAATCAATTTAACATACGATTATAGATTTTTGTATCACTTTTAATTTTAATGGCTATATATCAATTTTAGGCCAGTCAAAATCGACATAAAAATAGTTAAATTCGCAAAACATGATGTATTTCTGATTTTTTAGTATGTTATTAGGACCCATTAGGGCTATGTATTCTCAAGTTTGCAACTTTCAAAAAGTTGTGGAAAAATTTCTATATAGGAAAAACCGTGTAAATTTTGAACTGGTTTCAAATTCTTGCTTTATTAGTGGTAAATTTTAAAAAAGTAGTTTAACGTTTAAACACCAATATGGTCTTATAGTCATGATGATCAATTCGTTATTAGATGATCAATTTAACATACGATTATAGATTTTGGAATTACTTTTAATTTTTATGACTATATATATCAATTTGGAATATTGAGATCTTTTTTTTTTTTCGTAAATTCTGATATAATATTTAGTTTCTACTCTTTGTGCATTTTGAAAATAACACCAGTTTTCAAAAAAAAAAAAAATTTTATATATTTTTATTTTGTCATTTTAAGTTTTCACCGTTTTTAGAATTTATTAATTAAATGCAAACTAACTGTAACAAATTTTTCAAATCTTTAATTTCTTTTAAAAAAAATATATATTCTTGTCATTCAATTATATTAGACATTCATCCAAATATTTGATTGTTACATTTAAAGTTCATTGTTAAAAAATTGAAATCGAAAAGGTTTAATTAAATTAAATCTTAGCACACTAGAATCTCAAAATTGTTATGGTGGGTCATGTCATCGAAAATTAAACTGCATGCAAAATTTAATGGTAATGATTGGATAACGGGAAGATGTTCAAAAATGGGGTAATGTACTTTGAACATACTTATACAGAGTGAGTTGTTAAGACTTAAGACTAGTAAAAATGGGCCTAGTTTGCCCCTGTTTGATATGCACACTTTACGAAAAATCATTATGTATAACGCACAACTATGTGCACGGAATGCGCCTGTGTCCCTTATTTTCTGAAGCAATTTTATTAATAAACAATTAAGCTATTTTTTCCTGTTATAGGAGACGACCAAAATATGCAATTAAATCCAACTCTCCAACTTGGTATTATGAGTTAGCGAGAGCTGTAGTATCCACTGACCGTTCAATGTGTCTTCCAAATGAGAGTTTAGAATATCTCAAATCGCTCGAAACATTAGACACAATGGCAAATGTTCCCGAATCAATTCAAGAAGCCAACTATATAAAACTAACATTAATTAGACGATCGAAAATTGAACTAGAACTAAAAGTATAATTAAAAACTATTTGTTGTTAGAATAATTATTTTAATTTCATTTCAGCTGAAAGGTATGAGCTATGAATTATCAGAAGCCGAGGCGACAATTTCCTTTTTCAATCAATTACTTCAACAAAAACGTGAAGCTTACGACAATTTAGAGCAAAAACTACAAAACACCCGTCAAAAAACGCTGAGTGATTCGCAAAATATGACCATGCAACTAGTCTTAAAAAGTGGCTTGGTTGAAATTCCTTTGACTGGAAATTTATCTGATTTCGACGATGCCGTATTAATAAACCGAAGCAAAGTAGAAGAAATCAACTCGATAATCAAGAAAAACGGTCAAAGGAAATTGGCTGCAATGCATGCAGCGATGAATTTTCGCCGGGGCATTTTAAAAAAAGAATGGGAACACCGGCACATGGTTATGGAAATCGAAGACTTGGAACAATATATGCGTACGATTGATCGAATTAAAGTTGGTCGTGAAGTTATTTCATATTTGAAATTAAAAGCCAATGATCAACCTTTGGATAAAGGAATGCTAACTTTAGACAAAGAAGTTGAGCAAATTAGACAATCGTATCTGCGTATGATTGCTGATCGTGAGGAAGCCGTGCAAGAAATTGAAAATAGGATTCACGCCAAGAAAAGAGATACAGCCCATTTGAACAGTAGGATTGTTAAACTAAATGTTGATGTTTGCGAAAAGGAGCTGGAAAGAAATAAAGATTTTGAGCACGCTTATGATGAATCATTTAAAATGAGGTATTTTTGTTAGGGGCTATCCATAAGACACGCAACGAATTTTTATTTTTTAAAAATTTTCTTACAGTTCACTGTGTAGATTGTAGATCTTTAGTCAAACCCCTAGACCCAGCGTCATAAGGATATAGCTATTTTGTGTTCCCGGGAAAAAATGTTTTTGTCTAATCATATATAATCAGATCTGAAAATTGGCCAGGTATGATCATATATAATTATATATGATTAGACAAAAATATTTTTTCCTGAACAATCACTTACTACAAGCAAAAGCATATTTTTCGAGTTTTTTTTTTTCATAAAAACTAAATAAAATAAAATAAAAACACCAAGTACAACGACAACTAAAAAGATATTACAATGTGAGTGGGTACCCGACAAAAAATATTTTTGTCTAATCATATATAATTATATATTAATTATATATCTGGGCAATTTTCAGATCTGATTATATATGATTAGACAAAAATACTTTTTATCGGGTACTCACTCATATTGTGATATCTTTTTACTTATCGCTATGCTTTGTGTTTTTTATTGTATTTTATGTAGTTTTTATAATAATACTCTCGAAAAATGTGCTTTCGCTTGTTACAATTGATTGCCCGGGAAAAAATATTTTTGTCTAATCATATATAATTATATATGATCATATCTGGCCAATTTTCAGATCTGATTATATATGATTAGACAAAACATTTTTTCCCGGGTTACATGTTTTGTGGTTATAAAATAGAAACATTTCCCGCAAACGGACAGCTAATTTGCTATGTTGCCGAAAATAATTGTTTTTAAGCACCGTAACATCGTAAATTGCGCTCATTCCACGGCTAACCCACGTTTTGCATGGATTTCGTGGGAAATAGGTTTGTATTTGACAATTGAAGGCAATACATTGTCGTTGAAACTGAGGATGGTTAAATAGTACTGCAGCTAAAACGTGGATTTAAATATTAGTTAAATACAGGTTGGACGTGAGCTAAAAATGTTCTGTTCGTGAACTGGGTTCAATTTGCGATAGGTCTGCGGCATCAGCATATTTTAAAATGTTTTTTATGAAACATTTACATTGTATAGAATATATAAAAGACCTACTTTTCGACCATTTTATGAATTTTGCAACCTTTCCGCAAAAATGGTTCCCATGTCGTGGTTTATGAATAGCCCCTTATCACTTATATTTAATATTGATATTAATATTCACATTTATTCATAGAATGCAAAGCTTGATCAAACGAAGCCGTCTAATCAAAACTATTCAAAATCAGTACAACGAAATAATTACTTTCCAAACAGAATTGGAATTATTAAGGCTGAAAACGTATCCTACTCTTAAATATAATCCTTTCCATTCATGAAATAATTGTACAAGGAATCAATTATATAATAAAATATTTATTGAAACAACAATTTGTTTAAAGAATTACATTATTTTGTGGGCTGCAGTTAAAAAACGATCAGTAAAATAAGTTGGTTTGATTTCTACGGTTTTAGGTTCGGATACTTTTGTGAAAAAATTGGTTATTTTCATTGAACCTTTATCTTTTTTGTTTGCGGTTTCTTTTTTCTTTTTCTTTGATTTTGAGGGTTCGTCATCTTCATTATCAGACCATTCAACGTCCACTGCAAATTCTTTAAGTAGAACTTCTGCGGTTGACCAACTAAAACGAACTAGTTGTGGAAAACCAAAAATCGGGTCAATATTTGCCTTTAGAAACTTTTTCGTAAGTGGGTCGTTTGGGTATCCGCTTCCAAAATCTTCTTGAGTTGCACTAAAATCTTCACGAAATTGCCAAACTTTCAAAGCATGATCACGACATACTTTAGCACAAATACTGGCAGCGGAGACAATGGGAAAGCGAGCATCGGCCTTTTTTTCAACTTGAAATTTGATGTTAGCGACTTTGAATCGTTCTGTGAGTTTTTCTTGGTATTTAGCTGGAGGTCCTACAGTATCGACATAGACTTGCTGGATTTTAACACCGGCGTCGATGGCATGTTGTATGAGACACATCGTTGAATTCATCGCAACTTCGTTTAATGTGACCTTAGATCTTCTATACATATTATTACAAATTACCTTCGGTGAAATTAAATCAACCGACCATCCAATTATATTCGACGAATTCAAGATTTTTCCAAGCAACTTATTCCGCTCGTCCTCCGTAAGTGTTTTTGAATCAGCACATTTCAGATCTTCTAACTCATCTGTTTTTGAAATCGGACAAAAAGTAGTTCCATATACCATTGGCCCTTTAATAAATTTACAAAATATTTAAGTTTAAGTAATATACAATTTTCGTGGTGGTATTTACCCAGAACAGGCCCACGACCGGCTTCGTCAACCCCCAATATACAAGGTTCATCTCTACATATTTGTGGAATAGAAGAGAAATATTTAACACTTTCACTATTATCTTTCTCTTGAAGAAAATTAACTAAATCATCTAATGATTTAATGTCAGACATTGTCAATACGACTTCAGATAGGTGGGAAAGTTAATGTTGGTAAAATATTAAATATGTCAGATTTCGCGCTTTTTGTATATATAGATAAATTCCATTGTCAGATAATCTCCGTCATCTCCGTGTTAAAAACTTAGACGACTTAGACCCATTTCTGTGACAGCACCAGATGGCACTGAAGGACCTATATATGCTATATATATCCTAAATGGCTAAATTCCCGGGAATCATAAGTATTAATAGGAATGATAGGAATCATAGGATAGGAATAAATAGCATAATTGTACATACTTTACCCTCCATATCGATAGGAATTGATAGGAATCATAGGAATACCAGAATACGTAGCCAACTTCAGACGACACCGATCGCCCTTCAGCGCCAAAGAACAGTGAGAACAACGAGAACAGTCACCGTGTCACGCTTTAACGTTTTAATTTATTATCCACTAATGCCACTAATGATTGTCCAATGTCCTGTTCTCTTTATGTCCTCCTTCTACAACTCCTTCTATACCCTCCATTAATAGATTGAATACGTGTTGTTATTTTGAAGAAAAAAATATGGAAGTGGCCGATGTATCCATGGCTCATATAAAAGTAGAAGAAAATTAAAAATATTGAAATTAGTTACACTATTTATTTGAGAAGACACTGTTTAATTGTTACTTGCACACATTTAACCCATTTAACTATAAATGTTGTTTTATTTGATTGTAGGCTTGTAAGGGATTCATTCAAATGAAATAACTTTCAAATTCAATTGTTGACATTATTATTGACTTGATATTTGAATGTGAATAGTTGACTGGATTAATAGAGTTTAATTTAATTTTAAGCTAAATATAAGTCAAGTAGATTGAAAGTCAAGCCAAGTAATGAATATCTAGTACTTGGTTGGCTATTTTGGGTAAGCGATATTATTAAGTTTAAAAGTTTAATAAATTGAGTTTATTATCAAGATAAATAAATAAATTAAATATTTAAAATACAATAAATATAACTATTAACTACATAGTATATACATGCCTAATTTTTATGAAAA
Source organism: Sisyra nigra (assembly GCA_958496155.1). Taxonomy (NCBI): domain Eukaryota; kingdom Metazoa; phylum Arthropoda; class Insecta; order Neuroptera; family Sisyridae; genus Sisyra; species Sisyra nigra. The sequence goes on along the minus strand of OY292316.1, from coordinate 20,757,711 downwards.
AAGTTTAAATATTATATTTATTGTTTCATTGCTTCATCATAAAGTTGATTCAACCTAAAATAAATTTAAGAAATGATTAAAAAATTTTCCAAAAGTTTTTTCTACTAGTATTGTCATATACCTGTTGTTAGGATGTATTTGATCAATATTATTGAAAATTTGCATAATTCGGCAAAATGAAGTCTCGCATTTATCCTCTTGACGAGATTGTTCCATTTCTTCATTATAATTGGTATATTTTTCAAATGATTCAATTACGATTTGAGTCAAACTGTTCAGTTTGTCATCATCTGAAAAACAAACTGATAGTAAAAATTTTCAAGTAAAATTTCTAAATGTACTTTTCCATTTGCGCATCATTCCCTCATCATCTTCATCATCGTTATTTTCCTTGGGCTTAAAATATGGGATGAAGAGTAACAGACATAAAATGGCGAAAAATTTAACAATTTTTTTGAAGATTATTAGTTTTAAAAGAATTTTTAAGATGGTGAAAATATCAAGTTTAAGCTTGAACTTGTCAAAGAAACTCGTCATGGCATGCGGCATTTCAAATCCTGAAGTCATTGGTGGTGGAGGGCCGTAAACTGGAGCATGTTCTCCCATTGGAGGTCCATACATTGAAGTTGGAGGCCCATAAGCAAGATGTGATAAGGGTGGTCCATGTATTGGTGCTGGAGGACCATAAGATCCTTGAGGTGGCCCATAAATGGGCTGTGGTACGCCATATGATTGTTGTGGAGCTGTATATGATGATTGTTGTGGAGCTGTATATGATGATTGTGGAAGTCCATAATTACTTATTGGCTTAGTAATAGGAAGAACTGATGTTGGCGATGGAGCATAAGGTCCATTGTATTCTATTAAAACAAAAGAAAACATTAAATTGTAATTTATTTCGTAATTTTTTAATTACCTTTTTGAGAAGAATATATTGGTGGTCCATAGTCGGTTTGAGGTCTAGGGAAATAGTCATCTCCCCCAGAAGGACCAGTAGCGATGTTACTATCCCGATTGGCAATTTTTGCTTCTGAATTTTGCGATTTGGTCGATATTGTAACTGTTGGAGAAGATGTCCTTTCCCGAGAATTTGAATACGCTTGTAAATATGAATCCCGTATGGCTCTCGCAATTTCTGAGCTATTTTGAGCTGTCACAATCATAACTTTTTCTCCTTTTTTCTCATCACAATAACACAGGTTTAGAATCGACCCAACAAACACAAATAGCAGCAACAATGACTTATTCTTCATTTTGAGTTCACTGATTGTTATATTATTAGTTTTGCAGATTGAGACGTTAACGAGTCCGGAAATGAAGCGCTACTAACGTTTAATATTTGTCCTCTGAATATTTGATGAGCCGCTTTGGCCCCACTATATCCTTGCCCTTGATTTTCTAGAGCACTAGGTCCTCGTTTAGCATTCTGGTATGCACGACAAACATTTGTTCATTTTGAATAAGTGTTGCGGTATATGTTTGTCGTATATGAAGAAAAATAACATTTAAAATTCATACGGCGTATAGTTGGTGTGGTCATAAGCGTTATAATTGTTCTACTCAACAAATAAATTTAAAGAAATCTTCAAAATATCTTACATTAGATAATAAATTCCAAATTGCGAAACAATTGAGAAGAACAAAAAAAATTGTTGTGGCTTTCATATATTATGGTAAGAGGACTATATAAAGACAGTTTATGGCTTAATTGTTAAGCTACTTGAGTATGTGTAAAAACCTCAAAAATGTGCATGAATCAACCGAACCAATTAAATCAGGAGTTTTTAAGGTTTCAACTTTTCTTTAATCTGACCCTAATAAACATGTTTATTTTTGAAAATTGGGTTAACTTTAAATGGTATAATAGGCGCAATAAAATATTTAACTATTGGGATTGGCAGCTTTAAAAAAATACTTAAATACCACACTCTTTTCAGTGACTTTCAGATCTCAGAATTATCTTAGCATTTGTTTTTCATAACTTCTAGAAAATGCATAAAATCGTTAATTCGTGTGATTTAATAGGAGTCCATGTGGGCTAGGCTCGCCGCATATTGAACCAACCTATGGATCCGCATGTTTAGTTTTTGAAGGATATCATGAAAATATATGTATTTTTTACCGGTTTCGGATACGGTTATAAATATGAAATTATTTCGTTAGTTTCAGATAGTTTTGGTTACAGATATTACAGTGGTGTATTGGTAAAATAAGAAGTAACGGAACGTATGGTATGAGCAAAAATATACTCCGCGACTTTCCATTAGCAACTTCCTGAAAGTTTTTCGGAGATCGTCTTATTTTAAAATAAATTCTCTATAAGTTAACATTTTTTTTTAATTTTTTTGCAAATATGCCAATTTAAAACATAATGTTCATTTGGAATTAAAAAAAATGAGAGGTACTAAAAAGTACCGGAACGCGTTCCGGTTCTGAAAAAAAGTGCCGGAACGTCGTTCCGCTACGTACCCCCCCCCCCAATACACCACTGTGGTATTAGATTTTGAAGAAATTGGCATTAATTTGATTTTGAGTAAAATGTTGAGAACGGCAAAATTTGGAAAAAATCACTTTTGAAGTTACAGGACATTATCTAAGCATATCAAATGGGTGATGAATGCGTGATCACCTTGAAAAAGGATTAAGCTTTTCTTCAATATTTACAATATAATTCGGATAGCTATACCATTGATTGCAGTATTAATATCTACTATTAGTGTCCACACTATATTTTCTGACTGACGCAATACTTTCTTGATGGAAATTTATTTTTTTCCTTTTTCGTACCTTCTTACAAAAATGCAGATAAGAAATATTTTTTGTATAATATATGTACCTACTTCTTAGTTCACTTTTCCACGCCATTTCCTTTTTTTTTCTTTAGGTATTTCTATCGATGTATTTAAACATAAATGAAAATAAATACAATTTGGTAAAATTTAAATTTTCTTTTCGCCTGAATATTTGAAAAATTTTATGGAAAAACGATTCTCTTAATTGTATTTTTGCATCAATAATGAATATTCTCTGTTGGAAATATTTTTCTGTCACAAGTCTTAATAGGTAATTCTTCTGAAGTAAACCTTTTCTGAAGATTCATACGCTTAAAAGTTCTGAAAAAAATACATCAACCCTGACGAAGCTTTTTTATTTACAAGAAGTGTAATTTGAAGTCAAAAAATTTTAGAACTTTTAGATTTCTCTGAGTGTTTCAGATTTAATTTTTCTGAAAAATTTAAATAAGCAGTACTTATATGTCTTCTTAAATAAAAATTAAATATTATAGCATAACTAAAAATAGTGATTATATTTTATTTTTGTCATAGTACATTTAAAATAAATAGATATATTTTAAAATGCCCACTAAATACTTTTAAAATTTACTTTTTGTAAGTAACGAAAAATTGCAATAGAAATTTTTCTTCAAACATTTTGGATACAAATTACTAATGCACTTGAACTTTAAAATGAAATAATTTACAATTCTAGAGTTGACCTGACTTTATTTTAAGACTTTAAGTTAAATAGTTTGAAAATTAAGCCACGTAGTGAATCCTTAAAAGGAATCCAGGCGTGCTTTAACATTGCTCAACTTTAAATTAAATGGAAAAATTCAAGAACTTTAATAACTCATTATATTATCAGATAACTAATTATAGCGTTCTAAAATATTTATTAAGAATCCAAGAGGAATTACTCTAACCACTAATAAAAATATTTTTACCAGGGGTCCATATTTTTGCGATAACTGATGCCGCTATCAATAATAAGCTAGTTATTTTCCATTATATGCGGATACGTCGGTAAAACTAAATTACCTTAAAAATGTCCTTTCATTTTTGTTGTTAAAATTTTACGTGACTAAAGCCACGAGTAGTCTCCAGTTAATAAAATAGTTTACATAAAGGTTATAAATTGTACAAATGTAAAAATGAATTGGGAATAGTTATATTAAGATCTAGGCTTAATATTATGTGAGTTCATAACTTTTTAAACTTTCATTATTAAAGATAAAGGCTTACGCTAAGATGTACTTTTTTTAAAAATATTTTGAAACTTTCTAAAGCAGTTATCGTCTATCATTTTGCTTGCTTGGATTAACGCGATTAACGTATCCCGTATATACATAAAAATGAAAACCTTTGTCTATCTATTACAATAATTACCAAATGTTTATAAATGTATCCTTTTTAACAAAATGGAAATATTAAATCAGCTAAGAGTTCTAAACTTTTGCTATCAACTAAGAATTTATAGAGTTACTTGTAGTTGAATACTGTACAATAAATTAAACGTAATATTTTAAATTTTAATTGAACTACGATAACTTGCAAATTCAGATGACTTGATATTTAAATATTTATATTTTATTTGACTTTAACTTACATTTTCACCAATTTTCAATAAAATAACTTAAATATCAAGTCAATTAGTAAACTCTTGTTATAAGCTATTTAGTATTAAAAAGTACGATGAAATTACAATCTTGTCCATTCCTATAAATTGTTCGTGTTAAATATAAACACAATCTTTAACAAATCACGCGATAAATATTTTTAAAATATAAAGTAGGGACTAGAAATTAATGTCCTAAAAATTTTTAATGATTCTGTAGGTAAATTTTTTTCTTTATTCCTAGACTATCTTAAATAGTAAACTAAATATTTGAAATAATTAAGAAATGATGAAATACCAACTAGATTTCAAAGAACATTCCCATCTATTGAGTATTGTTCGATAAATATTTTTATTGCAACTATAACTGGGCCAGCTGCCCCACAAACATTGTTTAAAAAATTAATATGCTACAAACGGTTCGAACACAAATCATTAATATTCTTTTTATGATTTCTGGTCAAACAGTCAAGCTGAGAGAAAAAAATCATTTCTTCCGGCAAGTTTTATTTTCATTTTAACGGTTATTTTTTATGTGTATGAAAGATGAGTTCTATTAATTTTCATATAACAGGGAGTGGAGAAAGTCGAGTGGAAAAGTGTTGTGCAATTTAGTCTTTTTAAATTTCGTCCGAAGAATAATGCGCTACCTGGTGTTTGGTTTAAGAACATGCGCTTCACACACATTGACATGCATCTAAATACATACACATAAACGCCACAAAAGCATGGATGTGAAGGAAATACTAACAAATAACTAATGTAAGAGAACACCAACAAAATGCATTTGGTTGTATTCCTTCAAATATTGACATAAGTGACATTTGTTTGACGTTTCGGAAAAAAAATTAAAAAATGTCATTAGCAAGAGCCGAATTTCGTTTGTTAAATCCATATGATTTACACAAACGTTTAATTAATGATTATGTATTGAATAAACCTGGTGCTACAAAATTGTTAAGACGTAGCACCGACCGTGATAAATGTGACATAGATGTGATCCGAGAAAACCATAAGTTCCTCTGGGAAGAAGATCAAGTTCCATCGACATGGGAAGAACAGTTAGCCAAAAAGTACTATGACAAACTGTTTAAAGAATATTGCATATGTGATTTGTCACGATATAAAGAAAATATGATCGCAATGAGGTGGCGAATTGAAAACGAAGTTGTACTAGGCAGAGGACAATTCGGCTGCGGCAATAAGAAATGTGATTTATTCACAAATACCACCAGTGATATTACATTAAGAACTTGGGAAGTGAATTTTGCCTATTTGGAACACGGAGAAAAGAAAAATGCCCTCGTTAAATTAAGTAATGCACTAGATTTAATTTATTAAAGTCAGTGGCGGCTCGTGAAAAAACCTTATGGAGAGGCAGTTTTTTTGTTTCAAAATTTTACGGGGTAATTTTAGCGTTTAGCATTGGATATTATTTATCTATACCTACATTAAATGATTTGAAATTATCTACGACTTTGTCGATATTCCTGTGCATTATTATGTGATGATTCACAGTGATCCCAACGTTTTTTTTTTTTAGAAATTTTTTCAAGTGGTTTTTTAATTATTTTTCCAAACTGACACCCGCGAAGTTTTTCAATCATTTTGTTTAAAAGTGACATCCCTAAGTTTGCTGATTATTTTTAAATAATGAGCACCACATCGTTTTCTGATCATTTTTCAATAGCGATTCCTACGTAGTTTTTCAATACTGATCATCTTGTTGTTTAAGGGTTTTTCAATAGTTATCTTTAAATTTTCAGAATTTTCCTAAGAAGTGACCCCCGAGAGGTTGTCAATTTTTCTTGAAAGAAATCCCCAAGTAGTTTTTTAATCATTCTTTAAAAGCTAAAAGCCTGTCAATAATTACCAACGCGAAACGCCAAAATTACCATTTTACGAATCAAGGTTTTTTTAACTTTAAATACAATGTTTTTCATTTCAAAAGCAACCATTTCCATTTATTCAATAACAAATACTATTTATTCTATATGGGTAGTTAGTACGTAGCGTAAAACATATAAAAAATATACAGTAGAAATCGTTTATAACGAACTTTAAGGGACCATCAAATTTCGTTCGTTATAAGCGATATTCACTGAAACCGATATGTATCGCTTAAAGTGAACAATTTGTTATAACTGAACATAACGTCCGTAATCATAACGCATACATACTCGTATACCTTGAAACATATACGAGTAATTGTGTAATATGTATGTATGTATTAAATGTATGTATGTATTTATCAGGGGAAAATAATTTAAAAATTATTTTTGATGGGAAACTGTTTTGGACTTTATGGCACTTGTTCAACTGCTAGTTTATTTTTTCTTTAGTCTTCAAAATTCTCAATATAATGGAACAAGATGTTCCTATTTCACTTGCAAGATCACTCACAAAATCTCCCAATTTAACTCACAAAATTATTCCAAATTTTTCCTCAATGGAAAATGATTTCAAAAACTCAACTCAGACTTAAATGTATATGCCATTTAAAAATCATTTTGGTAAGAATGTTAATTATTATTATTTGGCTCTCTGTTTGGACATTTGAAAATTTTTATTATTTTTTTTGAACGTTTTTAGTTTTAATTATTATAAATTTGTACTTTATTAATGGTTGTATAGTATAAACGGTTTCCTATGTATTTTTTCTAAGACATTTCACGGGACCCGAAGGTTTTGTACGTTACAACCGGTTGTTCATTATATCCGGTGTCGTTATAAACGATTTATACTGTATATCCTATTGCATATTTCATTATTTTATTTTGATATACGATACAAAAAAAAAATTGAAATAAAAAGGTTGTATTTGAAGTAAGCAAAAAAAAAAAACTATATGAAAACGTAGGACGATTTTCATAGTCGTCACTTAAATTTGAGAAACCACATGTAGTGATCAGTGTTGGCCATTTAAAAGTTCATTCCATAAAACTTTTCCACTATCAAATAAAGTATACACTCAAGTTATCACTAACCTTAAATGTTTCACAGTTTTTATAGATCAAATTCATGACATGAGTTTATTAGTATATGTTTGTACTCATGAAAACTTAGGTGACGGCTGGAGCTCTTTCAAGTAAATACTTATTGGATATTGGCAGTATAATATACATTAAGCATTTACTTGAAAGAGCTCCAGCCGTCACCTAAGTTTTCATGATTACAAGTTGAGCCTATACTCAATACTTGTCTTGAATTTGGTATTTGAAAACTATCAAAACATTTGAGAGAAGTGTTAACTTAAGCGTACGCTTTTTTATTATGGCAGCGTTTTATGAAATGAAAACTACAATGGCCGAGATTGATCACCACACTTAAGTGTTGCCTCAAATTTGAGAGACGGCTATGAATATCGCCCTAAATTTTCAAACTGTTAAGTAAACATTTTTTTTTATTTGAATTATTTATGTTAAAACATTCATTTGGTGATTGGTAAAAATGATTATATTTAATAGGTACCTACCTAAGAAAGCACTGCCTTCTTTACCTTCATAGACGAGCCACCCCTGGTTAAAATTCTTAAATTAATTAACTTTCAAATCGTAGGACTATGTGAAGACTGTTCGGTTAAACTCAACTACAAAACAAAAAAACGAGAAATAAAAAGATTGAAATCTAATCGACATCGGAAAAACCGACATTCAGCATCTCCATCTAAAGCTACAGACGAAGAAAGCTCCAAAGATACTGTTTCAACCTCAACAGAAAGTGAAGCAGTTGAACCAACTGAAGAAAGTTCCGATATCTGGAAAAAACCTCGAGAAGAACAATTAGAAAAGTCACGAGGAGACGAATTTGAAGAATTCTTAGAGGAGTTACTATTATAAAAACTAAATTATATTGAACAATATTTATTTAAGTGATTACATTCAAAAATTACATGAAAAAACTTCTACGACACCGCTAAGGTGATATTGTGAATATCGCAATTATTTTTTTTTATTGAAATATAAAATTTAATAAAAATATCTCACGTTCTATATGACTAAATCTACTTAACATTTTGAGCGTTTTTCACATTCGTGTATTATTTTTCGATTATATTATTTATATATTATACATATAAAAAAATCTCTTAACATTATGATCTAAGCTAGTCAAAAATCTAAGCTTCGTATTTATCCGAATAATTGCTATTTGAACACCCTGTTAGATATTCTATCAAGTCTTAATTATTATAATATATTATTACTTGTGCTCGTTTAACTCGGTGTTATTAAGGTACTAGAAAAATGGAAGCAGAATGTTTATTAGACAACAAAATTATTTTGTAAAGCTAAGATGAAATCTTAAGGATTTTATTATTGAAAAGTTTTAGTTTTTTATAAGGTATCATTTTTTGCACCATTTTTTTCTTTTCCTTTCTCGTCGCTGTCTTCATCTGAACAATCTTCATCATGGTTATGGGTTACACTACGTGGAGTTTCTGGTCGTGGGTGAGGAACTAAACTTGGCGTACGGTCTGGTTTCTAAATAAAAATCAATATAAAAATTTGATTACAAACATATTTGGGAGTTGTTTTTTACCTTTAGATTTGTATCTTCTTCCTCTTGATTATCTTCTCTAACAACCATTGCAGCCAGAGTTCGCGAGCGTGATATCATTGGTGTATCCATGACAAATCGTTGTTCATGAGCGACAGTACTTTCGTGTGGCATTAGCATAGCGGGTGCTCGGAACATATATGAAAACGGATAGTAAATCAGATTTAAAAATGATGCAGCATATAAATCAGCATAGCGAACAACTTGTGACGAAAAGAAAGTTTGTCGAGATCCTGAACGGAATAAACTTCCCATCATACCATACGCTAAGTCCATTTTGTGAGTAACGTCTCTGATAGATGTTCGAAGTTTTGAAATATCCGGCTTTTCCTTAGTACTACTGTCTAAATTTCTAAAAACAATTACATGAGCCATTAAAAGATATTTCAACGACTTTTTTAAGTATGTAATTATAAAGAATGAATAATTGAGACCAGTTATAGACTAGGTCAGTAGCCCAAACTTAAGTGGGATGAATTTGTATAATCTTAAGCTAATCGATAATGGGACGTCCAATCCGTTTCCCAATCTCAAGTGAAGTTTTCCAAAATGTGTATGCCTAATGTAAGGGGCCATCCATAAATTACGTCACACGTTAAGGGGGAAAGAGGGGTCGACGAATTGTGACAAGGAGGTGTGAGGGGTCCTAAATTTCGTGAAGTAACATTTCAAAATCTATTTTAATCTAAGTGTTAAGTAAAACACGAACTTTGAACAATTAAAGAAAAACTCAAAAACATTTGCAACACTATCTGTAGAAACATAAGGTTCAAATTGTTTTGTCGGCTACTCGCTCTACTATACTAAAAAAAAACATTTTCTTCTGATAACTGAATTTCATTTACGCCAACAAAATGATTTGATAGCCCATTGCCAATCAAATATTTAATATTTATATTTAATTGTCTGAAAAGAATTTTTTTTCTCGGTATAGTGTTACGTGCCGAAAGTATTGCCCTTTGATAAATGCACCGCGCCTAGCGGTGATATTGTTTTTATTTCATTTACCAATTGACTTTCAAGATCAATTATTAATTAATATAATTAGTCGTTTTCTTTGTTTATTTCTTGAAATGTTTGATTAGTTGTTAATTTTATTAAAAAATCATTTAAATTGGAAAAAACAAATTTTGGAACTGCTGTTTTAATTCAAATATTATTAGTAGATGTAAAATTGTAAAATATGTGACGTCGCACTAAGGGGTGATATTGGGGTGGGTCTCACAAGTGTGACCAGCTGTGACAATGACGGAGGAGGGGGTCAAAAATCATGAAATTCGTGTGACGTAATTTATGGATGGCCCTTCAGTGCGTTAAATTTTTCGAAAAAAAACATTGGTAGAGTTTAGCCATATTTTATTGAAGTAACATGTACTACTCTATGAGTATTACTCAATTTTCTCGTCATTTAACATGATTTCTTGTAGAAAAAAATGACGTGATATTATCCCCAAAATAAGCTTAGATGAGATTCGGGTTGTCCCCCTCTCCCGATAGGCACCTTATGTATGGATAATTAATGAATGCCCCCTAATCTGCTCTAATCACTCGACTAGTTCTAAAATCAATCACTCGCTGCACTACCAGCACTTGGGACTATTTGAAAAATAAAAGCGGGGCTTTATGCCTTAATGAAGCAATAATATAGGTACTATTCAAATCTACTTCATCTACTTACTTGTACATTTCACCAAGCATAACATCCAATGATTGTAATTCCGCAAACAATTGGCATTTATCAGTCCAAACGTGCAACTCTTGCACCAACTCCGGAACAACCAAAAATGTTCTCCAGCCTCGAATTTTTTTACTTTTTAAAATATCACCGAAGATGTGATCACCAATATAAAGTACATCTTTTCCTTTTGCCCCGATTAAATTTGTAAAAACGTCACAGGACCCTAAAATATTATGCTATATAGTAGGTACATTATTACATTTTATAGATTATTTCTAACCTCCTGAATATACTTGTTCTTTTTGTAAGGGTCCCATATGAGTACCGACACGTAGGGCTCCAGTTGTTGTGTTAACTTGCCTTAAGATAGTCCCTTCTCCAAAGAATAATGGTTTTCTAGCATCAACCACAATTGTATCAAAATAAGTCTTCCAATTACGATGGGGTTCAGTAGGCTAAATATTAAAATAATGGTCATAATATTAATATTTTAAAAATTAAAATGGTTCAGGATGTATATCTCTTATAGTAAAAAAAAAATTAGAAACGGTGGTGGCCAGTGCAGGCCTGTTAGAGAGTAAAAATAGCAATTTAATACAACGCATCAAATGATTTAACTAGCACTTATTTTAGTGCTCTTTATTTAGATATACCTCCTTCCAATATTCTTATTATTGCGATGGACATCAATGGAAATACTGAGTTGCACATTGAAAAGTGATGGAATTTTTAACAATTATTAAATAGAAAAAACGGTCGAATGTTTTGGAATGATCGACAATCGATTTAAATCGAACAATCTAAAAAGTTCCGCTATCAACATATCTAGAGAAACTTATAGAACATTTCGCTCGAGTATATAAAGCAGACGATAGGAATTCTGCTGAATTCAGTGCTTGTGTTGATAAAATAAAGTGTAGTTTTTATTAAAAGATTGTTTGATTTCCAAAAAGCAAAAGAACTTTAAATATGAAACTCCAAATCCCGTTACAATAAATTGAAACACGTAAACTTAAGATCTCAAAAAATCGATAAAAATGTTACATTGAAAAGTATTAGGTATATTTTCACAGTTAATAATATGCAATTGTCTCATTTATAACAAAAAATTTGGAACTAAAAGAACAAGTTTTCCACTTAACTATATTTGAAAACAACTTACTCTGGCTCCATGTGGAAAGTCGAACAAATACGTCATTATTTTATCAGTGAAATTATAATCACTGTTCGTCAATAAAAACACTTTGGCTCCACTTTCTCGAATTCGCGTCAAGAACATCGGGAGTCGTTCATCTTTCTTTACATATTCGTCAATATTTTCAATTGTGTATTGCTTTAGATCACCCTGTAGATGCACCCAATCGACCGCGTTTCGGACATCCTGGAAAATCGATTTAAACGACATGCACAAATCGCCTGCCTTGACGCCGGTTTTCTCGCGTGTGTATTCCGGTGAGTTGGTGAAAAAGTCGATCAAACACGCAAGTAAATACGTTTCGGGTAAATTGAACAACGTGTTTAATACGTAGACTCTCGATTCGTCCAATTGAAGGAACTTATTTGGATATAATTCATACACTTCCGAACTGAAATACACGAGAATAAATTCATAAATTTTAATGAGTAAAACGGTAACACTCATGTGTTAAACAAGTCAATTAACTTGATTTATTGTAATTAATTGCTTATATACTAACTGTTTTAAAAATTGGAATCCATGTACACATACTAAAATATTTCCATAAGCATCAACTTTCATTAGGTTTCCGTAATATGAATCGAACCATAAGCCTCTGAAACAAAAAGAATTTCATTATTTTATAAATTGATTACTTATAAGTCAAGCGGTTATAAAACATTAGAGCATAATGTATTAATAAGAATATTTTCTATTCAATAAATGAAACAAGCCAACAAAAACCTTTTTTCTTGAGTTTGCATTTTCATAACTAAATATTTTTTTTAAAACACCTAATAAATATTAATATGTAAGTTTTGGAATGAACGAACAAATAATAAAATGTTTCATCAATCAAGGGAGGGACATATGAAAGAAAAATAAGTACCATACTTAGACGTAAGTATGAAAGTTTCTCAGACTTAAGTATAGCACTTTTAAGCGATATTTAACATTTCTAATGGCCCCCTGAAGTTAAAAATAGCAACAAGAGGTGGTAAAAGGGCAATTGTTTCATATTTATATAATTAGGAAAATATATTGAAATCAAAGTTAAAATATCTGCTGCGAAGCGTCACAGTACTTTCTTTCACTTTCATTTATGAAACTCGTTGTTAGTTAAAAGAAATATAGGCACTTTATAACTATCACTATACATACGAGTATAAGCAGAACTGTATGCAAACAACCTATAGGTATGTATATACGAATTCTCAACCTTCACCCTAGAACCGCCCTTATTCGAATTTTCCCAGGAAAAAGTTTCAAATAAAAGTTGTAGGCATCAATCAGTATAAAAACTATAGAAAGTTAAAAAAAAAATCGTTGGAGCCGTTTTCGAAAAAAAATGATAAAGCTCAAAAACTTCTAGAGTAAAGTGGAGCTTTCGGTTAACCGATTTCAACCAAAAGCTTCGCGGCATAACTAGACATTATATAAAGGCAAATTTCCAAGTTTGGTGAATTTCGGATAAAGCTTTCGATACGATATGGCTGTTACACACATATTTCTAAAAACCAATTTTTTGGACTCAGGGGATCTCAAAACATGTATTTCCGCTAAGCTCGAATTCGAAAATTCGACCCGATTACAATACTTCCTTTACTATCTATATAGTAGTAAAGCAAAGTAAAAATTGATAACAATTTTAAGCTTTTGGTAAGCTTTATAAGTTGTGAATTATTGAAAAGAATAGAACGAAAAACTGAAAAGATTTAATTGGAACCATTACTAACAGCATACTTATAGACCACTTATATATTTGAAGGTACATATGCTCCTTCACGTATATAGACCAATCTAAAATTATATAGGTGTCTATTCACAGAAGTAATAGTCAATGACTGAACAATTGTTCAATTACCGGATGGAATCAACAAAACTCGAAACACATGGAAAAAGATTAAGTTTTTGTTTTCAACGACGGGAAGATTATTTTTTAAAATTTGGGATAAAACTGATTGGTTTAAGAAACGACGGATTGGAAGTAAACTTGTTTGGTTTTAAAGTTATTAGAACGATGAAGTGTTTCCACTAAATGTAAAATAAAATAGTACCTATGTGATGCGGAAAATAGAAGTAAAATCATTTGGTGAGATGATTTAAAGATAACAATTTTTTTGATTTTTCGGTCGCTAATGATTATAGAAATTTAAGCAACCTAAAATAACTAAAAAATATTATTAACTGACATGAGAAATTGTATTGCTTTTCAGGAGAGAGGGCAAAATATTATTGTCTCTATAAGATCATGGCCAGGAATATTTTATGAAAAATGTTCAATAAGGAATATGATTTCGAAGTGGCTTATGTAACTAATAGATATCGTAGTACTAACAAGTAAGAGTAAGTAAGAGGGAAAGGTGTTGAATATTTTCAATAATATTCTTGCTGATGTTTAGGCTTTTTTATGATTAGCTGTGTAGAAATTATTTTTATTTGTGAAAACGTTGTAGGGATCGAAACAAGTTTTCTGCTAAAATACCGTTATTGAAACGATATATTTTCTTGATAATATTTCTCAGTAATTTTTATGCTATTAGTTGTTTCAACTGTTTTGATCAGGGGCGAGCGATTTCCACTGGGATTTGACGCTAAGACCACTGCCGTATAGGGTGGCAATCTAGTCACCCTAAGTGACCTATAATAATTCTATTAACTTGTAGCATTATATAATTTTAAAGTTTTTAAACAAATGTAATATTAAGAGGGATTCACTAATTCATTTGATTTTCAAGTTGCTTGATTTAAATTTGGCCTAAAATCAAGGAGAGCTGCAGCGTGGGTAGCGCGAATGGTACCCCAGCACCAGGCGCCGAATAAAAATACCGTTTTAACTTTGAAACAATTTTTAGTAATGGAGTCATGTATTTTAATTTTGTATAGTTCTACATTTTTCAATGATGGTTTAATACTACAGTTTTCCGTTACTTATTTTTTATGTTTCTCACCGTTTAAACCTTCCATGGACATCCATAAATATTTCAAGATCAAAATTAGCAAAATCGGCCCAGCCATTCTCGAGTTTTAGCGAGACTAACGAACAGCAATTGATTTATATATATATAGATATAGCTATTTTTTGTATAAACAATTATAATTACAAATAATAATAAATACTATTATACTATGATCCCGGGCAAAAATGTTTTTGTCTAATCATATATCGTATAATCAAACCTGAAAATATGCCAGGCATAATTATATATAATTATATACGATTAGACAAAAATACTTTTTCCTGAACAATCACTTACTACAAGCAAAAGCACATTTTTCGAGTTTTTTTATAAAAACTAAATAAAATAAAAATAAAATAATAAAGAAAGTATAACGATAACTAAAAAAATATTACAATATGAGTGAGTTTCTGACAAAAAATATTTTTGTATAATGATATATAATTATATATGATCATACCTGGGCAATTTTTAGAACTGATTATTTATGATTATATATGATTAGACAAAAATATTGTTTGTCGGGCACTCACTCATATTGTAGTATCTTTTTAGTTATCGCTATACTTGGTGTTTTTTATTTTATTTTATTTTATTTAGTTTTTATAATAATGCTCTCGAAAAATGTGCTTTTGCTTGTAATAATTGATTGCTCGGGAAAAATATGTTTGTCTTATCATATATAATTATACTTGGCCAATTTTCAGATCTGATTATATATGGTTAGACGAAAACATTTTTCCCGGGATAATATAATACAAATAATAATACGAACAATGTATTTAGAGTGAGTTTTTATTTATAAAAAAATTTTGAAAAAAATAATTCGAATTTTTCATCGCTTTTCCAATATAAATGGTATTTATATATGGTATTATTGATACTATTTAAATAAAAATTCAAATATATCTGCTTGCATATACCATTAGGCATTATGTATAAGATGTATATCATAAAAGGACTTATACCACTTTCATAGAAAACGGCATATTTTACTTACATGAACTCTGTGCATGCGCGAAACGCATTAGTTTTTTAAATGTCATTGACGTGATCGTTATTTGTGAATTATTGAAAAGTGTTTTTGTAATGTTGTACAAATTATGTTTTGTAATTTTGTATACGATTATATTTTACATATTACAAAAGTATCTACATACTTTATCAGTGTAGTTCAAATAAGTGGTTCCAGGGTTTAATTTTTCAGTATACTATCTAAAAATACAAACAGAAGTTTAAACTTGCAAAGGTTAGAAACATTTTTCGCCATTTCTTTTATGCTTATTTCAATTGTATTTGAATTTATTGCTATTAAAAATGTGAAACATATTTTGGTGATAACTATTTTATAAGCCAAAAAGTTAAGTTAAAAATCAAAAAGTTTTCTAAAATTAAAAATGCAACATAATAACATAAAAATAGTTCAACTAAAACTTAAACGCATTCGTATCACGGACATCTACTCGTATAAAAAAAAAGTTAATTTGGCCCGAGAAATATAAGAACTTGCCTACTTGTGATTCATAACAAAATAATTAGTTACCTTAAACTTATCGTAATTTGCCAAATAACGTTTTCCAAAACTGCTAAAGTATCAACGTTATGAAACACTTAATTCTAAGCAGGAATAGTAAAGTTTCATTTCGTTGTAACACTAAAAGCTTTTGGCGAGAAGCCAACTTTTAAAAGGCTTTTTTCGTGCTATAACTTAACTTTTTTCATAAACGTCTTCGGAAAATAGTTTTTGCAATATATCGGTGCTTCGCATGAACATAAAATTGTTTCCTTTTTTTAGATTTTTTTTTTTTTACTTTAGCATAATAATCAATAATGGATAATCAATATTGTCATTATTACGAACCTACTTATAGTTAAGCTAGAACGAACGAAATTTTCCATACGTATATTTTTTAATAAAATGGTTACATTTTTAAGTTGTCTTATTATAAGTTGATAGTAGATAGGTACTTGATCTTATCTCACAAACGGGAAGGTTAATCGTTACAACTTATGAAACTATATATTTAAAGATATGGATGATGATACATGTATGAATGTATTTATATACATATATATGGCCGACTCTAGAGTTTTCAGGTGAAAACAAATTCTGTGCCTTTATCAAAGTTTGAAAAGGTTTACCTAGCATAGAATTTCGGAAAAACTTTTGATTTTATAACTTTTGATTAATGACTGAGATATGTAAACAAAATTAATGTCAATTTTACATTGGGTGTATGTCTAATCAAAAATATGGTGAAGGAAAGAAGTGAACACCAACACTACAACACTACAATGGTAGATCATTTAAAATCTGCTAATGGGACCACTTTTGAGTAATTCTATCTACAAAAGACTTAAGTCAAAGATTACTCCGATTGATTTGAGAGATCGAATGAAAATTTAAGGAAGGTGTTTCATTGGAAACCTCTTCATCATGCCACTTGGAGGGAGCTCCTGATCATATTGGCTAATAGTTAAAAAAAACTGATTGCTAATTTTAATGGAAAAAAAAAATGTACATTAAATACTTATCCACAAACCACAATGTATTATTTTAACCGAAAAAATAATTCTAAAATGGTTTTGCATTTTGTTTTTTGTTTTGAAGACTCATAGATTAATAATAATTAGAATTCTATATTAGTATTCGAAAAGTTAAGTATCAAAAAGTTTTACTTTAGGTAAACGGGTTTATAAGTTACATTGCCTTTATATTAAATAAAAAATCCAAAATATAACATCCTGGTCGGCCGCCTAGGTTGCCTATATTGACGAGTCGGCCCTGTTTATATAAATTTTGCAATAACAGAGCTAATAAATCGGGAAAATATCCATTAGTCTTTGCCCTTATCTTCCACTTAGTTATTGATAAGAACTGAGTCATTGTGATTTCCCAATGTAGATGCAAATACAAATGTAAAAAAAAAACAAAACGCGAATTCATACACACCTGACTGGAAAAGATGGATCATATTCAAACTCCAAAATCTCTTGCGGGTAACCCAGAGAAACTAAGCGCTTCTTCACCAAATTAAAACCCAACTTTTCATATTGCGGTGACTTGTATTCAGCCAATGTGTAGTCCATATCAAATCCATAAAACTTGATATTTTCCAAGTGCAAACTCCGGTTGACGAATATTCTGCAAAAGATAAGAAAGAAAAACATTAATATAAAATTCCAGTGATTCTATTGCTCTAATTTAAGATAACATTTTTGACCTCAACCGCTTGGTTAAATGAACAATACGCATAATAGAATTGTTTCATAAAACCAAGCCTTGACCGTTGCATTTGGGATTCCTATGAATTGTATCAAATCAAATAAATCAAAGTCTTAAATCAATAATGATTCATATTATAATAGAACTAATACACTTATTTTATTGTCAATCAAATGCATTTCATCATCACGTTACTATTTTTTTTTTGCAAATTAATTAAACTAAACACTTACTTAGGGTTTAAATATTTCGGTTTATTGCTAACACAATTTATTGTTCCGGTGTTTGTTCCGTTTATTTCTTCTTTGATCAACATTGTTAAATACTTCTTGCGGTTACAAAGTACTCAGAGCGATTAAAACAAACCAGAAACTATCACAATTTTCGATCCCTCAAAATTTCTAACGTAAACACGAGTATCTCGCTTATGAATGAGATTGTGTTGGTTCTCGATTTAAAAATAATAAACTATTGAAAAATAAACAGGCGTTTATGGTGATTAGTTCTTAAGATCAACTCTCTCTGAACAGATTGATAATATCACCATGAATGAATCAAACTAAAAGCCAGAGGAGACTGCGTTCGCCTACCTAAAGTGCCTCAGTAATAATTGCCAAGTCCAATAAGATTAAACTCGTCGACATTCCCACTCTAATCGTAACACGTTTTCCGAGCAATTTTCACTAATTATCCTACACTTAACTAAAACACAACAAACTATAAATGCTCCCTTTGTGAGCCTTTTCATCGAGGAAGGGATCGTCTTTAAATAGAATACAATTCGATCATGCGACAATTTAATCGTATGACATATTCACTAATGCAATTATGTACTTCCCCTCTTCATTGGTAGCATTAATAACATTGTTGTACCATTGCAAATTTATTCCATAATTAAAAGAATCAAGTTTTCATAAATATTCATCTCAAACTAGAAAACATCCTCGAAGTATTGATGCCAATCCTTGACTGATTTCGCAAACATATAAGTAATTAATATTCTTTATAATCAAATAGTTTGATCGATTGGTACTTGCAACATTCGATTTATAGATTTATTAATTTTATAAGATCGGAATTTGAGTATTTATTTGAGGAAATGTTGAGATTCCATAAAATTTTATTGCATTCTCTTAAGGTCCTGGTTTGGTTAATCAAAAAATTGTCGCAAATTTTTTTATGAACAGGAAGGCACAATTTTCTATAGTTACTAAGTCAATTAAAATGATTGAAATGTCCGGTGATTGTAAATTTAGTTCGACTAATTGTTCTTTTAGATAACAAAATATGTTTGTTTAAATTTAACAAGTAGGTATACTTAACAAATGGAAACAAAGGTATTTTAATAATTTCTTACAAGTTCTGCGTTAAAATTTTGGACATAAAGATATATAGGTACACAACGAATGTTGATACTTTGATTCAGATTTTAATTGAAAACGCATATTTTGGTTTAAATTTTGTTTTTATTAAATCTAAGTCTAATTTTTTGTAATTTGAAAGAAGTTTAAATACCAAACTTGAAGATATAATAAAAAGAGGGATCCGAGCAATAATTCGTATGTGATTCATATTCTTATATTTTTTCTCTCATCAGCTGTTCACATATATCCTCATATACATCTTACTTTCGACTTCGTTTATGTAAATTGTTGATCCGAATCTGCGCCTTCTATTCCGCTCGTGTTCTCCTTTATTCTCTCTTGTCGTTTAAGAACTTTATAGTATTTGAAGAATATTTTATTTATTAAATTTATTTATATATTATTATTTAATAAACACCGCAATATACTTGGGCAGAAAAAAATCTTTTTTTTTTGGCACACATTTACATGAGTAGTGCTTTTTCATTGAAGTTTACTGTGTCTATGTATAAGATCTACTATTTATCTACCGTAATACATAGAATATAAGGCGCACATTTTTTTATTTTTATGCGTCTGAATTCGTGATCCGTCTTATATTCGATGGCTAATTCAAGGATATCTAAATTCAGGTTCCATTTTTTAAATTCTAGCTTGAAATATTTAGGGTGTTTTTTACAAATCGATGCAATACGATCTTTAGAAATGAATTTAACAGTTAAAAGACTAAGCGATAGCATGAGGTTTCGCAATTTTTATGTTTCCAATTTGAATTTGAAGCCTTTGAATTTTTTACTGGATGTAGCTACCACTTTGCTCAAACGACCCTTATGCCAGCTCCATAATTTTTTTACTATTAAGCTGCTTATCACACATAGTATTCGGATTTTTTAAGAAGTCGTTCATTGCAACAAGCATGGGAAACAGAGGTCGATAAACTGCAAATTTGAAAGACCCATATTGTTAGGTAATAGAAATACCAATGCAAGCCCAATATTTTTTCTTGATATTTGCAACCTTAACTAGCTGAAAAAGTAGCATATCACAGATTATCTAATGGTTTATCATGCTGTACCAATCTCAATTACGAAATAGTCGGTGATGATTTGACAGATCTAGTAAAAATGTTGTGTAGAATATTTCTTAATCATATTTGATATTTATTTTTTTAAAGTAAAGATACTTTGATACTGTTGATCATTTAAAGACTAAGAAAATTTGATTAGCTGTTTTTGATTTCATAACACTGGATTTTTTGCATTTATGTACCCTATTTAACCCTACCGGTTATAGTGAAGTTTATTATAATAATAACCCTGACTGATAACTAACTGACATGGTGGCATTATACACAAGGATAATAAATTATAAAATTAAAATATTAATATTAGAAATTAGGGGATTTTTCTGTTTACATTTAACATATAAATGGCTGTTATGGTAGTTTATTTAATGTACGTTTGCTCAAAAGTTAAAAAAGATAAGAGTAGTTTGTAGGGAATTATGAATAATTTTTGTAAGTTATGTTATATTAACATTCTACATACATCTAAAAGAATTCAAGTTATTTTAAGCGTAGGTAAAAGACGTTTGAAAGGTTTCTAAATTTTATTTTTGATCTCCTCGCTATGCTCAAGTCAAAATAACAACAAATTGCCAACGAACAAACCTTAGGATAATTAATTTTGTACTAAAAGAAATCTTTTAGGGTAATTTAAAGAGTAATTATGAAAAATGAGTGAAATTTATAGACTTGACTACTTGATTTGATTTCCAAGCAACTTGTTTTAAGTTTGACTTGAAATCAAGCCAAACTCGAGTAAACTCATTAAAAAATATTATATATATATATATATATATATATACAATTTACAAATGTCAAATCAAATTGACTGGACTGGAATTTACAGAACAAAATATCAAGTATAATTCATTTAAAAAATGTTCAGCTACTTGACTTGATGAATATCTAAAACAACAATAGTTTTAGAATTTAATATTAATTAGTAAAAATGTATTTTTCATCTCGCCACCAGCTTAAAAAATCAATCTGACCAATAAGTCTAATAAGACCTTTTTGTAAAAAAAAAAATGGTGACTACTGCACCTTAGATAAATAAACCTTGATATTAACAGAACTATTAGTTTACAGGAACAGAGTCAGAAGTTTTAAATTATGTTACATTAATTAATTCCCAAAGGAGGTGCGTGAATACATTGTTATTCTTTTTCTTAGTTATTTCTCATAGTTTTATTTTAGTGACCTAATTTTTGTCCCAAGTTCAATATCAAAAATCCATATTAATACTTAAATTTGTAGGAAATCTATTTCTTCAAGGATTTACGAAGATTAAAATTCTTCTTCTAATTGAAACGATAAAAATAGATTGAATGGTTTGATATGTTTACCTTCCTATTTATTTGACAGTTCCGTTACATTACTGATATATTTTATCAATTAAAACGCATTAACTTAATTAAACAAGAACGATTACGATGCCAAAGAAAAATAATTTTTTCTTTTATATTTATTTTTCCTTCAAATATTTTTCTTCACCTCCACACAATGTACGCTCATTGAGTACGTTACAAAAGAAATGCACGTTACATAAAAGAAAATAAACTAGAATGTTTAAAGGCAGAATGCATGTGCTCAGCATAGAATATACACTTCTTATTGAGCTAAGTCAATAGATTTGGAATTTGGTGACTGATAAACGATTGGATCTTAATGAAATTGAAGATATTTATTTAACTAATTTCTAACTTTAATTTAATGTAGCTACTTGGTTTGTAGGTACATATATATGTATTTGAAAACTTACATATAGGTATACTATTTCTGAACACCTTTTTTTGAATGAGTCAATAAAGTATTAAGTTGAATCTATGTATGATGATGTGGGATATTTACATATTGAGTTAATTGATGAGCTTACTATGGACCTAAGATCTAGAAGTATCTATCTATCTTCTTCTGTTAAAATAATTGAATTTTTATATTTTGGTAAGAAGTTTTCTACTAAACAACCAGTTTTTTTCCCTTAGCGAAGCGGGTGGGTATTAGGTAGTACTCTCTTAAATCGAAATAGTGACTTTCGACTACAAATAGTGACTATTCACTATTTTGTAGTGAAAAGTATACCACTATTTGAATTTGGTGGAACTTACAAAATAGTGAATAGTCACTATTTGTAGTCGAAAGTCACTATTTCGATTTAAGAGAGTAATATACATTAAGACAAGTAGATAGAGGAAATAATTTTTTCGGTTTTTATTTAATTTTTTGAAACATAACTGAAGAATTTAAAATTTAAATAAAGAAAAACAAGTATAATTTCAAAGCTTAAAAAAATGTTCATATAAAAAAAGTAAATATAATTTTTGTGAGTCCATATTTCCAAATAGCCTCCGGACATGCTTCTGCCCCCAAAATGTTTCGCTACTATGTCAACACATAACGATTCAAATCACAACATTTTATCATTTTCCATCAATACGAAAATAGATTTTCCAAAATAACAAGTAAACTATGTAGCGATTTGTGTACGTGTATTAGTTTGCGTGAGTTTTTTAAATACTATTATGATTCATGTTAAAATAGTATCGAAACAGAAAACGCATTATTCTAAACGTCAAAACAATGACGTCAATAGGAGCGCAATATATAGGAAAAACAGAACACGTGTCAAACCCACCCGTCTTCATACATACATTCATAATGTGTTTTATTTACGTTCAGGGTTACATTTTATCATGCTTTGTACTTATATGCACATATGAAATACACGTAACAGGTTTGACAATTGTTTTCTTTAGTTTTTTATTTCACTGAATATATTCATTATGTATTTTAATTAATTAAATTTCTTTCTTATCACAAGATAATATTGATAACGCACGCAGTCAATTGGTTGTTTAAACGAATGCATTGACTAAAGTCTACATTTTTAAGTTTTGCATTTTGAAGCAATGAATCTATGCTAACAATAGATTAATGAAATCATAAAACAAAAACAATCTAAATTATTTCTGCACCTTGGTTCTAAAAAGCCAGTGTCCATTTTTATACCATTCTCAGAAAATGCCAAATTAAATGCACATTGTCCTTTTTTGCATCAAGGTTATAGTGAGATTAGCCCCTGTTAAGTTTATGTTTCTTGTAATGTATTTATTCCAGGACAATTGGCCCTTTTTGCTCTAACAGTACTTCATATATGAAGATCATTTGTTTGCATAACACGATTTTTCCAATTTTGGAAATTGGCTCTTTTAGAAACGGTGCAGATTTAGAAGACGTTGCTGAATATCTAAAAAATATTAAGACTGAAATGATTTACTATCTACGTTGATAGAACTACTGAACGTAAATACAGGGTGTCTACAGACACACGAAATTCACAATATCCTTAAAAGTTTCATAGTTTGCAACTGACAAACATGCCATTTTGTAATGCTGCTTTTCATCAAACAAAGAGTTTTAAAAACTATTCAGGTTTCAAGAGACAGAACAAAATTTATGGTCAGTGTCAGACTTCATTATAGCTACACATTTTTTCTTTCTCATTTTGCTCTGTCGTTTAAAACAAAGCTTATTGTTTGGTGAAAATGAATTGAAAAAAAATTAAATCATGATTAAATTATATTATTTTTCGCCAATTTTGTTTTTTTTTTGTTTGTTTTTCTCAAATCTAATATTTCTTTTAACATATGATCTGTTTTGTACATGGTATTTTTTGCCATTTGTTTGTAGTCTCCCAGCTGCTTGGCTATTTTGCAACTCTTTGATGGTACATTGAGCTTTTTATAGGTTGTTGTAGCAAGTGCTTTCTCTAATTATTTTCCAGTTGTTAAGAAAATTAGGTTGTTCTGGATTTAATGCGTTCTTTGATTCGATATTTTCGATCTCTTTATTTTTCGGTAATAAGTGTTGGACAGTAAGTGGCTCACCACACGATGTGCAGCAAGACCGAGGGAGCGAAAATGAACCGAGATACGCCGCGCCGTGTATGCTTCGACAGGAGTGTCGATTTACATGAGTTATCCTACTATAGTCAATTCTGAGGCGAGGAAGGGCAACCTACTCCTGCCTATTAAAACCCCCAAAAAGGGTCAAAGTTCCTACCGATAGTATAGTCAGTCAAATATTTTAATATAGGTAAAAAAAATCTTTATATATATTTTTTTTAAAGTGACATACTCCATTGCCATATATGCTGGACTATAGAGACTCTAATATACACTCAAATCTTGCGTTAACAACTTCAAATATCTTTTGAACCTCCAAGAAAAATGAGAAGGAGGTACATTTTTGATAAAGGGTGTACAGATGCCGACTAATCCCATGAAAACAATTAAAATATCTTTATTAGATTAGATTGTTAGATAACGAAGGTAACTCAAAAATTCGAGAAACATTCTAACAGTTCTAAAGCTATTTTAGTGGTTAAACGAGTTATAGATACTAGAAGAAAGACGAATGTAAAAATGTTGAAGAGGTGACGTTGCAAAAACACGAAAATACAATTTGACTTATTGAAACGAACTTTATTTTAAGTATTTCATTAGAGCACTCAAAGTTGTTTATATGTATATTTTATTTAATTGAGAAAATAAGAGACAGAAAACACATCATTCACTACTAATCCATTATTTTGCTTATTTTGTTCTGATTTGACCAAAACCAAGTTTGGTAGACACTTTGTATCAACTCTGAGCCATAGAATAAAATATTCATACTTTTTTCATTGAAGTATTCTTTAATCATTTTGAATTATACAAATTAGTAGGTATTTGATTTACTAAATCTAAACTAAAATACTTATCAAAAACTAAGCCATACAACTTTCGATTGAAGTAGTTTTCCATATACATACTTGACTGATTTTTTTATTCTTTAATAAATTTTAAATTCATGATGATGGGTAAAAAATGAGTTGTCTTTTCGCACAGTACTATTTGAAAAATATTTTATTATCTTTGACAATATTTCTCTTCGCTATAGATATTGCAATATAAAGATCGATCACCATGATCAATTGAACAAAATAAGTCAAATAGTATATTTGGTGGATAGTAATTTTTAGTATCAATGAATCTTTAGAACCATAAAATACTGGCAGCGGTAATCTTTATTTTCCACGAACTACTATATTTTGTGACACAGCCTTCAACGTTTCATATTTCTTAAATCTAGCTGCTGAACTATACATTTTTCACATGGTTAAAGTTGCCAATATTATACAGCTATTGACCATGAAAACTAATATGCATATCCCCATTACATGCAAAAATCGTTAAAATATATTATCAAAATAGGTCATCCATTTGCCAAGTATTCTGTGCATAGTGTAAACCGTGTAAACTATATAATGCAGCAAAGGTTTCATTATGCTTCACTTAAAAAGCAAAAAAAATTAAATAGTAGATATGTAATAGTACTTATATCGTTTGCTCGATTGATTTTTATTTAAAGGGTTAACATTTAAAAAGTTTAACTATTTCTTGCAAAGTAACGATGAGTTAAAGATTTTTTATATGTATCTTTATCGTTATCTCTAAAACTATTAGGTATGCAAAAAATAATTTAAATAAAAATAAAACTTTATCTAAAATCATAACTGTGCATGCTGTGTATTTCTATGACTGTCTCTTAAAACGTCCAAACCTAAAAAATATTTTAAAACTAACAATAAGTTACATAATATTTATTGTTAACACATGCAAATAAAATTGTTTTGAGAATACTCGTGGTTGCATGCTATCTTGACCTAAAGATTGCTTAATCAATATAAATTGGGGCATTAGTATTTTTGAGCAAATTTCTAAAGGGTTTGACTTTTTTCGATACAGAGCACTGTGTGTTGAAAGTCAATTTCGTATTCAAGGAGTTTATTGCATCTATTTCTCCATTAGATCTTTTGAAAACCAGAAAAAAACGTGTTATAAGCAGATTTTTTTTTAATTTTACGGATCTCTAGTTCGTTTTTTATCGAGCAACTAATTATCTTTCGACTTTAGATAGCAGAGACAGTTCTTAAAGTTAGCCTGCACCCTTTTGCAAGTGTTTTTATCTTTTAGAAACGAGTTATAGTCAGAATTTTTTTTTTTTTTTTTTAATTTCGCGGACCTCTAGTTTGTTTTTTATCGAGCAACTAATTAGTTTACACATTTTTAGGCTTGTACAGGTCGGATAGCCTACTAGTACTCGTTTAAAAGCCTTTAAAAGAGAAAACAATACTCCTAAGTTTTACATGTGCATAGGCGGTATATAGGCTAAAGCCGTCTAAACTTAATTTT
Source organism: Sisyra nigra (assembly GCA_958496155.1). Lineage (NCBI taxonomy): Eukaryota > Metazoa > Arthropoda > Insecta > Neuroptera > Sisyridae > Sisyra > Sisyra nigra. Next base: position 20,731,055 of record OY292316.1, on the reverse strand, counting down.
ATATTTTTTCAGTTTTTCGGAACCTTACATGGTTTTTTTCAAGCAATTTATTAGTAACTAACTAGCAAAAATTATTTGACGCATTTTTTCAAAATTTTATTGCACTTCAGTGCATGTTTTTTCAAACTTTTCCGTCCCCATATAAAGTTGTATGAATAATCTTTTCACGTTTTAAAATGATTAAAGGTTCCGTATATCAATAGTTTACAGATGGTTACATATAACACATTGATAATCAGTAACTATAGACTCTTAAGTATTTTGTTAATAATTTAACCTTTAATCCATTTTATTTCAAGTTTGAAAGGCACTAGTTTAGATATAATATATTTTAATTATACCTTTAATGACAATATCTTTGCATATTAATTGGATTAGAAAGTGATTTAATCTTACTAAATTAACAATATGTGCTTGGTAATGACACTTGATATCCTAATCAATCACACTTTCGGTAATAAATCATCGTAACATTAAGTATACACTTTAGCGATTTTTAAGTCTAAAATCATTTTAATTCTCGACTGCACAAATTATTAATTAAATTCATAATTTTGTAATTGTCCTACACAAAAATATTCTCAATAGTTAATTCATATTTAGTTAAACAATCTTTAGTTCTGATAAAAATTATTTATATGACAAATTCCTAATAAACGAACTTAATGATTGTTTCCTTATTGATCTCCGGGCTTAAAAGAATTTTATCTTGATTATTCAATCTGCCGAAATGAACCGTATCTTATAATATTGTAATCTGATAGATAATATATATCAAGAAAAATGCAAACAATTTGCACAGTTGCTGTATGACCTTTGTAAAAGGAACCTTAAATACCAAATTCAAGAAAAAAAAATCCCAATAAAATTACTGATAATTAATAGGTATTGTTGGTTAGTCAATTAAATACTAAGTGGTAGCAATTTTATATCAAATAAGTACATACTGTGTATTTCAATAAAGTTCGTTACGGACGTGATTTACTTTTTAACAGCCTAATCAATATTAATCAATATGTGTTTTATTACTAATTGTTTTTCTATTAGATTTAAGTAATTGCATATAACACACATTCTTTCGTCTGGCTTCGAGAAAATTTGACCTTCAGGTATTAATAAATTTGTAAACTGTAGTCTCACGAAATGAATGATTACAAATCCTTTAGGCACTTTTTCTTAATTGCATTATAACGTGAAAAATGTCAAATAGCTTATTCAAAATATGATAGAGATAGAAAGTAGTTGAATACTATACCTAATAATATATATGTAGTTATGAGTAACTTGAAATCTATCAATCTACTATCAATATGGTTCAGTATTTTTAATCTTTTAATAGTTTTCCATTTTTATTTTTAGGTTGATTTAAGGTTTTGTCTAGTTTATTTATTTACAATTTAAACACTTTTATCAAAACCCATTTATCTACATGAAAATTTGCAGTATTGGGAATTTGTTTTTTGTTATTATTATTAAAAATTAGCCAATCCACCTTTGCTTCATTTAAAGTTTTTTTTTTTTTATCTATATATATATATATATATAGATAATACTATAGATATACTTCTCTTACCATGTAGACGCGTACTAAGAACGGATTTTACGCAAATCCTATTGAAAATGCATTTTTTATCAATTTTTCATCAGTTTTTGTCACGTGGTACAATTTTGACCAATGTGCTGCCAGGATTTTGAAATTGGTAAATTCAGGGATCTTAGGATCTTAAGTCTAGGATTCAACGGGGATCGAACCCAGTACCACTTGACGCATGAAGCGGAGAGAGCAATTGCTCTAACCACTGCGCCAATAGGTTGTCGGAGGAGTTTTATTTATCCATTGCGAGTAAAACTTGGAGTAATCAGGAAATCCTCTCCAGTGATATGATTTCATTCTTAAAAATAAATATCCATGTTCCAATAAATAACCAAAGCAGCTAGTTCGACTTAAGTGATCCCGATTAGGAGTTGGACTTAGAGAGGTGCAGTCGTTAGGAGTTCGATTCCTAGAGATTAAAATAGTTCATAGGGGTGAATTGGAACAAAAAAAAGTTTTTCAACTTATTCAAAGGGGTATCTTTTAGGGAGTTAAAAGTACGTCAAACGCAAATTACGGGTAAAAATCCATTGAAATATGACTGAGCTGCAAATTGTGAAATTTTTAGGCAGGTAAAAATACGAAGATGGTTATTAATACGGAAAATTTACGATTCTTGAAGAATAACTATTACCATCTTATGCCAACATAACTAAGATGCCTATTTTATATATTCTGCTATCACGGTTTCTATTAATTAATAGGTTCAATTAAGCGTCCAGCGAAGCGGGCGGAGATCAGTTAGTAAATATATATAACTCTTATCAATTATTAATTTCAAAATAATTTATAAGATAACAAACTTCAAAACGATTTTAGATACATAGCTATACGTGTATTTAATTGGACACTGAAAAAAATTGTTTAGTGTTTAATTTTTTATTTTATTCTAGTTGAACTGAACCCACTAACCATTAATAGTGTGCTTAAAAGCTAACTAATATGCTTAGTTATGTAGCAATTGTTAAAGATGATGAAATAACAGCTTTAAAATAGCGATATGAATCATACATTATTTCATCTCTGCCCTCTTTGACTTATAACATAAACGTTTGAACATTAAATAAGATTTCGGGGTGGTTGGCGTATATTATTGGTACCTAATTGGAATTTAACTCATTTAAGAAAAATAAATGAATCGTTCCCATTACGACAATGCCTGCTTTGGTTTGGAAACCCGACACGGATTGGCCAAATCAGCCCCCTACAACTCCATGTTACAAAAATGTGACCATTTTTACTCGATTTGCAGTCACTAGTTGCCATTTAGTTG